>OY796886.1:44390857-44968749 GCA_963680785.1 Diplosoma virens | reverse complement strand
CACTCTCTCCCTTTCCTTGACGTGTTAGTAGAAAGGCATGATTCAGAATTTCTAACTTCAGTATATAGGAAACCTACCTTCACTGGTCAATATCTACGTTGGAACTCTTTCAGTCCCCAGAAACGGAAAATCAATCTAATTGGTACTCTCGTTCACAGAGCTTTTATGATTTGTTCTAAAAGCAAACTGGACCAAGAGCTTGGCAAAATTCGTTCAATTCTTTTGGAAAATGGCTACCCGGAACGTGTAATCAATTCGGCTTTCAAGCGAAAACTTTAACAAATAAATTCTAACCCGGTCCACACAGTAAAAAAGTGCCCTGTCTACCTACACATTCCATGGATTGGAAACGTCTCGATGAGGTTTGAAAAGCAGATTACGTCTGCTGTAAAACGCTGCTTTTTCTCCGTCGAACCACGTGTTATTTTCAACACCCGACAGCTCCTTCCAGCGATTAAGAAAGACGTGTTACCTTCCCATCATCACAGCAATGTTATTTACCAGTTTTTGTGCCACTGCGATAGTCGGTACGTTGGTCGCACGTCTCAACGGCTAGAAGAGCGAATTAAACAACACGTTCCTAAATCCATCACCAATCCTCGTACCTCGGCCAACCGCCAAAGTCTTTCCCGCTCTTGCAAGAACAACATACGCCCACAACAATTTCACGAATCCGCCATTGGTCAACATCTTCTTGATAACGCCCAATGTGCCCTCCATTACAGCAACGAAAAATTTTCTATTCTCGCTCGAGGTCGCTCTTCCTTTCACCTTTCTGCTCTTGAAGCGACTTTCATTAAATCTCTCAATCCCCTTCTGTGTAAGCAAAAAGAATTCGTATACTCTTTGAAAATTTCTTAAATTTCTTAAACTTTTTTCTCATTGGTTGACTCTTTCAGCCAATGAGAACTCTACTTTCTTCCTTTATAAATCAGTTCGGTTTCAACTCTGCTTCATTCTGACGATTTCCCCTGAAGAGTGTCAGATGAAAAGCTTTGGGAAGAAAAATCTTTTACTTCAAGCAATCTTCAAATTCTGTACCACCAAATGTTTATTCAAAAATCTTTTACTTCAAGTTATTTTTTTGTATATATTTTTTATGTAATCTGTCCTTTTTGTGAAGTAAGCTCCAAAGCTCTTTGTCAAACCATTGGCTATTCTGTTTTTGATTTTTTGATTGTTTAAAAAAATTTTGGTTAAATTTATTTAGAAAAATATTTTGAAGGTTTTGAAAAGCTAAATCTGGGTCAGAAAATGTAGCAACATTACTGTAGTCAATATTTTCGAGAGAAGCTTGAAAATTCATTAGATTAGAAGCAGAAAAGAATAAATTTTTGATTGGACAAGATTGTCTTAATTTACCAATTTCAGATATTTGAAAAATAGGAAAATGGTCAGAGATACTATGCACTAATATGCCACTTGTTATATTGACACAAGTTATATTTTTCCAAATATGATCAATGGTGGAAGCACAATTATTTGTTAGTCTTGTGGGGCGATTGATTAAAGGAAAAAAATTATTATTAAACATGGTGTCTGTTAAAATTTCAGTGCCAGTGTCTTTTTGGTCAATGAGATTAATGTTTGTATCACCCATTATGTACACATTTTTGTTATGTTTTAATTTATTAAAAACAAAATTGAGGTATTCAAAAAATTTATTTAGAGATTTTGTATCTTTCTTAGGTGATCGATAGATTGTCCCACAGGTAACAACCTTATGGTCAAAGTAAATATCTATGAAAATTGATTCAAAGATTTTTTCATCCATTATATTTAAATCAGAACGTATGTCAAAGATCAGGTTTTTTTTTATGTACAAAGCTACTCCACCACCTTTATTATTTTTACAAGGATTTGACAAATAAATGTAATTCTTTAAATTTTTGTACTGTCCTGTTGAGTTAGGTTTTTCCCAAGTTTCATTAACTGCAATTATATGTGGAATAAAATCTAGAGCGGATATCAAACACTCAAACTTGGTAAAATTATTGGGGTTAATAAGTGATCTCATATTGATGCATATTGATGAAAAAGTATTTTCACTGGAGTTTCTAAGGAGTATTGCTGCTTCATTTGAGCTTAAATAACTATCATTTCCTAATGAACAAATTTGGGTTTCAGTGTCATTGGATACTTCTGTACAAATTTCTGGAAAAAGTTGGTTTAATTTTTTTGCATCATAACTATGTTTTTGTTGATTGAGATCAGTTGTAAAAAGGTTTGAAAAATCAGAAGACTCTAGAGCATGAAAAGGAAATAAGGTTGCAGAGCAATTAAGACATAGAGATTTGTTTAAAGAATTTTTTTCATTAGAATGCTTATTAAAACATTTGAGAGTGATAGTTTTGATTGCAGGAGTTACAAAGTGAAAATAGTTGTTTTTTTTTAATTTGTTGTTTACATTCAAAGCAAAAAATTATTTGGCTATTACTACTACACATCAGTTATATAAACAAACACAAAAAAGAAAAAAAAATTTACCCAGACAAACAAAAAAATTAACAAAGAGAGAATATCAAAAATAAAAAATGCTAAAATAGCTTCTATCAAATTTATTAAATTAAATGCAAAATTTACTAATAGGTAAAAAAAAAAAAAAAAATTATTATGAGATAAGGGTACATGAAACCAGCCAATTTATAAAGATATATTAATAATTTTTTGTATTGGGAAAATTTTTAGTTTAGACTAAATAATAAAAATTGACCAATTCAGTATAGAATAAAAAAGATAGATCATTGTTTTACAGTTTGTGCAAAACTGAGTTCACTTTTAATTTTAGTTACTCGTATATCAATAAAATCATCAATTACCTTTTTTTTATTGTTATGAAAAACAAAAATCTCACCCTTCCAACTCCAAACTGGGCATTGTTTAAATTCCAAGCGAGCTTTCTCTAATAGTTGCAGTCGACGTTTTGTAAGGGATTCTGTAATAATCATTTTAGTTCCTTTGAGAAGTCTTTTTTTTCTATATACTTCATTTTTTTGTGTCCTACGAATGAACTTGACAATAACTGGGGTGCCTTTTTTTGAGGGTAGTGGATGTGCAATGTCAAGATCATTTACCTATAAAGGTGAATCAAGTTGTAAATGTTCGTTTAAAGTATTACAGACAAAATTTTCTATTTCTAAATACTTCCCCGGTTTTGATTTTGGTACGTTTTCACATCCATGAATGACCAAACAATTTGACCGACTATATTGCTCAAGGTCATCTTGTCTTCTTTCTGCAGCAGATAACCTTTTCATGGTTGAATCAATCATCTGCTGCAGTTTTAGGAGAGTTTCTTTCATGCCATTGAGCTCATTCTTTTGTTCATCATTTTTTGATACACCTGTAACACAAATTTTGGAGGCAGCATCTGATCTTGGATTTTTAGATTTATTTTCTTAATTTGATTCATAAACTGCCAACCTTTTTTTCATTGATTCCATTTCAATTCTAATCTTTTTTAAATCCTCCATTTTTTATGTTTGTTAGAAAAATAATAAAATTCAAAGTTTTTAATTTAACAATTGAGTACACCCAAAAAATTACAAAGAAATTTTGGCTTAAAATTATACACCACCTATTCCATGTACCTTATTCAAATAGAATCAACTTTATTACAAAAATACTAATCTACTATTTGGCATCCTAATGTAATTTTTTTTTCTCATACTCTTGACAACAAAATATTAAGATATTTTGCTTCTTTTAGTTCATTATAACTTGTGCATGAGGTTTTTCCTTGATACTCAATGCGTTTTGATGAATCACTTCATTTTGGTGTGTATTAATTCAGAAATTGTTAGTTTTTACTAATTTATTTATTTTTACGTTGTGCATAATATATGACTAAATTTACAAGATACCTGGAGAAATTTAGTAAATAGTTTTTGAAATTTTGTTACTTCCACAAATTTTAGTTTTCTAAATTTTGGAAAGCTTTTTAAATTTTATTCCGATGTTAAAAAGTTTTTTTTTTGAAATTTTGTAGAATTTATTTGGTAACTTATTACGTTGTTTAATCGTCTACCTTTTTTGGCGCCTGCTAAGAAGGCCTCGCCAATAACACAATCTAGGTGTCTACTAAACGATAAATTTCTTAATCTTCTTGCTGGATCTGACCTTCGAACCAGCGACAGCAAAAATATAGTCTAGCTAAATCACAGCTCAGACTACCACAATATCTTCTTTATTAAGAAATATGCTCCAATCCACTTAGGAGCCCGAATAGTATAAATCAAAGCAACAGGTTAAAGCTCAATAGCTTAATTCTTCACAATCACGTAGATCACCAAAGACTTGCGACCAAAAAACTATGACTTCACACAGTTAACAATTTTCCAATTTTAAGTTACCACAACGAAACATCCAATTTTAATTAAATACTGCTTTTCAGCGAATCATATTTATACCATTCAGTAAGATTACTCGAATGTTCTGACATTCTCCAAAGCAAACAACTATTACGTCATAATCAAAACAGGTCAATCGGATAGTTCTGGAAATTACTTTAAATTTCGTGAAAAATAAGCGGTGTTGCCATTTTTTCTTGTAAATAAAAATAAATTATTTAAATTGCTCATAAAACTGTTATTTCTTCGGCTATTTGAGCCGGACCAAAGCGAAATCAAAGATATTTTTTATGAGATTGTGAATCTACATAATTTGGGCGATTTTTAGGAACGGAACAAAGCGGCCCCAATTTGACACACAGTTGTCAAATTTCAAACACAAATGAAGTTCGAAAAATCGCAACTTAACAAATCACAAAGACACTTGAATTCGATGTACAAATACGCAACTTCACTTAACTCACTACTCAATAAAAAAGAAACACAGCACAATAAATAAATGAAATACACTAACTTTAACACTGCAGCCAATTCTAATCAATATCTTGTATACAGCACAAATGTGAATAACAGAAACATCAGTAGTTTATATTTGCTGCAACTTATTGCCTGCTTCAAATCAACAATTCAACTTCAAAGTCAGCATTTATGAATCACAAGGGCAGAAGTAGTACACAGCTTTCTTTTACAATTTAAGCAGCAATATCTCAGATTCATTACATGTAAATAGGGCCAAATATAGCATAGGCTACAGCTAATGTCTTCTACTAACAGGAACGTCTTATTCTTCCAATAGAAAACCCAATAAGCAAAGCACATAAATAAACAAAAACACAGAAAATAACAACACAACCAAGTAAAAATATTATGGCAGGGTCTGCCTTCCGTCAGCCTTGCCAAGTTGAAATTTCAGCTATCTAAGGGGCAGTCTACTGGGGCAATACAAGAAAGGTCCCTTAATACATAAACCACTTTGACATCACCAGTGCTTTCATCTGTACTAGTAGTGGCAACTTTAACTCTACGCACAATTTGCTTTCCATTTCTATTCTGGGGAATGACCTCATGCACCCTCCCAAGTTGGTATTTGCCTCGTTTTGATACATCTTCCATTGAGGTTAAGATTACCAATTGTCCTGGCGTTAGGTTCTGTACCATTTTCAACCACTTCTTTCTCCCCTGTTGCCAAGGTAGGTAAAACTCCAGCCATTTTTTCCAAAACTGATCACTAAGAGAGATATTAAAGCGATAGTCTCTCCTTAAATTGTCTTTGTGTTGTGGTGAACCTACCACACAATATGGGCTTGAATAGGGAGTTAAGAGTGAGGCAGGGGTTATTGCTGTAAAGTCTCTAGGGTCATCACTTAAGGGGGTCAAAGGTCGATCATTTACAATCTTGGTGGCACTTCCCACGTATGTCACAATTCTACAAAGCTGGGTCTGCGTTGTGACTTTTCAAGTATATTAGCAATCACATGCTTGATTTGCTTCACCATAGCTTCCCAAGCCCCACCTTGTGCGGGTGCATAGGGGGGAATGAATTCCCAGTTGATACCTTTTTTACGAAGTGAATTTTTCAATTCTGTAGACTCAAGCAATTTTGGCAGCACTTTGGCTGCAGCTTGGAATGTAGTTCCATTATCAGAATAAATTGTACTTACTGGCCCTCGTAAGTCTGTAAATCGGGTAAAAGCTAGTGTAAACTCACTCAAAGTCAGGGAAGTCACCAATTCAACATGCACGGCCCTTGATGACATACAAGTAAATAAGAGGCCCCAGGCCTTCCTGTGGCTTCTACCTTCCACAAATGACATGGGCCCAAAATAGTCCAGACCACAGTAAAAAAAGGGCTTTTTGTTTGCAGTAACACGTGACTGTGGCAAATCTGACATTAATTGCCTTACAGGCTGTGCCTTTTTAATCATACACACACCACACTCATTCACATATCTTCGTACTGATGCATTACCATTAGTAATCCAAAATTTTTGTCGAGTTGACAACAAAGTGTGTTGCACTCCACTGTGACAATTCCAATGATGATACCACAAGATAACAAGCTTTGTTAAACTGTGCCTAGATGGCAAGATGAGTGGGTGTTTAGCATCAAATGCAATATCAGGAGAGCTATTTAACCTGCCTTCTATACGTAATGCACCTTTGTCATCTAAGCATGGCCGAAACTTCTTCAGAGAACGTAACTCTTTTACCCTTTTTCTACTTTCAGGTGCTGTTTTCTTTTCTAAGCACTTGATAATTTCATCAAAGGCATCTGGAGATTTCTCACTTAGAAATTCAATAAACTTACCATAGATGCGTCGTTGGACAAAGATCACAATTCTTTCTAGTGCCCTACTTAAGCAAGAAGCATCCAGTTTTGGAGGGACATACTTACTCTTTTGGACTTTGCTTCGAATATAATCCAGGAAAGATAGAAGATATGCCACTCGCTTCTGCAATACATATAAGGATGATGAGCTGTCAATCAGTCTTTCCAACTTATCTTCCACAATTTGGTTCAGATCTTCATCCTTTTTGACGTCAATCTTTCGTATGAGCACAAGCTCTGGGACAGGTATTTCCGGCTCACCATACTTAGCCAAGAATGGTGGGCCATTTAGCCAAAGAGAACGTGACTCTTCTTTCAAGATTAGATTGGGGCGAGACCCCACATCAGCAGCATTTACATTTGTTGGACAAAATCTCCAGTCTGATTCATTTGACAGCATTAGGATGTGGTCAATTCGTCTGGTGATGAACTTATTTAGGCGTAAATCTGGATTCTTTATCCAAGACAACACAGTTTTAGAATCACACCAGAAGTATCTCTTACTAATGTCCAGTTTTAAAGCCTCATTTGCTTGATACATCAACTTGGAGGTGTTTAAGGCAGCTGTTAACTCTTTTCTTGCAATGGGCCAGGATGACTGATGCCGCTGAACAATTGTAGATTTACCAAAAATAAAAGCTACACTAGGTGCACCATTAACTAATCTGCGCAGATATATCACTGAAGAAAAAGCTTGATTTGACGCGTCGCTAAACCCATGCAACTCATATTTCACATCATCAATTGAGCAAGGTATATTGCTATTTAAGAATAACCACTGGGGAAGCGAAAAACTCGGCAGCAAAGAAAGTGAATGCAGCCATGCATCCCACTCTTTAACAATCTCATCTGGGACTTTTGTATCCCAATCATATTTATCTATAGCCAACTGCTGCAAGATCAAACGTGCTTTAATAAAGAAAGGGGACCCAAATCCCAGTGGATCAAAATTCTGCCCTAATTGACTGAGCATGGTTCTACGTGTATACTTACCAAGAGGCTTTAATGAACAGTCAATACGCAACTCATCTGAGTCAGGATCCCAGACACAGCCTAAGGTTTTGGCAGAAGGCAAGGCTAGCTCTTCACCACACAAGTCTAATTCTCTTATAGAAGCTGACAAAAGTTCAGGACCTAAAGAGGACAAAACACTCATAGTGTCCCTATTTGTGCTCCACTTAACAAGTTTAAATCCACGACTTTTAAATAGACTCACTGCCTCATTTGTGATTGTCTGTGCACTCTCTAAACTATCTACTGAAAAAATAAGGTCATCCATATACATGTTCTGCAGTATATTTTGAAGGGTCATGTCACTAGCACATGTGGGGTTTTCCTCAACAAGCTTTTTAAATGCAAGACAGGCAATGTAGGGGCTACTTTTGATGCCCCAAGGATGGACTCGAAAACGGTAGGATACCAACTTACCTCTTTCTACATCATTGTTTTCGAACCACAGCAAGCGAAATAGGTCTCTTTGGGCAGCCGGCAACTGAATTTGGAAAAAACACTTTGTGACATCTGACATCAAAGCATACTTACCTAAGCGAAACCTGGTTAAAACATGCAGCAAGGGGTTCAGAAGATCAGGTCCAGACATAATAATATCATTCACACAGGTTCCCTTAAACTTGGCCTTTCCATCATACACTATACGCTTCTTAACTTGAGAGGTAACAAAATAAGGTAGATACCATTTTTGGTCATTCGCACAATCAGCATCAGGCACACGTTCAATGTAATTATTGGACTGCATTTCTGCCATAGATTCAACTAAAAATTCTTTAAGATGAGGTTGCCGAAGGGCCTTCTTATGCAGGGCAGACAGTCGCTCGTGTGCTAACTCAAAGTTATTAGGCAATGTTGCTTTCTCAACCACAGGTACGGGAATCTCAAACCGGTCATCTTTTACCTTTATGGAGGGCTCTACCAATTGACTGGCAATAGTATCAGTGCGAGACCATTGAGGTATCTCATCTTCAACAGATAAATCTTTAACAACACTACGCAATTCAGCAATTTCTGCATCTTTTCTGTCAATAGCCTGTTGCAAGCTTAATGTCTTGCTTTGCTTGTCTTCAACATTGGCTCTTAAGACTTTGACAGGTACCTCACTTAAAGATGTTTTTCCTCCAAAAGCTAACCAGCCTAATGGAGAGAGTAGTGCGTGTGGGTCAGTTTGACTCTTGCCCATTCGTTCTTGCTTGGCATACATAAGATGGGCATTGTCATTGCCCAGTAGCACATCCACACTATGACAATTATCCAAGCAAACAATTTCAATATCATTAAAGTGCTCATACACACTCAAGTCCTGTTTATGAGGCAAAATATTTTCATCATCGCTCCAAGGTTCATTGACCACTGACACCACATTACCAAAGATCTCACCAGTATGCAATGACTGCACATTAAACTTGACTAAATCTGCCATGGTAGCCTTGCAACTAGTCATTGTTTGCATTTCAAATGAAACATTATCAAATGCAGTTAGACCTAAATCTTGTACCAGCTTGTTTGAGACCAGAGTAACCTGTGACCCTGGGTCATGCTGTACATACACCAACCTGCTTTTACCATTTACAGGGTTCATTATGCGGGCAGCTGTGACACGACTAAAGGCAGCCTTCACACTCCCAATACCAACTTTGCGTACAGTAACTGAAGGTTCTGAAGTGTTATCACCACTCTCACCTGCTTGAGATGGTATAACAAAGGCATCATGCAACAAGAAAGAGTGCTTTCTACTATATGCAGCTCCACATTTTCTACATCTATTGGGGGCAAAACAATCTTTAACAAAATGCTTACGCAGACAGTTCAAGCACCGACCAGATTTAACAATTACATCTTTGCGATCAATAGGTGTCAAACGCAAAAATTCAGAGCAATTTGACAGATAATGATGCTCAACCAGCCCTTTCGAAGAACAGTAGATGCACATAGGATGCTCTGGTCGACTATTAGTAGTTGGAGACTTCTTCTGTTTATCATTTATATCAGACCTTCTTGGGAGATTAGGTGATTTAACGGAAGTTTGTCTTACTGGGCAAGCCTTTTTACTTTTATCATGGGGCTTTTCAAATTTGCGCAATTCACTTGAAGCATTTAGAAGTGAAATACCAAAATCTGTCGACTTGTAAGATTCTTCTTCAGTTATAAATTCAAATAAGCTTTCAAAACTAGGCTCATTTGTGTGTCCAAACCGATTTGCCAAAAACTTTAAGAACTCTTTTTTAGTTACATCCGGCAAACGCTTAGCCAAATCCAATACAAATCGACCTTCTACTTTATCTGGTTGATTATAAGCTTTGGCGTAGAGCAAACATTGAGACAATTGGTCTTTAAATTCTTTTAGCGCAAAGGCCGAATCTGATTTTAATTTATCACCATACCGAAACTTGCGGATTTCCGGTTCAGCATAAAAACCACCTCTAACACCAAATCTCTGCGACAATCTTTCAAGAGACATTTCAATGCGCCTAGCCTCAGACAGGCCAGGTGTGTCAGCAACCAGATTAGCAATATTTTGGCCAGCAAGTCCAACACAAGCAGCTTGCAACAAAGTTAAACGTGAATTTTCGAACGGACAACTATCCATTAAAGCCTTAATGCGATTATGAAAGAAAATATATGGCATATTACTTCCGTTGTAATTAATCAAAGACGCCTTATCTATGAAAGTACGACAATTTTGATATTGAAAGAAACTGTCCTGCTGAGTCGAGCCTGACTGCACAGGAGACAATCCATTATTCCAATTTAAACCACCAACATTGCAAGATCTAGCATTCGTAACAGCAGGTAAAGCAGCACTAACATACTTATTTTTAACACCACCATCATATTCAACAGCACTTTTACCATATGGACCACAAATTTTAGGGCATGTCTCGGCCCGACCAGACGGCACACCAGGGGAAACTACATATTTCTCAAAGTCAGGAGGCACACTTCGGGCGGCCCCAAAAGCCACATTGCCTCGCAGAGACCTATCATTGCTACCTAGCAAATTATTTGAGTCAGAAAACTTCTGCAAGGTTAAATTCTCCCGGACAGCAGTCTTGGGGAGTAACACATCACCAGTCTCACCACCACCACCAGAGATCACAGCCTTACTTTGCTGACTATTAGTATTCAAATACCCACCATGGGTTTCAAGAAAATCGGTTCTGGTGTGGGCTGACCGCCTTGAACTGACTTGAGAACCAGACCGTGACTTACGGCATTCCAAGTCCTTCTTTAAAAATTCAGCCTTTAATGCTGCCTCTTTTAAGGCCAGCTCCGCCTTGAGCTCTGCCTCTTTCTCCTCCCGGGCCAGTTGTGCCTGCCTTTCCTCCCGGGCTAGTTGTGCCTGCCTTTCCTCCCGAGCCAGTTTGGCTAACCTTAAATCAGCCATGATGCGATTAGTCTCCATCTGCCGTTGAATTTCAATTTGTGCTTCAGACAAAACAGAGGTACATGAAGCTCTAGACCCCAAGTTGGAGACACTATCCTCTGGGTCAATAATCCCATCATTATCTACCCCCCTGGCCATAGATCTAGTGGTCATACCTAAGCGAGTACCAACCTGCACCCCTCCCGGGACAACCTCATCTAACCCCAAACCAGACGGGCCAACATCGGGCAGCCCTACGTCAATATCTTTACTAGACATAGCTAAAATTCTTAACAATAAATACACTACCAAATGAAATAAATCACAATTACCACAAATTAATAAACTACCAGTTCACAGCTAAATAAAAGAAAATCCAAATTCCACGGTACCTTTAGTTGTGAGGAATTTTCTTGCAATTCCCCTCTGGAGTCTTCAAATTAAATTATACTTTTCACACAGTTCAATTAAATTAAGCAATTTTACCAACAGTTTATTTCAAAGTAGGTTATTCAATTTAAGAGCTCTTCTTATATAACAAATTTACTTGATCTTCTTAAAACTTCACTTGTTGAAATTTACTTGTTAGCTTGTGAAAAATCTTTTGAAATTTGCTTGTTAACCTTGCGAAAAGTTTTTGAAATTTTGGAGAAATTTAGTAAATAGTTTTTGAAATTTTGTTACTTCCACAAATTTTAGTTTTCTAAATTTTGGAAAGCTTTTTAAATTTTATTCCGATGTTAAAAAGTTTTTTTTTTGAAATTTTGTAGAATTTATTTGGTAACTTATTACGTTGTTTAATCGTCTACCTTTTTTGGCGCCTGCTAAGAAGGCCTCGCCAATAACACAATCTAGGTGTCTACTAAACGATAAATTTCTTAATCTTCTTGCTGGATCTGACCTTCGAACCAGCGACAGCAAAAATATAGTCTAGCTAAATCACAGCTCAGACTACCACAATATCTTCTTTATTAAGAAATATGCTCCAATCCACTTAGGAGCCCGAATAGTATAAATCAAAGCAACAGGTTAAAGCTCAATAGCTTAATTCTTCACAATCACGTAGATCACCAAAGACTTGCGACCAAAAAACTATGACTTCACACAGTTAACAATTTTCCAATTTTAAGTTACCACAACGAAACATCCAATTTTAATTAAATACTGCTTTTCAGCGAATCATATTTATACCATTCAGTAAGATTACTCGAATGTTCTGACATTCTCCAAAGCAAACAACTATTACGTCATAATCAAAACAGGTCAATCGGATAGTTCTGGAAATTACTTTAAATTTCGTGAAAAATAAGCGGTGTTGCCATTTTTTCTTGTAAATAAAAATAAATTATTTAAATTGCTCATAAAACTGTTATTTCTTCGGCTATTTGAGCCGGACCAAAGCGAAATCAAAGATATTTTTTATGAGATTGTGAATCTACATAATTTGGGCGATTTTTAGGAACGGAACAATACCATATTTACATGTGAAGACTAATATTTGTAGTTATCATCTAATCTGTTTAGTTTCTTGATTTTTTGGCAAACTCTTAAGACATTTGAGAAAAAAAACTCAATTCAACTAACTGGTATTATTTTCAATTTTTAATCTTAAACTTTCTACTACCTACGGTTGTTTGTTTAAACAAATTGCGTGATTGGCACCAATATAGCCTGCCGTTGTTTCTTTGTCTTTACACTAATTGATGTAATGCTACTGTTCTTTGTTTTTTTTTTTGCTGTTGTTGTTTGTTTTTCTTTGTAAATATTATATAAAAATTGCATAACATTTCGTTTACAATTTCAAGGCTGCAGACAAGAAAACCCTCAATATTGTGGTCGCTTCGCAGCCTATCTGTCAATGTGTTCTTAATGGCTTTATTGCATTTTTTTTGCTTATGTCAAATTAACATGATACTGACAATAATCAATCAATCAATCAATCAATTTTTTATTTAGTGCAATAAACACGTGACAATTTAAAAGAAATACATATCAAATAATGATGCACAAGGAGACAGTGGAAATGACCATACAGTCTTCTATGTCCAAAGCCACCTTAATTTTTGAAAATAACAATATAATATGTACCGAAATAGTAGAAACAAATAAAGCCAAAATAAAATAATATGCAATGAAAATATTAAGAATAGCAATGAAATAAAAAAAATAAAAAAATGAAAAAAAATAAGACAAAAAATACAATGAGCATATTAACAATAACAATATCAAAAAGACGAAAAAAGTAATCATACTATTAGTTTAATTTATCAGATAGCAAAACAAATATAGCCAAAATAATAATAATATACAATGAAAACATTAACATTAGCAGCGTAAACAAAAAAAAACAATAATACAGTATTGAACAAAGACATATTGTAAAACAAAAGCACAATATTGGACAAGGACATGTTGGAAAACAAAAACACAATATTAGACATACATATGTAAAAGTAGACTTTAAGTAGAGGTCAATCAGTTACTAGCATGAAACAAGCAGCAAAGTGGTGTAAATAAATTGATCAGGCAAAATTATATTGAAGATAAGCTTTAACAATATGAGAACATTTCTTTTACAGGTTTATAAAATAGCACATCAAGTAGGTTTACTGAGGCTACATAGATTATGTAATAGACTATACAATAAATCAAATCATTGAATATAGTTCAAGTTGATATATAGTTTGATAATAAATTAAAACTTTAACTGTTGTTTTTGGAAAAGAGTACAATTTGATATCACTTGGTAAATGTAACCAAATAGTTGATCCAATGTATTCCAATGATTTCTTACTGGTTTCAGTTTTTTTCTTTGTAAAAAATAATTGTTTTTTGAAAGTCTGGTATTATACTTGTGAATTTGGTTTATTGGTTTTAAATTATGCATGTAGTTAAAGTCAGGAATATTTTTTAGTTTGAATATAAATTTTGCAATTTCAAATTTACAAAGATCTTCAATTTTGAGAATATTTAAAGAATAAAATAGAGGGGATGAAGGAGTTTGTCTTTTAGCAAACATCATTATTCTTATTGCTCGCTTGTGCAATATTTTCAAAGGAGCAAGAGTGCTGGTAGATGCAAGTCCCCAAGAGGATATGCAGTATTGTAAATATGAGTGTATAAGGTTATAATAAACATTTTTTAGAGTTGCTAGGTCTACGTAATTTCTAAGTTTTAGTAATGCCCAGCACCCTTTGCAAAGCTTAGAGCATAAGTGCTGGATATGCTCCCGCCAAGTTAAACTTTTGTCAAACACAATACCTAAATATTTTACTTGCTTTGCTAGCTCAAGTTTTTGATTTTCAATAGTTATAATACACTTGTAATAATTTTTTTTTTTTTTTTGGAAATAAGCATAAATTGAGATTTTCTGTAATTAATTGTTAATTTGTTCAATTTCATCCAATTATCAACTTTTTCTAATTCTATATTAGTTGCACTGGTTAAAGTATATTGATTGTTGTATTAGTTGCAGTTAAAACAGTGTCATCAGCAAATAGTTTTGTGTTTAAATTTGATACTAGTGGTAAATCATTTATATACAGTAAGAATAAGAGTGGTCCGAGTGTGGAACCTTGTGGTACTCCACAAGTTATTGACGCAAGATTTGATGTTGTCCCAGCCACAGAGGTGAATTGGAGCCTATTGTCTAAATAACTCTTGATCAGTTGTTGGGGTAAGCCACGAATACCATAATGATCAAGTTTTTGTAAAATATTTTATGATCAACTGTATCAAATGCTTCACTGAGATCAAGAAAAATGCAGCATGTTATTTGTTTTTGATCAATATTTTGTACCAATTCATCATATAGTTTTCTCACAGCTTGGCTAGTGGAGCAGTTTTGTTTGAATCCAAATTGATTAGGTGCAAGTATATTGTATTTAATAAGGTAAGAGTATAATTGCTCATATACTGTATACATTTTTCAAAGATTTTTGAAAATGGGCTGAGAAAAGATATAGGTCTATAGTTACAACATTTTTCTTTTGGTCCATTCTTAAATATTGGTACAACTTGTGCAATTTTCAAAATACTTGGAAATGTTCCTTCAATTATACACTGATTATATACAGTAGTTTTGCTAATAAAGGTGCAATAATATTCATGGACATTTTAATATACTTTATAGGTATTTTACAAGGTCCTGAACTTTTTAAAGGATTCAAATTATTTATATGTTTTACAATATCATACATGGTTATTGAATTAAGAAAAAAAGAAGTCATTTTATTTAAAATAAATGAATTACAAGAATAATTACAGTTATTGGATAATTTATCAATTTTGCTAGCTAATTTGGAACCAATAGTTGAAAACTAAGTATTAAATGTATTTGCCATTTCGACAGGATCAGTAATTGTTTTGTTTTCATCATTCACAATCTCTTTGATTAATTCTTGTTGCTTGTTTTTAAATTTAGTGATGTCATTAATGGTTTTCCATAACAATTTTAAGTTATGTTTAGAATCAGTTAAAATTTTCTGAAAATAATTTTTTTTTGATTGTTCCTTAATGTGACTAAGTTTGTTTCTATAATTTTTGTATCGTTGATCTAAACTATTTTGGCTGTGAAGAGATGTGGATTAAAATTAATATGAATCACTCAACAAAAGTTTTTAGTGTACTATATCGACATCCTAAAAGTAATCTTGTGCAATTTTCGGAGTCTTTGGAAAATTCTTTGAACAAAAATTAACTTACTATATTTTCTGGGGACACAAACATAGACCTACTTCAAAATAAATAAACTAAACAATCATAACTATTTAAAAAAAAACAATGACACTATTTGCTTTTATTGGCATTATCAAGCCTTTTAAGCTTAATGTGGTAGCAAACACTAGCTATCTACGCTATAGATCCTGCAGTATGCTTTGGTCATAGTGAGCTCGCATATCCGCCTTCACTTCATTGTAGATTCAGCTTGTCAGCAGCATACAAATTTAGCCTTGACTGTACCCAGTATAAATACCACAAAGGTTAAATTTTGATTAGGTAATTTATACAGCATTAGACAAGTACTGATTGACACAGCACTAACAAGGTTCCAAAGACCGAAACAGTGACACAGTCTGCTATTATTTTTAAAATGTTACTACAAAATCTCTTGGGAAAAAACATAGCCCAAACCATGCTTATACGGTTGATGAGTTATTAAACAACTTCTTCAAAGCTTTGTGTGTCAATTAAAAAATGGATTTCTTAACTTCAGCAGGATTATTTTCCAAAAAACTGTGGTGATAATAGTCTAGAGCAGTGGTCCCCAAACTTTTCAAGTAGGGGGCCGTGTATAGATTTTTTGGACCTCCTCGAGCCAAAGCAAAAGACTAAAAAAAAAGGTCTTTACTTCGATTCGATCTCTGATTTCACTATTTTTCTCCCAAATTCTTGGTGTGTTCTCTAAAAATATAAAAAGATAAAAAACTGAAACTGGGGTATTCCCGACATAATTCTATCCAACTATGGCTCAAAGTGAGTGTATGTATTTTTAAAAAGAGCTCCGCGGGCCGGATAAAAAGTCTTAGTGGGCCGAATCCGGCCCGCGGGCGTAGTTTGGGGACCACTGGTCTAGAGCAAAAAAACGTTTTCACAAAGATATTCGTACGATGGAAGAACGATATCAAGGTTGTTCGGATATTGATATATTAGCTGACTGTTGTTGTTGGATCTCAGAAAAGATATCCCTGTTCCACAGCATAAAAGAAAAGCTTTAAAATGCTCTTTTTCTTGCGTCTAAATTATATTATGGTTTAATCAACTATTAAATATTACTGAGAAAGCAATGTAAATTTTAAGAAGCGTATTCTAAGTTATACTTGGCTGTTTTAGCATAAATTTTAAAAAAATTAAAAACACTATAGCAAAATTATTTGACCTGATGAAAAAAAGCTGATTGCATATTTAAATTTTACATGAAAAAAAGACGTTCGCGTTTGCTTGGGCATTGTTACAAAAACAATCGACAACATGGGTTTTTAAAAAGTTCTAGCCAAAAAAATTAGACCAAATTTTTTTTTCTGCTCATCTAAGCGACGTTAAATGAGCTCATATTGAGATCACACTCATCGTCAAAGAGCGGAAGCGGTTCATCAATTGTGCCAGTTATTGCAAAAATTATTGAGATGCTATTTTTATTTTTTGAGCGTATGTCAGCGAATAGAATCAAGCTGTTTAGCTTAAGCATCGCGAAATGTTTTTATTTTAAATTTCATGTCTATATTTATCATCTTGACTTGCAGGAAAGCGTCGGAGGCACTAATACATAGTAGAGTAATCAATTACTCCGACTTGCTTCCGAAGATGCCAAGATATTGCTGTTCAATGAAATTTTTCATTTGTTTTTTAGTTTTATAGAAATTCCCAAAAATCGTTAAGTGCCTTTCCCAAAGTCGTTAAGCAGGGGAAAGTGTCGTTAAGTGTTTTTCCCGAAGACACAACAGAATGACGCAAGTAGGTTTTTAACCGAGACCATGTCGATCACAATCACGGCGCTCTAACCACTCGACTAAGCTGCCGACGATGGTTCAATATACGGAAAGTTAAACGAACGACTTTTAACGAATAATAACAAATAACGAATATTTATTTTTTGCCAAACACACAAACATAAATTTTATAATACACACATACGGTAATGTTAAAAGAAAATCGAAATATGTGTGAAGGCAAGGGGCACTGAAGAACATACGTTATCAAGTCAAGTGCCCCCACATCCAATACAGTCCAAAAACAAAATTACATTTTGATAAATTAAGGATTCGCCTTTTTGCAACTAGGAAAACCATAGAAGCATGCTGTTGGAAAATGGTGGGCAATAAATTGAATTAAGTAAGGGGTGAATTTTTTTTAAGTTATGTTACTAAGAATGTAGTCAATTAATATTCAAGAATGTGTGTTTACTCAAGTAATTTTTTCAATAATTTGGGTAAAAGCTGTAGCACAGAAAACTAATCAGGAGTTTTAGGTTTCGTTTTGGTATCGATGACGTCAATATTAATATGGCCAATGATTATAGTTTTTTATTTAATAAATAAAGTTTATCATTTAAATTTCTTTAAATTCTTCAATATTTTGGGACGCCGGAAACTACAGGCTGTGAGGGCAATTGCCTCTGACCTTTTCAAAAAAAAGTGTGTACCGGTGGGTAGATACATAAGCATTGAGTTGGATTTTCCCTACAATCATAGAAACTCGATCAAAATATCAAATAAATGCTTTTATTTTGATTTTCGTCTTCACGTTAAATTTAGGAAGGGGATAGATGTCCATTTGGTGTTGCCTGAGAATATAACTTAACAATCGACAAGGCATTTCAACCCATAATTTGTGTAGGAAAAGGGACGGCACCACAACAATGATGTGGCTTGTCGTTGATGAGGACTCTGGATAAGTCTTCATTGGATCAGCTGCATTGTTGGGAATTAAAACATGAAAATTGGTGGAATTTCTGCAACTTTTCATTTCCATTTCAAACGTTGTTTTATTGCTTTCAGACTGGATGGCCGACAAGCCGCTCTCCTCCCTCACATTTAATGTCGCCTCTAAACACGCTCGTTCGCTGGAAGACATTCAATCGACAATATTGATTTACTACCGGTGATCATGAAGCAAGAGGTTTATTTTCCTCATAAAAAAATCGACCAATTAGAAAAAAATTTGTAATTTATTTCTTATAACCTTGAATTTTGTTAAAACTCCTGTGTTTTTTTTAAATTTTTAGTTAGTTTCAAAGTTGTATTTGACAATATGATTATTGATGCACGTTTTTTTGCTATAAATAAGTTTTTGTTCTAAAAATGCTTTTGTTCAATTCAGTGGCTATTTGTCCTATTCATAAATGCTAATACGCCCAACTAGATTATGTGATGCGCAGAAGGAGAAACTTGAAGGAAATGTGTGATTGTAAGGTAATATTGAATGAGTGTGTCGCAAAACAGCACCGTATGGTGGTATGCAAAATGGCTCTTATGGTGAAAAAGAAAAAGGCAGAGAAAGTAAAGCCAAAGATACGATGGTGGAAACTAAAAGAGACAAGCTGTCAAGAAGCGTTTAGACAAGAGGTGACCAGGATTTTGGGAGGCAAGGATGGGTTACCTGATGAGTGGGACAAAACGGCAGAAATGCTAAGAAAAACAGCTGAAACTGTACTGGGAGTGACATTCGGAAAACGAAAAGGAGACAGGGAGACTTGGTGGTGGAATGAGGAAGTTCAAAAAAGCATAAAAGAAAAGAAAGAGGCAAAGAAAGCATGGGACAAAATAAGAAATGAAAATACTAAAAAGATATACAAAGAAAAGAAGAGTAAGGCAAAGAAGGCAGTTGCAATGGCAAAGGGACGGGCATATGACAATTTGTATGCTAGATTGAAAACAAAAGAAGGTGAAAAAGAGTTGTACAAATTGGCTAGGCAGAGAAACAGAGCAGGGAAAGATGTACAGCATGTGAGGGTTATAAAGGATGAAAATGGTAATGTTATGGTAAATTCGGAAGCAGTGTTAAAGAGATGGAAGGAGTACTTTGAGAAACTGATGAATGAGGAAAATAACAGAGACCCTAGGACAGAGGAAGCAGAAGTGGTTAATGAAGAGGTAAATTGTGTCAGTAGAGAAGAAGTAAAAAATGCACTAAGAAGGATGAAAAAAGGTAAAGCAGTTGGGCCAGATGAGTTGCCAGTAGAAGTTTGGAAGTGCATGGGAGAGATGGGGATAAAGTTTTTGACCAGACTGTTCAACAGACTATTAATGGGTGAACGGATGCCAGAAGAATGGAGAAGGAGTGTGCTTATCCCAATCTATAAAAACAAAGGGGACGCACAGTGCTGTGGAAACTACAGAGGAATAAAGCTAATGAGCCACACAATGAAGGTATGGGAAAGGATTATTGAAGCAAGGTTAAGAGATAGAGTGGAGATCAGCAAACAGCAATATGGATTTATGCCAGGAAAGGGAACCACCGATGCCATGTTTGCTCTAAGAATGTTGATGGAAAAGTACAGGGAAGGTCAAAGAGAGCTACATTGTGTATTCGTGGACCTAGAGAAAGCTTACGACAGGGTTCCACGGAAAGAGCTGTGGTACTGTATGAGAAAATCTGGAATAGTGGAAAAGTATGTACAACTAGTACATGATATGTATGAGGGAAGCGAAACAGTGGTGAGGTGTGCAGTAGGAACTACAGAAAGTTTCAAGGTTAAGGTTGGACTGCACCAGGGATCAGCATTAAGTCCATTCCTGTTTGCAGTGATAATGGACAGGCTAACGGATGAAGTAAGGAGAGAACCACCATGGACGATGCTGTTTGCTGATGATATTGTGATTTGTGAAGAGACCAGGGAAGAAGTGGAGCAGAGATTAGAATCCTGGAAGTATGCATTGGAAAGAAGAGGGATGAAAGTCAATAGGTCAAAGACCGAATATCTTTGCATAAATGGAGGAAATGATGACGAAACAGTAAAGATGGAGGATGCAAAAGTGCCAAGAGTAAAAGAATTTAAGTATTTGGGATCAACGGTGCAAGAAAGTGGTGGTTGTGAGAGGGAGGTAAAGAAGAGAGTACAGGCAGGATGGAACGGATGGAGAAGAGTATCAGGAGTAATCTGCGACAGGAGGTTACCAGCTAGAGTAAAAGGAAAAGTGTACAGTTCAATGGTAAGACCAGCAATGGTGTATGGACTTGAGACAGTGGCAGTCACAAAAAAACAAGTAGAAGAGATGGAAGTTGCAGAGATGAAAATGCTGAGGTTTGCTATGGGAGTGACGAGAAAAGACAAGATTAGAAACGAGAACATCAGGAGTACTGTTAAGATTAAACAGTTAGGAATGAAGATGAGGGAGGGCAGGCTGAGGTGGTATGGACATGTCATGAGGAGAGACCAAGAGTATGTAGGAAGAAAAATGATGGAAATGGAGTTACCGGGAAAGAGGAGAAGAGGGAGACCAAAGAGAAGATTTTTAGATGCAGTAAAGGAAGATATGCAGGAAGTTGGTGTGAAGGAAACGGATGTTGAAGACAGAAAGATGTGGAGAATGATGATACGCTGTGGCCACCCCTGACTGAAGGGAAAGGCTGAAAGGAGAAGAAGAAGAATAAATGCTAATACGGTATTTCTTCGTTGTTGCTTGCAACTGAATTAGTGGACCTTCTTCTAAAATTTTGTTCGGTAAAGATATCTGAGTAATCGGCCTTTTTGACCATATTTTTATATTTTAACGTGAATTCTTGCTTATCACACCGGGTTAATATACGAGTAGTTTCATGTTTTTAATATTAAGCGGTCGATGTATCCGTAAGTAATTCTGCGATAGTAATTACGTATTCATGTGTAACTGTGTAATATTAATAATAAGTATATAAACTCTATAAGTGTAGTTTTATTACAAGAAAAAGTGCAGCTTATTTCTCAATTAGAAGCAAATAACATTTTTGTACTATTTTTCAAATTCTGAAAAATATTTTTCAAAACAATTTATAAAAGCCTGCACTGCAACCACTTGCATTCAAAAACGAAAAATCTGTACATTTTATATTTTAAAATTTATCAAGAAATACAAAAAACATTTAGTTTTGTTTTGAAAATAATTAAAGTATAAAAATATGCATATGCCGATGATTTGCCGGAAGGAACTGTAGAAAGTCCTGAGTCAAGACATATTTACCTTTTCGAATTATCACCAAACTTGTAGGCTAAAGCTCAGTGAAGCAAAGACAGCGAAGTAAGCCTTCCACCAAACAGTGGTGGAGCTGAAACTTGACTGCAGTGGAAAGCTACTGCCGTTTGCCACGTACCAACTTATCTTGATGCAAGCTTGACAGGACATTCACGTTCCGTCACCACCTTGAGGCATTGCGAAAAAAATTATCTACCAAAACGACTTGCAGGTTCTAGATTGGGAGCTGGTGCTAAAACATTGCACGTGGCTGCCTTATCTCATGTCTGCTCCACAGCGGCGTAGTGCCGTTAGATGCATTTTAAATCTCCGCCAAGAATGAGTATCCAGCTCTAAGTAATCAAAGTATTATTGCAATTATCAACATCATACATATGTAAACTGAGATTTTCTCAGCTAGCCATTATTAAAAATAAGAAAGGAAAAAGATTTCACAGCAGTAGTGAAGAAGCACGACGCTTAACAGCCGGGCTAGGACTGTATTCAACAAAACTTATTCGTTAATTAATGCGACAACAATATTTTTTTGTCGTAGTTATCATTCGATAAGTTGAATTACCAAACAGAAATTGGAAATGATAGAGTTCGCTGTATTTGACGTATGATCTTATTTATACACTTCATGATAAATTCAGGATATGCTTTTTCATTACCTAATTTTGTTTCTTAGAATGTTTTGTGATTCATGCGTTAGGGCAGTCAGGTGGTAAACAGCATTATTATCAACCAATATGATGGGTGTGCCCCGAAAATTTAAATAGCTTATTAGTGTGCCGCCATTCAAAAGAGGTTCAAAATCACTGTCTTAACCAATTGTCAAAAATAATAATAAAATTATGTTTTTTGACAATGAGTTGAGTTATGTACTCCAAACGTTAAAATTAATGAAATGATAACCGCAGTATTAACTCTTTGATTTATTTCAACCTCTGTTTTAAAAAGAAATACTAGTTTAATATTTATTTATAAATTTTTACTTTTTTCTGCTTAAAATAAGGAAATGCAGCTTGAAAGAAGCTGCAGATGCAAAGTTGCATCTACTTTTATATTTAATGCTTTGTATTTTACTCTATTGGACTTTCTTAATTTTACTCAAAATAATATCTATAAACATGATGAAACGAGTGGGAAAAAAATGAATTGTTGCAGGCGCATCGTTGAGGAACTTTGTGAAGCTTCTTTGTCTGGGTCTTTATGTCAAAAATTCTGAGGAAAAAAAGTGCAATTGAGAGACTCCTTGGTTTAGCGCTTATGTAAACGCCATGTAGCTTGCTTACATTGTTACCTGGCACATGAAATCAGACTCGCCGAATACAATCGGCGCGACGCATTCGACGTGCGCGCGTACCGTGACTCGTTGAGGTTGACCGCTATTGTGACTTCGTAAGTTAGTGAATGGTCGCGCCTTTTTGTACGAAATTAACGGAAAGTAGCAGGTGATAAGAAAAGGGCAATTTACATTTGAATTAACAGTGACAAAGTGTCAGTAACTGGTAAACCAGGTTGATCGGTCTCTCAATGAAGTTTTATTTTTTATTTCTTGAGATAACAACAAATCCTGTTAACTATGCAAAGAGTTAATAAAGACGAAAAAAGCTGGAAACTATAGAACGTCAAGCAGTAAAACATGCAAAAGATAAGTACGAGAACGAGAAAGACAATAAAAACTATAACCTATAAGCATGGTCGCAATGCTTTGAAAGTTACCATTAATTAAAGAAAAGAAAATTACTTGCCAGATAGATGTATTCATTTTGTATTTCATTTATTATCTTGGTTATAAACAAGATTTTTGATTTAAATTTTTTAAATTTCCACTGTAAATTTAAAATAAAGTTTTTTGAAACCTCATACACGTGCGCAAAAAGCATTGGTCATTTAGAAGCGTTTTGCTGGCAGTTTTTATGATCGCATCGAGTCTTTCTCTCTATTAAGCTAAAACAAACATATGATCGGAGACTGCTCTGATCTTTAACACTTAACTAAATTATATCGAACAAATCATTTGAAGTTGGTAGATTTGTTTTTTGTTTATTTAGGTGTGGCTTTATTAAAGGTGAGGTAAAATTGTTGTTAGAATTTCTTTGAAAGAGACTTCAGCACTCGTTTTTTAGTGGGCATAAATACAAATAAGTTAGAGCTGAGTTGTAATAAACAAGCATACTTAAGTTATAAATTGCAATTTGAGAATTCGCAATTGAGATTTTTAAATTACTAATATTTTAAAAAATTCACTCTCCCTTTCAGATAAATTTTTTTCCTAGTGGTTTTAATGTTCTTAAAACGCGCGGGCACAGGGAGACAGATTGTGTTCTTTGAAATTCGTGTTACAAAAATTTTTTTAACATCTACTCTATAATTAGCCAATATAATCTCGATCACCTTTAAATCTAACGATGTTCGTAAAATTACAAAGACAATCGTGAATCATAGCACAGCAATGAAAGTCAAGATAAAAGTATTTACGTATGAAATATTGAATCATTGATATTTCAAGTGACCTAACCTTCTGGCAAACTCCCTATTCTACTTGAACCATTAAACTATATTATATCTTAGCCGAAAATTGACTGATGGCAAATAACCAGATAAAACAATTATACTAAGTGTTCTAAAAGAAGAATAAAATATCAAAAAATTTATGAATGCTTATAAAGAGCAAACGTTTCTGGTAATATCTGATAATTATGAAGTAATTTGATGTAGAAGCAAAGAAATTGTGGCGTCAATCTAATTTTATCATTGGCTACTCACTTGCAGCAGTCGTCTGAAAATAAAAACACCAAAGCCAAACGTGTGACATTCTTAACTCATTCAACTGACAGTGGTACATGTGTGTACCATGATTATGATTGTTACGTAACATTTTAGGAGTCTTGTTCGTTTTGATGTGCTTGTAGAGGAACTTGCAGATCTTCATGTTCATGTTAAGTTATTTAACAAAAAAGGTACCACGCCTCTGAAAAAAGTAACAAAGATATCAACAGTCGGCGAAGTTTTAAAGAAGAAGAGGAAAACCAAGAAATGTCTTCTGGAAATTCATAAATTGTTTCAAATTTACTATGGGATACAGAGCTCTCATTTCGGCTTTTGCAGAAAAGAGTTTCAATGTCATGAAAAGAATCCAAACATAGCTTTGCCTTAGAAGCTCTATGACAGACAACAGTCTCAATAATCGAATTTTCGCAAATATTTGTATGAATTCGTTGGAAAATATCAATTCACAAGCCGTTGCAGATGACTTAGCCAAAGCAAGCAAAACCTTAAAAAATTATTTTGGAATACATTAATCGTGCTGCATTTAATATTTGACATCATATCTTAATCTAAAGGCCAGTGGTGGATATTCCAATTTAGGGGCCCGAGGCAAGAATTTTCAAAAATTCATGTTGTCTGAGAAAAAAAAGAGGTCTGATCTGGGCTTGGATATTTTTCTCCCAAAATCAAAGTGTTCTCTAAAAAAAAAAAAAGGTCTTCACTTCAATTTCACCTCTAATTTCCCTATTTTTCTCCCAAAATCAAGGTGTTCTCCAAAAAAAAGGTCTTCACTCCGAATCGTCCACTGAGCGAATCCAAAACTGTATATGCTGTTTTCGAGGGGGGGCTCCCCAAAAAAGGGGGGGCCTGAGGCGACTGCCTCATTCGCCTCACCCAATATCCACCACTGCTAAAGGCCATTCATGCTCATGTAATTACGTCTTTTCTTTTATGCAATTGTTAATAGTACTTCAAGTTTTTTTCTTCTATCTATTTAACCCTTTCGTATTCTTGATAGCGTAAATATTTTAGCCAGTGTTGCTATGTGAGTAACTAAAAACTGTTCAACAATTAGCATATGAAAAACACTTATTTATAAAGTGTAGGCTAATTAAGAAAAACTTGTGTAAAATTGGCCATTACTGTACAAATGCTTGATAGTTCGTACTATTACGTAACAATGGGGTTTGTTGTACAGTTGTGTTTTGCCTTGTCATTTGCCTGTACAGTTGTGTTCAGACTTAGTAAGCTTAGTAGTGTTTAGCTTTGAGTCGTGTTATTATTTATTTCTTTTATTTGCAGACGAACGATTTCGTCATTTTCGTTTTGTTATTAAATTTTATATCATTTCGAAAATGAGTTACGTTCTTTTATGACGAAATCGTTAAGGCTAGTTAATTTTTGTTAAAATGGTTGTTATAGATTGTGCGTACCCGGGTTGCGCTTTTCAATCCGAAGACGCACCAGAAGCTGTAGCTTGCGCTATTTTACAGAGCCACGCATTTAGTCATGCTACTCCTGGGCCTAATTCCATTCGCGCTCCCTCAGAGGGACCAAAACTAACAAGACCCAGCATTGACGTAGGCGTGTCTTTAGAAGCGTGAAACGTGTTCACTCGCCGCTGGCAAATGTTTAGGCAAGGATCAGGCATCAACGAAGCTTCAGCCACCGCGCAACTCTTTCAGTGTGCCAGTCAGAGCTTAGGAGATAGTTTGTTAAAATCAGATGCAGAGATTGTCTCTAAGCCTTTGCAGGAGTTACTATCCGCCATGCGTCGACTTGCAGTTATCCCAGTAGCTACTGGCGTCTTGCGATCCGATCTCATGCAGATGCGCCAACTGAGAGACGAACCTTTTCGCGCATTTGCAGCGAGAGTGCGCGGCAAAGCAGACACATGTGCATTCACAATTGATTGTACTTGTGGTTTAAAAATCAATTATACGGACCACATGATTCGGGATACTTTGCTGAATGGCATTGCTGACGATGAGATTCGCCGGGAAATTCTTGGCGGCGCGGATATACTCACACGCGCCGTCAACGAGATCGTGGCCCTTGTTGAAAGCAAAGAAATGGCTCGCAACGCCGTCCCCCCGACCGAGGTCACATCTGTGTCAGCCGTTCGCCGCCTACATGACGCAGACCACAGAGCATGTCGTAATGCAACCCCATGCAGGGAATCCCACAATTTACCTGATCGGTCAAAACAGTCGCGTTGTCCTCTCTGCCAGCAACTTTTTCAGCTCTACAAAAAAGGACCCCGTGGTTGGAATACCAAACCTTATACCTTGTGTATTGAATGCTACCGGTCACAGAAACGCCGAAGACGCCAACTCACTTATAAAGTGGGTCCTTCACCACCGGAACCAGGTCTACAAACTCTTGAAGTCACGTCGCCTGCTGACCCTCAGTTGAGTTCGATAAGAACAAGTCACAGGCCAGTCTCGAGGCACAGGCTAAACGAGTGCAACACGCCTCTGTCTGCAGTACATAGAAATGCCACCATGCAAGGCCCCCATTATATATTCAAAGATGGACAGTGGGCAACAGCACGTATGAGAGAGCACCCCAAGGTCCACGTAACGATTTCAGTCGATCGCGCTCAGGCTCATGGCGAATCTACATCAGTCCGTGCTACTAATGTTACCGCCATCGCTGACACCGGCGCCCAAGTGAATGTATGGTCTCTGGACGAATTTGTAAAGTATGGCTTCCCATCTGACATCCTGACCCCTGCATCCAACCTGGTGGCCGCCAATCATTCCTCCATATCAATTATGGGAGCGTTCTTCGCCATCATTGAAGGACTGTCGTGTCACGGTTATGTTGTGCAATGCCGGGCCATGGTCTACATTAGCGCCGACATTCAGACCCTCTTTTTATCGCACGGAACACTGTCGACCCTGGGGGTCCTATCACCCAGTTTTCCATCATTGGGAGAACATGCTTATGCTGAGACGCAGGAATGCGCTGGTGAACCTGCTGCCATCACTAATGCGCACCTCACGCGCACTGTTACTGGTGGCTGCGCCTCACCGGGCGATCAAAATCATTCTTGCACCTGCCCTCAACGTACTGCCGTGCCACCACCCCCACGTTCGCTACCATTTCGCTGTACTCCCGAAAATAATGATCGAATGAAAACTTGGCTACTGGAGCGATACGCTTCCTCCACATTTAACACATGCCCGCATCGCCCTCTTCATTGTATGGCGGGACCACCCATCGAAATCCATGTCAGCCCCTCAGCGAAACCAAGAGCGTTCCATACCCCGGCTTCTATTCCTCTACATTGGCAACAACAGGTCCATGCAGACCTCCTTCGGGATGAAGCCCTAGGAATTCTCGAAAAAGTCCCGCACGGAGAGCCTACTCAATGGTGCCATCGCATGGTGATTACCAGAAAACATGACGGTACACCCCGACGGACTGTAGACTTATCGCCGCTGAACAAATTCTGTCGTCGGGAAACATTGGCGTCGGAAACACCCTTCAAGCTAGCCCGTCGTGTACCAAGTAATACTTGGAAAAGTGTGACCGACGCTTGGAATGGATACCATAGCGTTCCACTACGCGAGTCAGACCGTCATCTTACCACCTTCATTACACCATTTGGACGCTGGCGATATACAAGGGCACCACAAGGTTTCCTTTCTTCGGGAGATGGCTACAATCGTCGCTTCGCCGCTATTTTGTCTGATTTTATGCGAAAGGAGCGATGTGTGGATGACACCGTGTTTTTTGACGAGAACCTAGAGGAACATTGGTGGCGCACCATCCAATTTCTTACTCTCGTGGGCCGCTCTGGTATCGTTCTTAACCCCAGCAAATTTCAATTTGCCCAACGGTCAGTTGACTTTGCAGGATTCCGCATTTCTGCATCATGTGTAGAACCCCTGCCCAAGTACTTGAATGCGATTCAACAGTTTCCTACGCCTAAGAACATCAAGGATATAAGAAGTTGGTTTGGTCTCATTAATCAAGTAGCCAATTACGCCAAAATTCGAGACTTGATGGCTCCATTCAAGCCGTTTCTCAGTCCGAAACGTAAGTTCGAGTGGAATGACAATCTTGATAAAGCATTTGCGCGTTCGAAAGATGCTATCATTGACGCCATACGTCACGGCGTAGAAATTTTCGATCCGACTCGACGTACTTGCCTAAGGCCGGACTGGTCAAATCGGGGCATAGGATACTTCCTGCTTCAAAAACACTGTGCATGCCCGTCCACCCTTCCAGATTGCTGTGCCAATGGATGGCGAGTAACTCTCGCAGGCTCTCGCTTTCTCTCGTCGGCTGAACAACGTTACGCCCCTATTGAAGGAGAAGCCCTAGCTGTAGCTTGGGGACTCGAGCAGACTAAATACTTTACGCAGGGCTGCGATAATTTAGTAGTTGTTACCGACCACAAGCCGCTAACGAAAATTTTCGGGGATCGAACTCTAGATGAAATCAGCAATACCCGGCTCTTCCGATTAAAGCAGCGCACTCTAATGTGGCGTTTTGACATTGCACACTTGCCGGGGTCAACTAATATTGCTGCGGACGCTGCATCGCGACACCCAGCCATATCAGAATTTTTTGCTACCATTTCGGGTGCCGAGCGTGATTCTATAGACTCTCTCGAAGAAGCCCTTCTTGCTTCGGTGCGGCAAAATACGTGTGATCAGTTGACTTTAAACTGGGATGAAATTGCCCGGCACACTGCCAGTGACGCTGCACTCAATGACCTACTATCTGCCATACAATCAAACTTTGATGTAAACTTACCGCCGGAAGGAGGTATTCGTCAATACCTCCCATATCGCGATGGGTTTTATATATCTGACGGCGTTATTTTATACAATGATCGTGTTGTGATTCCGCCGCAACTCCGCTATCAAGTATTACGCACATTGCACGCCGCCCATCAAGGGGTGTCGGCCATGGAACGGCGTGCGCGAGCAACCGTTTTCTGGCCGGGGATGACTCAAGATATTCACAATATTCGCAATTCTTGTGCTCATTGCAACCGAAATGCGCCGTCGCAAGCCGCAACCCCCCGTTGCCCTCCCACCCACCTACCACGCCCTTCGAAAAAATTTTTGCGGATTATTTTGATTACGCAGGACGGCACTTCTTGATCGTTGGAGACAGATTGTCCGGTTGGTCAGATGTGTTTGGTACACCAGCTGGGACCACCGTCACTGGCGCAAATGCACTTGTTCGCCTCCTTCGATCATACTTTGCCACTTTTGGAGTGCCTGAAGAAATTTCCTCAGATGGTGGCCCAGAGTTTACTGCCTTTGTCACACAGGATTTTATGCGCAAGTGGGACATTAAACACCGTGTTTCTTCCGCCTACTTCCCCCAATCTAACGGCCGCGCGGAGGTTGCAGTCAAAGCCGCTAAAAGACTTCTCATGTCCAATATTAGCCCTAATGGGGATTTGAACAATGATTCGTTTCTGCGCGCCCTGTTGCAACTGCGTAATACCCCGGATCCTGACTGCGACTTATCCCCAGCTGAAATCGTCTTTGGTCACCCTTTGCGAGACGCTTTTTCGTTCGTTAATCGGCTTGCTACTTTTTCTAATCGCTTTATTCGTCGTACTTGGCGCGAAGCATGGCGAGCTAAAGAAGATGCCCTTCGAGTTCGAGCCAAACGGACCAATGAAGCATTGAGCGCGCGTACACGCTCATTGCGCCCGCTGCGGTGTGGTGATCGCGTGTTCATCCAAAATCAAGGAGGCACACACCCACGTAAATGGGACAAAGTCGGCACCGTGGTCGAAGCATTGGACTTCGACCAATATAATGTTAAAGTGGGAGGATCCGGTCGTATAACCAGGCGCAATCGACGATTCCTTCGTATAATACCTGATGTTGCCGAGTCCCAGCAAACTTCTTCACCACCAACAGTGCCCCCCCAACATGAAACGCACGTTCAATACCCACCCTCCACGTCCACCCACGTTGCTGATGCAACTTCATCTGAGGCCATAGATCATGGGCAACCACAAGACGTCCATGATGTCGTACCTACAACCACACACTCCACATTTGTGACGGACACTAATTCGCAGGAGACTGACCTTGACACCCACGAAAACAACAAATCAATGATCCCTAGACGGTCCTCTCGCCTACGACGACCTGCTGTCGAATTGGATCCGACCTCTGGTCAATGGGTGATCAAGGGATCAACTACATAACTATACCTGACCGGAATAGTGCGAACTTGGGGGGGATGTACAAATGCTTGATAGTTCGTACTATTACGTAACAATGGGGTTTGTTGTACAGTTGTGTTTTGCCTTGTCATTTGCCTGTACAGTTGTGTTCAGACTTAGTAAGCTTAGTAGTGTTTAGCTTTGAGTCGTGTTATTATTTATTTCTTTTATTTGCAGACGAACGATTTCGTCATTTTCGTTTTGTTATTAAATTTTATATCATTTCGAAAATGAGTCACGTTCTTTTAATTACTGCAGCTATCTCAGTGAGTGTCATGGAAGAATCAACTTAAGGGCTTTTACAAGATGCAGCACGTCTTTAAGATTAAAATTTTGAGCTCTAAGTTTATTAGAAAGAATTGATAAATATTTTTTTATCTATATATTTATCCTTTTGACTCGCAGGAAAGCGACTGAGACGCTAAACATAGGCCAAGCAATTACCCCGACCTGCTTCCGGAGATGCCAAGATATTGCTATCCAGTTGAAATAATACTTTGGTTTTTTAGTTTTATAAAAATATGACAAAAATTTAGAACTGCCTCTCAAGACTACCAAGCCGGGGAAAGTGTCATAAAGTGTCTTTCCCTATGACACAACAAAATGGCTCGAGTAGGTTTTAAACCGAAACCATGTCGATCACAATCACGGCGCTCTAACCACTCGACCACGCTGCCGGCAATTGGCCGAAAAATTGATCGCGAACCAAAATAACAGATTAGCAAAATAAAACTTTCCTGAGATATCTGTCTGCCCTGGGAAAACTGAAATTCTATCAGTTGACCAAAATTTCAAATTACAGCTTGGTTGCCAAAATTAGCTTTTGTTGGGAGTGTCTTTTTAGGAAAAAATTTTGCCCTCCTGGCAAAAAAACTCCGGCGCCCTGTCTGAGAATAAAACCGCAAAAAAATGTCCTTTGATCGGGTAAAATGTTGTCGTCTGATCGGGTGAAATGTTTGATCTTTTAAAACTAGTCTAAACACAAAGTCCAACTAGAAAAGAAAAGTAATAAAAATTGGGAAAGCCGTGCCAACTATTGAAATCAATCAGAAAAGAACAAAAAACTGTGCACTAAAGTTGACTTGATTTTTATCAAAGTCACAAGCTTTTGTGAGCTATTGCGTACTTCGTCAGGTGCAATGGAATAAAGCAATTGAATAAATGAAATAAAAAGAATAAAAAGATTTTTATTCCACTGCACCTGACCAAGTGAGCAGTAGCCCACGAAAATTTGTCTCTCTAATAAAAACCAAGTCAACTTTAGTGCGCATAATTTTTGTTCTTTTTTGATTGATTTCAATAGTTACGGCTTTCCCAATATTTATTCCTTCCAATCCTTCGATTACAAAATCGAAGCAAACCTTTGAGATTGTAGTTGTGCTGTTGCCCTTGATGTGCTTTTTATGCAGTAAAATTTATTAAGAGGCAGTGAGTCAGACACAAGAGAGCAAAATATATAAACAAATTTTTTTAGTTTGAAGAAATCTTTTTTGTAAGTTTACATAAAGGTGATTAAAAATAAGCAAACATCTTTGAAAAAAGCTTTGATTGATCTGCGGATATGACGTGGTGGAAAGAGTTTCTTCCTGCCTACCGGACGTTGATGGTTGACTTGGCAGGTGAGTGACCCCAACATTGTACTCGCCCATGCAAGCAAATTGTAATTGACCCACCAGAGCAGTAGTTCTCGTCTCGCGGCATACCACTGTTAGTTAGTTAAATGATATTAAATTATTCAAAAACTGATGGTACCTGTAGCAAAAAGGTTAATAATGACTGAGTATAATAAATCACATTCATCATTATCATTATATCTCTTATTATTCCGACTCGCAAAGCAACAGGAGAAACGTAGAAAGCAGAGAAAGAAATTAATTTAAACTTCTATTTAAAGATTACAGAATATTGCTCTCTTGCTGAATTTCTTGTTTTTATAAAATTATTATCTTTTTTTTTTAATCTTTACACTGTAAAAAAAATTTGTAACTTTTACAATCATATGATTGGCAGCAGTTTTAAATACCGATTTGTAATTTCTACAAAATTTTACAAAATTTAAAAATAGATGCTTGTAGAAATTACAAATCGGTATTTAAAACTGCTGCCAATCATATGATTGTAAAAGTTACAAATTTTTTTTACAGTGTATGTTTATCCTTCTAACTCGCAGGAAAGCGACGGAGGCGCTATACATAGGGTAAGCAATTACCCCGACCTGCTTCCGGAGATGCCAAGTATTGCTGTCCGCTAGTATGTAGTAGAGATATTACTGTAATTAAGAACTGCTTGCCAAGACTACCAAGCAGAGGAAAGTGCCGTAAAGCGTCTTTCCCAAAAACACAACAGAATAGCGCAAGTGGGTTTTGAACCGAAACCATGTTGATCATCAGTCCGTTGCTTTAAACACGCTGCCGACTTTTAATAAGTTGACGATAATTAAAATTTACAGCTGAAAGCTCGCGCCGTTTAGCAAAAATTATTAGTTCTTTTTTAAAAACACCATAAAATAATGCGTGTGAAGGTTACACCGCGGCCATGTTGATCGCATTGTTCTTTACAACGGCGCTTTTTCCTACTCTGCCACACTATCTACTATAAATTTATTTTTACGCACTCGTGAGCAGTACTATTTATTTTTACGATTGCAAAAAACAAACGACTCCGATCATAAGTAGCAAGTGTCTTCGTCATAAATCACGTTGTTTGGTGTCTACTTCGTTTTTTTTAAAGTGTCTCTTTTAAAATACCAAAAAACTGTTTGAAAAATGTGGGATGGTTTGAAGAATCAGGGGATTTTGTTTTGTATTTTTATTGTCCAGGCTTGTCCACTTTTTTATTGTATGTCATAATCGTGCGTGGAATACACCTTGAAAGACAAATATCAGGGTTGAAAGAAAAATAATTAGACCCACAATTGGTAACAACGACGTGAGTTTAGTTGCTTGCATTTGAATGAATCTTAACCTTCTATAGGGTATTCTTAATTAAATTCTGATTTTTCTCCTCAATTTTCGGCTTCTTTCAGCGCAAATATGCATACTTGGTCGCGTTTCGGTTTGCATGAATTGATTTATATCACGTGGGTTGTGATAATTTTAGACTCCAGGACCGCTGGGTGGCCATTGGTGAAGTCTCCGTGGAATCCTATATTAGTGGTCGGATGTTACTTGTATCTAAGCATGAATGTGAGGGCGCTAACCCAGAAGATCCCCGCATACCAATTAAAACCGTTTGTCATCGGCTACAACGCGATCATGGTGGGGCTGTCAGCTTATATGGCTTTTGAAGTAAGTGCCGAGCTAACTCGAGAGGTTTGTTTTCTCTTGTAGCAAAGTGCTATTTTAAGTTAGTTGTTTAACGCTAAGTTACATCACAAATTTTAAAAAATCAACTTTATTCTCTCAATCTTTTTCTTGTTGCTAAAATCTCAGCGTAGGCTTCAGAAGCGCACCAAAGTTTGAAGATTCATAAAACAAAAATGCAAAAGCTTTACTTTCAAAGTTTGTTCAGGGTAAAAATCAATTTTTTTAGCACAAAAATTTAAAAATCGATTTTAAGAAAAATAGTGTTTAAAAATATAAAAAATCCAATTTTGTAAAATTACCTAAATTTTTAAGTTTAGCCACTATAAAACAACATTAAAATGCTATCATGACAAATAAATTGTTCAGAAACTCAATCAAAACTTAAACGTAGAGCATCACTTTGAGCAAAAGATTCCATTAGATTTCCATTAGAAGTAAAAGAAACAAAAGGTGTTGGGCGATTCCATTTGTCCATGCACAAACGGGGTCTTGCTCCTTCACCGAATTGCGATTGTGCCGCCTCGGAGCAAACCGCAGACCATGTTCTAACAGCGTGCCCTATACATCGGGCACCACATGGAGCACGAGGTCTGACGGTTTTGGATGACGAAATTTGATGCTGGCTTAATAACACCACTGCCAGCATCTGATTCAGGCAGTGCAGCAGTCTGGGGTGGTAAAAGGATAAACCCTCGGCCCCAGTCCTGTTTTTCTCTGACCTGGAGTGGATACCCTTCAAAAGACAAAGATGACGACAACTTTGAACCATATGATGAGTTTTGAAGTTATTCATTCAATACAAGTCATAAATTTAAAACTTTGCCTCTTTTCGAAAGCAAACAAATTCACAAACTTTTCCGAAAAATGTCTATTTCATTTTTATTCCCTAACTTCAGTTATTCAAAATTATTATTATCTTATTCATTATGTCAAATTAGAAAAAGTCAAGAAATTGCAGGATTTTGTCAAAATAAAATAATTACAAGCGCTTTCTCTTTGTGGTCAGAAAAGAATAGAGTTCAAAAGCTGAATGTTTTTTAATCAATTACCCTCATCAAAGAGAAATGAATGGTTTCCTTAATTTCTCCATCGCGACGCATTATCATTTTATTTCTTTACTCTAAAAATTCGCAATAATTTTATTTTAGGAATAAAAATTCGGGGTAGCGGTTTACTCTACAATTTAGAAGAAACTATTTTTAAATGGAATTATTGCTTTGAATCTTGTCTGCATGGGACTGTTTCGCCATTATATCATCATCATCATCATCATTTCTAATTGTCCTCCTAACTCATTGGACAACGTCGGAGGGTTAAATTTCAAGCAATGGTCAAGCGGTCATCCATATCTGGTTTTGGAGATGCCACAAAGTTACCGTCCTGTTAAAACTTTAAAATTTTTTAATTGGAGATATTACTCAAATTTAGGGGTGCTTGCCATGGTCTTCAAGCAGAAAAAATACCGTAAAATGTTTTTACCAAGCAGAATGATCAGAGTAAGAATCAAACCTATACCATATACAGTGGTGAGCAAAAAAGTAAGACTTTTTGGATCAAGTAAACCATAGGCCCAACTTTTTTATTTTTTTAGATTTTTTTAAAATAACTTTGTTAAAATGAATTATATTTATCAAGTAATATACCATTGAATAGAGCGCAAAAAATTACATTAAATCCAATATTAATTGATTTTTTTTTTTGAGAAATATAATTTAACTTTAACTCAGATATTTTGAAAAAATATAGTAAAATAAAAAAGTCTTACTTTTTTGCTCGCCCTTGTAGATTACATCACTATCAATATAACGCTTGTGCCTATTCGGAACGCTATTAGAGTGGCGATTACAACGAACGTGCACATGCCGTATTTATAAAGATTTAATGGGCACTGCTCAAAACATTGCTAAAACAAGAAAACGAATTATTTTTTCAACTTTACTATAATATATTACTGTTGTTCAGCTAACATCGTTCAACAACTGAGTGATTTAATAAAATAACTTTTTCAATTTATTTATCTTATTATTTTATCTCTCTATTAATCCTCCTGACTCGCAGGAAAGCGACGGAGGCGCTAATACATAGGGTAGGCAATTACCCCGACCTGCTTCCGGAGATGCCAAGCTATTGCTGTCTGCTTCATATGTAATAGAGATGTGACTGTAATTTAGAACTGCTTGACAAGATCACCAAGCAGGGAAAGTGACGTAAAGTGTCTTTCCCGAGGACACAGCAGAATGGCGCGAGTAGGATTTGAACCGAGACCATGTTGATCACAATCCCGGCGCTTTAACCACTCGACCACGCTGCCGATAATTTTTAATTCTTCATTTGACGCAGTGACTTGCAGTGATTTATTTTTGTATTTTTCAGTTTAGCGCAACAGCGTATTTTGCCGGATATAATTTGTCCTGCCAACCAGTCGATTATTCTTCATCTCCTCTGGCTATTCGGGTAAGTTTGTGACGGGAGTAAGTGGAGCTCATTCATCAGTTCATCATATGATCAGTGCTTAGCTTATGTTACTTGTAGTAAATAATTTTAACAATATTTAGATGAAAGTATAGCTGCAGAAGAATAGTAACTTAAAAAGCTTAAAGCAATAGTTAGACAAAAAGCTATTTCTTTTATTCAAATTGCTTTACTCAGTTCTGTACGAATCCTGCAGGACTGTGCAATCACTTTTTTTACAATTACTAATTGTAGAAATTAAGTTTGCCTTGAATTGTGATTTCCAGGTAAATTTCATAGAGCTTCATTAATTTATTGCCATGACATTCACTTAGACACTGCCAAACCCTTCGAATGTCATCGAAAAAGTCTCTTCTGATCAATCAACACAAAATATACAGTATATTCTTTCAAAAATCCAAAAGCTTTCTTTTAAGTTTTAAAATGTTTTGCTTCTGTTGGCCGTGACAACCGATGTTGAGTTTCTTTGCTTGAAACTAAGATTAAGGTTTAATTGAAAAGCAAACGTGCCCGATCATCGGGTTTCCTTTGTTTATTCGCCTTTGAATCAATATTAATATCTTTCAATCCTTGATCAGTATTCTCCCGATTCAAAAAATAACTAAAAAAGGCTTTTAAAAAACTGTTTCGGTTTCTTTAAAAGCTGAAAATTGATTGATTGGCATCTGTTCGGCACCCACCAAGGTGCTGTGCTTTTCATAGTCATCAATCTGCAGGGGCATCCGGATTAGAAACCTGATCAATTGTTACCAGCATGCTGCCAGGTACTGACATGTACAACATGACATGAACTTGTTATTCTCTTTGTTTAATAGCTGACTGATTATATCATTGAATCAAAATGTCAACTCTAACGTATACATATGAATACACAAAAACAGCGTTTTCTACTGGATATTGTGGGTTAAATAGTGTTTATTAATCAAGCTCGGTGACGCATATGGTTGCCCAACTCTTTATACATTTCTTTCTGCAATTTCTTTTACATTTAAAGGCAATTTTTTTAGAAAAGTTTTGTTTTAAAGATAGATTCTGATTTAAGAAACTTTTACATTTTTGCTGTTGGTTTCCTGTCTGAGGGCGCAGACTGTTGAACCACATCAAAGGGCTGCTTATTTGCTTTAAAATTTCTAATTTAACTAACGAGGGATATTCACTCCGCGGCCCTCTGATTAATTTTAAACATTTAAGTCTTGTCGATTAGGGCAGCACCAATCTTTTATAAGAATCCAACCAATGATTCGGGAGATTGCCCAACTGTTTCTCTGCAAAGACCATTTGTCTTTAAAAGTAAATTCAAATTCTTTAGAAATTGTCGTTTTCTTTTTAATTTTTTTTGGCCTTCACTCCTCGTTGTTCGTGTCATCAAAACAACCTCTTTTTTGACCTTCTATTCGGACAATTTCAAACGAAGTGTAGATTGTAATTTTAAACAATTTTAAAAGGCGGCTGGCAAGGGTAAAAAATGTAAACAACTTTAAGCCTAATCAACATAAAATACTTGGGTTTTAGTGACTCGTAATAATTAAACATTTGTAAAATGCAAACAATTTTAATAAAAATACTTTACCAAATAAAATCTAATACATTTAATTTTATTTGATAAAGTATTTTTATTATTTATTTAAGTCTATTAATCAATTATATTATTAATCTATTGAATAAGAAATTTATAGCAAAAGCTTTTGATGACTTTATTCTTAAATTCTAGCAGTGGCTTGCGGTCAGGGCATGCAAGTCATGCGTTGCATGACCAAATTTTTAGGGATTGCATGACAAACTTTTGCGCAATGAGATAGATATTGTTGAATTTAATAAAAAATATTACTTGTTCGGGATGAAATCTGAGGCCGATCCGAGACGAAAACTTTTTTTTTAGAGTTCACTACACATTTAGGACAAAAAGTGCATTACTTGGAAACGATTTCAAGTGATGACCTTATTTTTTTTTTTAGAGATCACCTTAAATCTAGGACGGAAATAGGTCTTAAACACCATGATATTAGGACTAAAAATTAGAATCTTACACAGAATTTTTTTCCTACCAGTAAAATATTGCATGTATTACTCATTGACTACCCATAAAATACCCGATTGCATGACCCGATTTTGGCTTTCCAATTGCATGACCAATCTCAGAGGTCACCGCACGCCATTGAATTCTAGTTTGTTTAATCCTAATGAAATTGTTTTTTAAAAGTTCATGACGTTTACATGAAAGGTAATAAATTTTTTTTTAAATTATACCATATTTTTCTAGAGCTGGAAAATTCCGAAGCAATTATCACTGTTTTAAAAACCACTTTATACCGAACATAAATCTTAGTTCAATTACTAATACCAAATTTTCAGTCTCTTTTCCGAGGTTAGAGTTTTAAAGTATGACATAAATCTATCTTGTTGCCACAACTTGTTGAATAAAGATATAGGTCTAAAGAATTTTGCAATAAAAGAAAGAACCAAAATTGTAGCAATCATTATATTTTTGACGTTGTTACAGTATTAATGCTTAAGCAAACCGTGGCCAAGCCGTTTCCACACATGCTGTGTAAATTTAAAGTTATTTAAACAGGAACTGCCAAAGTTATTAGATTGCTAAATGATGTCAAATTTTTTGAAACACCCTGTATTATAAGTTTATACCGAAACATTTTAATGGCTTTGTTTATAAATACCTTAATTTTTTTTGTGGAAAAAAAGTTTATTAGCTTTTTGGTGGTCATAAGATTACAAAGCGGCCCCCACCCAAAAACATTCAAGCGTTTTGTAATGGCTTATTTTCATTAGCTGCTACGAAAAAAAAACATTTTTGACAATTTGTTCATCAATATTGATTGTTTAATGTGCAATCGAATTACAAGCAAGAAATTTGATATCGAGCAGAAGAAGGACAGGAAAGTGTTTCAGAAACACTCAGTAAACTTTCGATTGCGGCATCTTATCGCACAAGTCCGATAGAAGAGTCGTTTTCGATGTATCTTTTGTTTACTTAATAAATAAATCAAATCGAATAATCACCGCGATAAAGCAGAAAGCTCGCATCGCGCGGGCGTCGCCGTGTTGGTAGAAGCAGTCGAGCTGCGTAACAAGCGTGTATAGGAAACTTTGAACATGTGATAATCGTCTGGCAGTAATGTCGTAGATGACGTATGATGACGAATAGGGTAGTAACCTTGGTCAAGGTGCCGGGAACGGTCCAGATCGGAGGCTTTTGCTGATTAAACAGTGATTTTAAACTGACTGTAAGCTGCACTTGGCTAACTCAATCGTAAATCAAAAAACAAACGAGCAATGAAGGACATGGCGATCGTTGTTCGATCAACTGAATAACAAAACAATTTTTTAGTACTTACCAAAATTGTCGATTCACTTCACCTGAATTACTTTTTTAGAAAAATAAAATGGTCTTGGTGGGTCAACTTATGGCAAAACTTTTTGTATTTTTCAATCAAAATACGTTTAAAGTAACAGGCAGTTGATGTAAATTTTCCTTTTATAACATCACAGATGGCTAAAGTCTGCTGGCTCTACTACTTCTCCAAATACATCGAATTGACAGAAACAGCAATGTTTGCATTGAGGAAAAAATATCGTCAGATATCCTTTCTTCACGTCTACCACCATTCAAGTATGATCATCATATGGTGGCTGGCTGTGAAGTTCATTCCAGGCGGCCAAAGTAAGATAAGCTGATAGCGTGCATGAGCGGCTGATTTGTGTAAATTTTGATTTAGCCAATAAAAATACATCTAATCACTACATAATAATATAATTTATTATTTTTTAACTTTAATTTAAAATATCGGCTAAAATGTATGTTTAACTCAGAAAGTAATTAAACACGTTATTGTTGATGACTGTTCGCTATCCAACCAAGAGCGACATTATCAAGTTTCCCTTGCACTTGCACTATGTCTTGTCCTGCGTTTTACTCAAAACAAAAAAAGTTTTTCTTAAAGCATTTCGTTATTGTCTGGCACGAAACGAAGCAAAGCAATAATTATGCGAGTGGGCTCACCGAATCATGTTCCGAACATTAGAAAAAATATAAATATAAAAAATTTTGCTAAGTTTTGGTGATTTTTCTCAGTTTTTAATTTATCTTTCGTAAAAATTATAAAAAATGGACAAAACTATTATAAATAGAATAAGCATTACAGCAAAAGCAAAACAAAATAATTTTTACGGAGAAAATCTGTGGCATGCAACTCAAAGCCGCAGACGACTTTTGCCGTGAATAATAGGATCAACTTATAATACAACGGTAGGCAAATTGTGGCTCGCCGACCGTTTGTTTGCGGCTCTTGTAGCTGAACAATAACGAAATCGAACAGTGTACAATTGTTATTCACAGTTGAATTTAAGTCAAACAAAGATTTCTAATTGGGTGCTAAGTTGAATCATAGAGTGGAAATAAAGCGTTTATTGGTTTATTGTTAAGGACCATTTACACTACAGGAAAAATTTGAGCGAAGTAAGCGCTATTTTGTTTCTTTTATTTCTTCCCCGCCGAAACACGCTGGTAACATTAAAATAGAAGAAACAGAAACAATGCTTACTTCTCTCAGATTTCGTTGTAGTGTAAATGGAGGTTAACCACTGTAAGATGAAGTAAGAAATAGGAATATCGTTTACACTCAAATTTAAAAAAACAGTTTTATCAATTAACAGATAGCTTACCGTCTACGTGATTTCAAACAGTCAGTCAACTTGCGGAAGTAACAAGTATACCTAAATATACTGCGAAACAAAGTGAGATGAAATCAGCAAACACAAAAAAACAAAATATGAAGATGAAAATAGAGTTTTTAATCTAAAATGGGAGAAAAAATAAATGCAATAATGTGAAACGTCATAACAAAACAAATCACAAAAACTTTTTAAACAACTTTCCACCTAGATCAGAAGTAAGAAAAAACAAATTAGCTGAGTTAAAATCTGCGCTAACAAATCAACAGAAGTTTATAGAAGTATTCAACAAAGAATCTGATATAGCAACTGAAGCTTCTTATGTTATGTCTTGAAGTACTGCTCGTTCTAAACACCCATACTCTGACTATAAACTCGTGAAGAAGAAAATAACTGAAGTTGTTTTAATTTTGGATCTCAACAACAAAAAATGTCAGCGATTAATAGCACAAATCCCAAGTTCGCGTCAAACTACACAAAGGCGCATTTTACGTATATGTGAAGATGTTGCAGTTACAAGGCAAGTTTGTTTCCCTAGCGTTTAGTTTGGCTCTTGATGAGTCAACAGACACCCAAAATAATTCACAACTAAGCATATTAGTTCCTTGAAGAGTCGATTGGCGGTACAAAACTTTAAGATAGCTTTGAAAGCGTGTTCATTTCACGAAGACTTTTCATCCGACACTCATCGGGAGGAATCGTCAGAATGAACTGAGAACAATCCGATTGTGCATATATAGGAAAGAAGAATCATCGCCCATGATTCTGCTATAGGACAGCATCTTTTGAAAAACCCTTCCTGTGCCCGCCAATACAGTGACACCAAATTCTCTATCCTTGCCCGAGGACGTACCTTCCGCCTCTCCGTTCTTGAAGCTACGTTTATCAAATCTTTTCAACCTAATCTTTGTCGACACAAGGAATTTCTTTACAGTTTAAAACTCATTCATTAACGCTTTTTTACTTTCCCTTCTAATTGGTTGTCTCTCTTAACCAATCAGATGCCCTCTCATTTTCTTTTCCTTTCTGTTCCTGATTGGCTGCCTTTTTTAACCAATCAGACTCATTCTCCTTCCGTATATAAGCAAGATCGGATTGCTCTCAGTTCATTCAGACGATTCCTCCCGATCAGTGTCAGATGAAAAGTCTTCGAGAAATGAACACACTTTTCAAAGTTATCATATTTGTTCCGTATGTTTTATCTGATTTTACTATCAAAGAAGAGTTGTTGGACTTGGTAATCATGAGAGAAACAACACGTGGAATTGACATTAAAAATGCACTCGATAAAGCTTTAACAAGAGCTAATGTGCCTCCTTATAAACTCATCAGTATTGCGACTGATGGCGCACCAGCAATGGAGGGTAAATTTCTAGGATTAATTGGACTTATGAAGTGCAATTCTAACTTTCCAGAGTTCCTTCCAACACATTGTATTATCCATTGTGAACATCTTGCAGCCAAGTATTTCAAGTATAAAGACGTTATAAAAACTGTTCTCAAAATAGTAAACTTTAAATGCGTAAATGGAAAAAACCACAAATAATTTCGAAACTTTGTAGAAGAGATGGAGTAAGAAAATGCACCCAGTGATGTCTCTTGGTACTGCATTGTAAGATGGCTGTCAACAAGTAATGTACTGAGTAGATTTGTAGGTTTGTTAAGGACAATCAATCTTTTTTTTGACGAAAAGAGAAAATGCTATCCTCAGCTAAAAAATAATGCTTGGATACAAGACCTAATATTTCTCACCGATGTAAAGAAACATCTACAAACTCTCAATTTTGCACTCCAGGGTATACAAAAGATTATATCAGACTTTCTCAAACAGTTCCACGTTAAAATTAGAATTTTTCAAAAAGAAATAAATTTAAAAACATTCTGTCATTTTTTCGACCTCAGAACAACAGTGAATGCAATTCCAGAAGTAAGGACAGAACATAAAGTTGAAGAATACAAAGATAAATGGCAAGGACTTGGGGAAGAGCTTCAATCCATATTTGACAATTTTCAGGAGCTTAAGCCATGTTTTACGTTCCTTATAAATCCATTAGACAGCGATGTAATTTATGATAATTTCCCAGTTTGTTAATCTTTTGTCACAGACATGCCTACTGCAGAAATGGAACTGATCGAATCGCAAGAAGATCTGGCTCTAAAAAACTTTCATAAATGCCACTGTACCATTGAGTTCTGGCAACAGGTTACAGAGTGTGAATATTCAAAACTTAAAATGACCTGAGTACGACTTTTTTTCCGTTTTTAGCACAACATATCGCTGTGAATCTTTATTCTCTATAAAAAATTTTGTAAAATCAAAATATTGTGCAAGTCTAACAAATGAACATTTGAGAGAATTAATTCACACCGCTTTGACTTCATATCGACCAGATTTTTAAAAGCTAGCTAATAAAGTGAAAACGCACAGTAGATCTAATGCTTGTAAAATCTCGGAAAAATTGTAAATCGTGTAACGTTGTATTTGTTTTTATTATTTGATTAAAAATTGCTTTGTTTACTGTATTTACATTAACACCTCAAACAGAATTTGTGGCTCTCCGGCAGTTTTGGATTTTCACATGTGGTTCTTCCATTGAAAACTTTGCCCACCCCTATTATAATATAATATGAAGTTATCAACAATGGTTTAATTATGTTCTATATCCGTGTAATTGTACAGTACATTTTTCTATTTGCAAAGCACAGTGAAAATTTGAAACATTTTGTATAAGTTCTGGTTGAATAATGAGTCCAAAAAATATTTAGCTGAACAGGGAAAAAGGGGCTAAAAGTTAAGTTTGCCATGCGTGCAATACGATAGGCCACAATTGGAATGATATTTTACCAAGATTGCGCGATTCAACTTAAATTGTTGTATATACGAGGGCTGTTTGAAAAGTAACGGAACTGTGCGAACAATTATTTTTATTTTAAATACCACGTAAAAATTAGAACTTGTGTCCTTCGAAGTAATCTCCTTGAGCCTGGATGAACTTTTCCATTCTCCGCTGCCATGCTTCTGAGCACTCCTGGAAAGATTCCGCTGGAATCGTTCGAAGTTCCTTTGTTACGGGTGTTGCAATGGCTATCTAGTCTTGAAAATGAGTTCTTTTAATCACTGCCTTGAGCTTAGGAAACAGAAAAAATCACAGGGAGCCAGATCTGGTAAGTAGGGTGGTTGCTCCAGCACAGAAAGTGTTATTTTCTGTAAGAAATTGCCGTATGCTCAAGGCATTATGAGCACAAGCATTGTCATGATGAAGCAGCCATGACTTCGTCTCCTACACTTCCCTTCTTTTCTCCCGTAATGAACGCATCAAAAATCGCAAGATGTTTTTGTAAACGTTTTGATTAATGGTTTGACCCATGGCAAAAATTCTAGGTAAGCAATTCCATGAACATCAAAGAAAACGATTAGCATCACCTTGATGTTTGACTTGAACAGCTTCACTTTCTTGGATCTTGATGACGACGCATTCTTCCAATCAAGGCTCTGCCGTTTAATGAGTGGATCGTACTCGAAGATCCATGACTCATCACCAGGAACAACTCTTCTCAGCAAATTTGGTTCAGTTTCAAGTCGTTTCAGGATGTCTTGGTACACTTGCACATGATGTTCCTTTTGTTCATCATTTAGCAACCTTGGTACCATTTTCGCACAGATCTTCCTCCTCCCCAGATCTTAATTTATTGAATTATCCCAAAACGAATTGCAGTAAAGTACCTTTTTATAAAAAGCCTTTAAAAAAGCAAATGGTTGTCATAAAATACTGAAACTGCATTTTTACAAGCACAAGAAATTGCGCCATCTTAAAAAAAGGTTTTATAACTGTTGTAAAAGTTGCTTGTGCAAAGCATACAGTTTCGATACTCAGTGACGTGCCGTGAAGCTCGTGATTGGTGAGGCACTAAATTTTTAAAGTAATGTTAACTAATTTGTTTAATAATAAAATGGTTCCCAATTTAAATAAAAAAAAGCAATTTGAAGCATTCTCTCAGATTTAGCTAACTCTTTTTGAGTTTAAAAAAACATATTTTTATTGTATCTTTCTGCTGACTCGCAGGAAAGTGTCCGAGCTACACATAAGACCAGCAACTCGACCTGCTTCCGAGAATGCCAAGATATTGCTGTGCGGTTGAAATTTGTTATTTTGGTTTTTTAGTTTTATAAAGATATGATTAAAATTTAAAACTGCTTTTCAAGATCACCAAGCACGAAAAGTGCCGTTAAGTGTCTTTCCCAAGAATACAACAGATTAGCGCGAGTAGATTTTAAACCGATACCATGTTTTTTTTTATTTTATCTCTATATTTATCCTCCTGACTCGCAGGAAAGCGACGGAGGCGCTAATACATAGGGTAAGCAATTACTCCCACCTGCTTCCGGAGATGCCAAGATATTGCTGTCCGCTTGTAATTTAATCGAGATATGACTTTAATTTAGAACTGCTTGCCACGACCACCAAACAAGGGAAAGCACCGTAAGTGTCTTTCCCAAGGACACAACAGAATGGCGCGAGTAGGTTTTGAACCAGCATCATGTCGATTACAAACCCAGCGCTCTAACCACTCGACCACACTTTTGATCATAAGCATGGCGCTTTAACCACTCGACCACGCTGTTGACGAAAAAACGTTTTGTTTATGAAAAACTTGCAAAATTTTTAGTTTCTTTTAACATCAGAATTGCAAAATCTATTTATTTAAAGACAAAGCATTTCTTTAAGTTTTAAAACTCTAAGGGAATTTGATTTTAAATGAAAGCCTTCGATTTCACGTGCTTGCTAAAGTTTTCATGATCGAAGGGCAAAGGGCTTAAATCTTTAAATTTTCAAGCAGATAACCTACTTTTTTGGCACAACCATGACCTCTCTCTATAGGAGGTAGCCAAAAAACTTTTAATTGTGCGTTGACCCATGACCTCCTAAAGATTCAAAATTTTTTCTGTGTTTCCTAAAAAATTTCTTTCGGTAAAGTAAAAAGCAACATTGTAGTATAAAAAAATCAAAATCGTGGAGAGAGGACTAAAAAGTATTTTCTTGAAATGAAAGATGAGACTTTTAACTTTTATGCACACTTAATTGGAAACAAATAATATTTTTGAAGTTGGCAAAATATATCCATTGTTAAAAACGTGTAATTGAAACTGACCCCCTGAATTTCTTTAACTCCCTTCAAGAGAGGCGTGCCTTTTGTCAAGAATTACTGACTTAATTTAATTTGATTAACTTAGTTCCCGAAGGTTGTTTAAAGATACAGCCGGATATTCTACATTTTTAAATTAAAACTCGGAAGGGCTATTATCGTTCATAATGGCAACTGTTTCTTAGTTTTAATTGTCTCAAAAATGGAAGTAAAAAATTTCGCAATCAGTTTTCACAAGTTAAGGCAGTGCTTCTCCACCCCGAATCCTCGCGGACTCATTTGAGTCGCATTAACTTTGTAAATTTTTGTTGAATTATTATCTGTACATGTTACGCACATTCCTGTATGTAGTTATTGTCAGCAGTTGAACTTCATTTTAATATTTTAGGTAAGTTTTGCGGCCTTTTTAACGGTACTAACTTTTGTCATCTTGCGTATTATGATGTCATAAAGAAATTTAACAAGCTCTCTCAGAAGAAAATATGCTTTTGACCAGTCAGATATATGGTTCTGTGGTTAAAGGACGAGTTTTAAGTTAGTTGGTTTGAAAGAGTTTAGCAAAGTTAACTTATTTAACTTAGGTTGATTTTATCCAAGTTAAAATATTTAACAAGTTAATTTAATATCTATTCATGGCAAAACGAAAGCAGGTCTTTGCATATAGTGATGATTACCTGAAGGGATTTACTTTGGTTGAGGTAAATGGTGAAGTAAGGCCACAGTGTGTGTGTTGGGCTTAAAAGTCTTAGCTCACAGCTCTTTGAAAGAAGTAAAACTTCGTCGGCACCTAGAAGCAAGCCATGAAAAATTCGTCAACAAAACTCTTGATGTGTTTAAAGAAAAAGAACATTAGGTAAAGCAAAACTGCATTAATCGCCCAGCTGTTTGGGAAGGAGTAGCTTACTCTCACAATAAAGCAGTTCGTGCTTCTTTCTTTGTTTCTTGGCAAATTGCTCAAACAAAAGCGCCTCATACAACAGGAGAGAACTTGATTAAACCAGCAGCTGTGAAAATGGCCAGAATAGTGTGTGGTAATGCTGTTGCTAATAAGTTAGCTATGGTTCCTTTGTCAAACGACACCATCAAGCGGCGTATTCAAGAACTATCAGAACATGTTCTGCAACAAACTATTGCTTCTGTACAGCGCAGTGGAAAATTTAGTTTGCAATTGGATGAGACAACAAATATTGGAAATGATGTACAGTTCATGGTGTTCGTGCGATACCTTGACACAAACGACTATATGGAGCAGTTTTTTTGCCGTCCACTTGCCAAAAATACCACAGGAGAGCAAATATTTAAGAAAGTGGATTCGTCTTTTAAAGAACATAAGCTTGAGTGGTCTGACTGTGTGTCTTTTTGCGCGGATGGCGCTCCGTCCATGATGGGATGTAAAAAGGGCTTCATGAGTTTCGTGAAAAAGGAAAATAAAAACATTTCGGTTGTTCATTGTCTTCTCGACAGAGAAAATCTGGCAGCGAAAGAGATACAAGAAGATCTTGCCAAAGTTTTCAAACAAGCAAAATCTCGTCTCTTGCACACTCGTTTATTTCATGTATTGTGTGATGAAATGGAGGCTGAACACAATGGGCTTCTGTTCCATTCCAACATTCGTTGGTTATCGCGAGGAAAGGTGCTGGAATGAGTGCCTAACCTGCAAAATGAAATTAGCAACTTTTTAAAAGAACAGAAACATAAATTTGTTGATCGCTTTAGTGATAACGAATGGATTGCCAAGTTACTTTTCTTAGCTGGTTTTTTCAGCAATGTGAACCAACATAATAGCTGTATGCAAGGAAAAGAGAAAAATTTTTTAAATGTGTCAGAAGGCATTGATGCATTCAAAGCTAAAATAAAATTGTGGACGCATCGAATGGAAAGTGGGAAGTTGGCTGCTTTTCCAGCATTGAATTTTTTTCTTGAGGAGAAAAATATTGATTTGCGCGGCATTTCACAAACCTTTCTTGAGCACCTTAAATGCATTTGTTTCTGAGCTGGATCGATGTATTCCTTCTCACAATTATAGCAAAATATTTAACTGGGTGCAAAGTCCATTTGAGGTGTCAGCTCTAGAGGTTCATTCAGAAATGGACTGCAATGCTGAATAGTTGATAAAACTGCAATGTCGACACATGTGGAGAGACAAGTTTAAAATTGTTTCTCTGACTCAATTTTGGGCGAATGTTTGGTCGAAGGAATCTAATCTTTCTGATCTCTGCAAGCAAGCAACAATAACTCTTTTTCCTTTTCCGACTACATACTTGTGTGAGGCTGACTTTTTAACATTGGCAATGGTTAAAACTAAGTACTGGAACCAACTTTAAACGGAAGACGATACCAGATGTGCATTGACGACCATAATTCCTGATTTCGACAAAATTATAAAACAAGTTCAGGGACGAGGTTCTCACTGAGACTTTCAGTGCATGTGTGCCCAATAAATAAACCGCTTTTGCTTTTTAACTTACTGTTATAGTGCTGAACTAAATTATTTTTTATTCCTATTACTTGAGTCCGCGAATACTTATGCTAATGAGGAAATAGTCCGTAGGGTAAAAGGTTGAGAGCTACTGTACTAAAACAAGATAAATCGGTTGTTTTCAGTAAGTAGGAATACACGCATTGTGCAACTGCAAAGCAATAGATTTATTTTAAGTTTTAGCATTGAAAGATGATTTTGTATCTAAACTAAGAAAATTTTTAACACTAAACTTTCGATTTAATTTTGGTATATTTATAATTCAGTGTTTGAACCTCAATTTGTGATAGCACTTTTATATTCATAACATACATTTCTAACTAACACTAAATTATAAACTATACCGTATCTTCAGTGGAGGCTCGCGCATTAGAGCACCCTAAATATCAGTGCAGCAATTATAAATATTATCCGATATTATCAGTAGCGCTTAAGAAAGTTATAATTATAATTTTTTAAGCGTTGCTGATCATATTTACAACCATTGCACAGATATTTAAAGTCCTTCAGCTCTGTAGCTCCAGTGCTCGAGCCGCCACTGCTTACCTTAACTTGTAAAAACTGATTGCGAAATTTTTTACTTCCATTGTGAAGACAATTGAAACTAATGAAACAATTGCCATTGTGAACGACAATAGCCTTTCCAACTTTTAATGTGAAAATGTGTAGAATGTCCAGCTGTATCTTTAAACGACTTTGGGGAACTCAGCTTTAAGTTAATTTAAGCCAATAATTCTTAACAAAAAGCACACCTCTCTTGAAGGGAGTTAAAGAAATTCAGGGGGTCAGTTTCAATTACATGTTTTTAACAATGGATATATTTTGCCAACTTCAAAAATATTATTTGTTTCCAATTAAGTGTACATAAAAGTTAAAAGTCTCATCTTTCATTTCAAGAAAATATTTTTTAATCAAAAATTAGGAAATTGCTGCCACTAGTTGTGATTGCTATGTCTTAAGCATATACATTTTTTGCAGTTTGTCACTGGGATGTCTGCCATGTAAATGTTAACAGCATTGGCTCCAGGACTGAGCCTTGTGGGACGCCATTAGCTAGGCGTCTTTTTCTTGATTTTATTGCCCAAGTGTAATAAGAAAAACCTTTGACTTATCATTTCTGCTATCATTTTATCTATATTCTTGTTGGATTTATTTTTAGAAGCTTAAGAATAAGTCCACGATGCCAGACTGTGCCATATGCCAATGAAAAATCCACAAAGACTGGGCCTACTTTCTTTTTCTCGTTAAAGGAATGTTCAATGTCGTTTGTCATAAGAGTAACCTGGTCAAATTACCTCTGCCATGCCTAAATCCTGCTTGTGCATGTGGAAGAATTTTTTTGATTATGCGTTGAATCTTGTTGTAGATGAGTCTTTCAAAGAGCTTAAAAGGGATGCACAGTAAATTTATTGGTCTATAGCTTTTCGGTTCATTTGCAAGTTTATTTGGCTTCAGGATAGCAGCAACCTTCGAACATTTCCAGATTTTAGGTACTTTTTTCCGGCTGAGGCATGTAGAGAACAGTGTGGTTAACCATGTGAGGCACAGATTGCGCAGATGCATAAAAAACTCAGGGTGGAGGTTATCAGGTCAAGGGAATTTTTTTGGTTTCATTGTTTGTACAGCAGTCTTTAGTTCCTTTTTATTAAAATTTGCAAACAAGTCCATATCTTCTACGCCAGTTAGATATGGGGCTTTCCATGCTTCATTTAGTTTTAAATTGACGTAGTGTGATTTTTTAATTACATTGATGTTTCGGTAGTGATGTTTGAATTTTCTGTTAATTTGGGTTGAAAAGTTTGGTTTGAAAAGTCATTTTCATGACAAATGCTGCCATGAATATGACTTTTCAAACCAAGATTTAAAGAAATTTGATACTTTGAAAGGTATTCTATGGAAAAGGAAATGCCAGTAGATTATAATAAAGATGTTTTTAATATTTTTGAAGAAGAAAATAATTATCATTATTATCATTTTCAAGGAAAACATTGAATTAGTTCAGTGTATTTCCATTTGCCCGCTTGTTCTTTTAGAGTTGGGGGGCAGCAACTCGAGTTGGGATCTTTAAGCATCCCGATCTCTTGCAACTAGCAACACTTTTGCTGGTGGAATTCCAAGACGTGACCCCAGGTCTTCAACGTAATTCCGTCAGCGAGTTTTGGGTCGCCTTTTAGGCTTTCTGCCACTCGGAAGAGGATTCATTAGTTGCTTTGCTGTTCGCTCGTGGGACATTCGTGTCGCATGCCATACCAACGCAGTTGCGATCGTTCTATGCGGAGTAGTAGCGGTTCGATGTTGAGAGATTGACGAATGTCAGTGCTTTTAGCTTTGTCAAGTAAGGATAAACCTCTGCTTTTTGCAAGAAACCCATTTTGGCCGTCTGTACTCGGGATCTCCCTTTTTCGGTCATTACCCAACACTCATGACCATAAGTGAGGATAGGAAAAAAACTGATCAGAAAACAGAAAGCTTTGCTTTTGTACGTAGCTCTCGTTTTAGTACAAAGCTGGCGCATTACTGCACTTGCTTTTCCAATACGTGTGTCCAGTTCGTTGTCCTGTCTACCATCACTCGAGAATGTGACTCCAAAATACTTAAACTTCTCCGCCAGCTTAAGAGTTTTATTTTTTCTTCCAAAAAAACTGGAAGAAGAAAATAATAAACTTTAATCAATAGCAACTAGTTAAATCAATAAATTTAACGCTAGTGATAAGTTAAAACTAGATAGAACTTTTTATTTAATTTAGCTCCTTTTTTTAGCTCTTTTCTAAAAAATTTAGCTTTTTTAATCAGCTTTTTTCTCTCTACCTTAGCTGGCAACACTATCTGAGTTAAGGCAAGTTGAGACGTTCGATTAATGCAAGAAAGTTATGATAACTGGAAAAAGTGCGGCCCGCTATAACTTTATAAAGTTGGTTTTTGGCCCATGACATGCAAAAGGTTGCCGACCCCTTCTTCTTCTTCGTTTTGGGGAGATGGAAGAAAGCTAAATGGCCTACTAAATGGCCGAACATGTTTCCATCAGTCAGGTCTCCAGGTTCTTGATGACATCTTAGAGAGTACGGGCTCCATTTGGATGGTGATAAATGACGCAAGGTGTTATTACGTGCTCAGCTGTCTGCTCCTTTGCGCCACACTCACAAGCCGCCTTATAAGCCATACCCCATTTGTACGTTTCTGAGCAGAATAGACCAACACCATTTTGGAGGCGGTTGAGCCTGACCCATGCAGGTCTGGGATAAATACTGGTGGCGTTGGACTAACATCTTAATAAATGCATGGTGTTTAAAGGTGTTTTCTTGCCATTCCATGCTCCATTTATATTCCGCCCATTGTGCTACACTGGTGCTGACTGGGCGGGGTCTTTCAGCATTTCCAGTGCAGCAGGCACAAATGGTTGTTTTGATTTAAGTTTCCGCAGCTTTTTATCAAGTGGAGACAGGAGCGTTTCATATAAGAGGTGTTCCGATTTCTAAGTGCGACAAGCTAGAGACAGTATGGCTTTTTGGTGGCGAAGCTCAGTTGGTTTGATGCCTGATAAGATAAAAAGATTGTTCTTTGGTGTGGACACAGGCATCCGGTCATTATGCGCAACGCATCGTTAATGGGCTTGTCGGCAAGGCGAGTATGCGCACTGCGACACCAAACAGGGCGCAGTACTCAGCCGTGGAATGGACCAAGGCAGGGGGGCATGTGCCAAGTATTGTGGCATCCACTCCCCAGCTTGATCCAACTAATCACTTTAGAAACCCCCATGCGAGATGCCAACTTCTTGCGCAATGACTCTAAGCGTGGGCGAAACATGAGTGCCCTATCCAACTTTATGCCGAGATAAGTGGGTTAAGCACAGAGCGTTAGAGCTGTCTGTTAACAAAGATGTTAAGCTTACGTTGTGCCTCCTTGTTGTAAAAATGGAAGGTTGCCGACATAGTCTTTGTTGTACTGAGCTTGAGCTTTCATTTGTAAATGTAGAAGAATAGGGTTGCCATGTCCTAAGTAAGAGTCCCCTTTAATGCCTTCCAGCCGTTTGCATAGCGCAATACGGCCAGGTCATCAGCATAAGCACATTTCCTCCCAACTGTCACTAATAGGTCATGCGTATAAATATTCAACGAGAGGAAAGCCAGGACTAATCCTTCACCGACGCCATTCTTAAGGCGTCATAACCTGTTTGTTTTTCGGCACCGGTGGTGAGGGTAGAACTTCGATTACAAACAAATTTTATAATCAATGAGACCATGTGCCTTCCCGGATGAAGACGGAGTAGTTTGTCGGTGAGGCTGCGTTGCCACACAATATCGTAGGGTGCAATGAGATCGACAAACACAGCACTGGCCTTCATTTTGGCCGAAAAGCTGTCCTCAATTTTTGATTTAGAAAAGTAACTTGATCTATTGTCGACCTTTCGTGCCAAAACCTAGCTTGCTCTCTAGATAGCAGTGGGTCAATAATTGTTTCGACGCGGACATAGATACGTCTCCCCAAGATCTTAAAGGGGACACGAAGTAAAGAGATAGGTTTATAGCTCTTTGAGTCCTATAATGGCGGATTCGGATTCGGGATGGCAATCACTAATGCTCAAGACGAAAGGTTTAGAATACATCGTAAACAAAGATGAGAGTTTTGTATAAAGTGAGAATTGTTGTTCACAAAAAAACGGAACTGCTATTTTGAGAAGAGCCGACCAGGGGCGCCGAGAGGTAAAATCTATAACAAAGGGATTTTTTTAGGAAATAACAAAAAGACTTTTGAAACCAACTAAAAAAAATTTTAGTTGGTTTCAAAAGTAAATAGAATTGTCTAAAATGGGAAATTAAGTGTTCAAGATATAGTTGAACACAGCCGCGCCAGCCCAAAAAATTTTTGGGGCAATAAATTTTTGCCAAAAATAGATCAACTATTGACTAAATCATGATCTGGTAGCATGTCATGAATCTGTAAATGATATTTATATTTAAGGTAAAAATTTTATTTCATTTTTTTTGGTCTTTATTAGCTTCTATTGCACAAAAGAAAGAATTTCTACATCGATTCAGATATTAATTTGTTACTCAAAGAGCTTTTTAATGAGCGCCATCTGTTCAAAAAGAAACTCCAAAACTAAAAATAACATATATAGTACAATTGTGAATTTTGTAATAACAACACGACAAGGCCCTGTTTCGACTTAATTAGGTCTCATCAGATGTGTATAATTACGTACATATATAAGACAAATAGTTCGACACTAGTATAATAATATACTGTAAAGTCATATATGCATGCAGTCTTCAAACTCTTTAGCGTACTTCTCGGAAAAGAATTTCTGCTTCAAACAAAGCCCTGTCGTGTTGTTATTACAAAATTCGCAATTATACTGTACTATATATGTTATCTTTAGTTTTGGAGTTTCTTTTTGAACAGATGGCGCTCATTAAAAAGCTCTTTGAGTAACAAATTGATCATGAATGCGGCAGCACTAATCACTTAACTTATAAGGTACCATCTTGTACGCGACTACGATTGATTCAACTTAGTTTCGCAAACTTGTTTTTCATCTTTATCGATTCAGATAAAGATCTTTTTTTTTATATATTTTTTTTGGTCTTCGCTTTGAATCGATGCAACATTTTTGTCCCAAAAAACTAGTGATTACTAAAAAAAAAAAATAATTACTCTGAATCTATTATTTCAGAAAAACTAGAGAGGGCTAAAAAACTTCACCTCCCCCCAGTGCCTCTCACTTTTGGCCTAATTTTTGATATCGGAACCATTTTGACCAATTTTAGACGTGCTTTGCAATTGCAACAAGTCACTGAATGCGGTGTTACTTCTCATAAACACGTTCTAACAGGTCGCTTGTAATAAAAAATAGAAATCCTGAACTCTGCCTTTCCGACTGCTAAAATTTTTTTATAGTCCTACTTCTGTAACAATATGAGCAATCAAGAAATTTTCTTATTCATTAATTCAATTTTTAAATCGTTGCTATGTAATTACAAATGCCTTGATTTTAATCTAATTATTCTTGTTAATAGGATAGTGATATAATCAATTCTTACCCTCTATCGTACGCTTTTTGTTTTGAATAAAAAAATTATTTAGTGTGTTTTTTTCAGTTAAAATCGCATTAAAAATGCAACTGAAAAAACTTTTAAAAAAATTTTAACACCACCCCCCTCATTTTTTAAGCTTTACAAATTTTTAACGGTGGTCAATTAAGTAACTAAATTCTCTGAAATGTTTGGTCTTATTAAAGTGTTTGGTACTTTCAAGCAAGTCATTTTTCAAAATTTTTATAAATTGCATTTTAGCAAAGCTTTTAATATGAAAATGGCGCAAGTTAATCGAGTAATACAAAATCAAATAAAAACGAACAAACACAATATCATGTATTGTGTTATATTGTATCATGATATTGTGTGAAATACGTATGAAATAGTATCATGATATAGTATGAAAATAAATATTAACAATGATTTTTTGTGCTATTTGACCACCCCAAGCAGTATGATAATCACATGTAAATAAAACATTTGCGCAGTGGTAACGTAGAATATCCGGCGGCACGGCCAGGGAGGTTTGGACATTGCTGAAGTACACGTTTGTCTGTATGATTTAATACCGCAAAGCACTGAGAAACATACTGCGACAATTAAAAAAAAGGTATTGTCAGTCCAACTCAAGTCAAGATATCAAAATATGAACCAGTTGCTACATCAGCAGCGCATCCTGAAAAACGAGTAGCACAAACATCACAATGCGTTTTGGTATGGAGTTGTTTTGCAACGTAACCGGCAATGAAGAAGGATACTTCTTCACTTTCGTTTGTAAGGATAGTTTCTTCGGTTGCAACAAAGTTCTCCTCCAATAACTGTTCAAGTTTTTCAAAATTTAGAGCGGGATTTGTCACCAGTGTTGACTCATTCCAAAAAATCAATGTCTTCTTTCACCAAGGAATTGTAAAGCAAGATTTTGCATTCGGTATGCTGGTGGTCAATATATATGGAATATATTGGAAATCTATATATATCAATATATTGGAAATATTTTACCAAAAATAAAAGACTCTGTTGATGATATATATAAGCGTGGTGCAATTTATAAAATTCCTTGTAAAGATTGTTCAAATGTATATGTTGGTGAAACGGGCAGATGTTTTAATACTCGCTTATCGGAACATAAACGTGATTTGAAACCGATTAATTTGGCTAAACTGAAAGAAGATGATTTGAATAAAAAAACTGCATTGGTTAAGCATTGTTTTAATTGTGAACATAGGATTGATTTTGGTAATTCTGAAATATTGGATTATAACATTGACTATGAAAAACGCAAATTTTTAGAATCATTATATATTAATAATACAAAAAATTCAATAAATGATAAAGATCGTAATGTTTTTCCAAAAATATATAGCAATATAAAAAATCTCAACTGATGTGGGTTTTCAACCTGTTAAATTTGTTTCTTTTGCACTAAGTAATTATGAAATCGTTATGTATGTTCGCTTCTCACCTTGTGTTTGTTGGTTTGTGTTTTTAACTTCTTGGTTTTTAAATACGGTGCGCGTTGTGTTTTGCTTTTACCTGAAGAAGTCCGCCCGATGCAACGGACGAAACGTCGTTGAGTTCTGCTTTAATAAATATTACGCCTTTTGTATTTGTTGAAGTTTTACTTGCCTGATTTTACCAGAAGAACAATGAATTTTAAAATAAGTAATATCCCTGGTAACAGTGTTTATATTAATTTAGTAAATTGTTACGAATGTTTTTAACCAGATGAACATTTTCAAAAAACAAATAAGTTTTTGTTGAATTGTGCGAATGTTGTATATCAAAACATCCAGAAGGAAACCTTGTTTGAAGAATGTTGAAAGCAGATACTTTAGTAGAATGATTATCAGCAACAATCCCTCTTACTTTAAATCCAACCAGCCCAAGTGAAGTTATACAATCAGATACTTCATCAGGTAACCATTGACCAGTCAGCGTCACTTCTGGTGAAGCTTTCACCACAATCGGAACACTTTCTTTCAAACACTTTCTTTCAAACCTTGGCTCATAAAAACTATTATGCCCTTGTAGAAGTTTTCATTAGAATCTGCACCAATATATTGACCACCAGCATACCGAATGCATTTTTGAAGGTACATTTTATATACCATAATTCTGATGTCTTTAGAGATTGCTCCTTTATCTTTTAGCATTTTGGCTGCGTTTATAACATCCATACTTCCAGATTTCAATTTGGCTAATAGTGATAGAGATGGAAATGGGAGTTTAAATGCAAGCAAATGATTTAAATGCAATGATTAAATATAATTGAAAAAAGCATTAACGTTTGCCCATTTTTACTTTCAATTTTATTTTTATTTTCTGGGACTTGTAATTCTAAACTAATGTTGGGAGACATTTCTAAATGTACATCACCAATGTCGAAGGTAAATTTTTTAGTCCGGTCATTTGTTAAGCAACTTAAATCGAATCGAATATTTTTAGTTCCTTTAATCTCTTTTTATTTAATCTTACCACGATGCGTGTATCATTCAAGCTATGCACGATGCTGATAACCTTCCCACATTAAAGTAACTACTTTCCAGGCTATATCTTTGGCGGAATTAACTCTTTTGTTCACTCGGTCATGTACACGTACTATGGGCTTAGCGCGATGGGTTCTTCGATTCAAAAGTATTTGTGGTGGAAGAAATACATCACCATGCTTCAATTGGTATGTTCTGTTTTGTTTTACTTATTTTCAGTTTTTGTCATTTTTGTAGAAAAATAAGGAAAGGGTTTTAAATAATTATTTTCTTTCATTATTTGAAAAGTAACTTAAATTATGGAGCAAGGTCTTTTAGCCTCCCTTGGTGATAAATAAATAAATAAACATCCGCTGAAATCGAAGTTAATTAAAGCTGTTTTATACGTTTTGTTAGTTGAAGCAATTTAACAAAATCAATAGATTACTTAGTGTTATAAAGACTAAATTCAATATTTGGTTCAAAGAAAAATTATAAATTCAATTTTTGTCAATGAAGGAAAGATCGCGATTCTTAAATTCACTCTTCTTAAAAAGATGCTGGCTTTGCCGATGATTTAACGGTATTCAATAGCTTTATTCGTCCTCGAAGTGCTGAACTTGTTTGAATAAGGTCAGCGAAATCCCCCCAAGATACAAACTACCCTTATTTAAATATGCGTAACTCTATGACCCCCGATCCAGAAAAAATATAATTATAACTTAAATACGAAGGAGAGGATTGAATTTACCTGCGGTTTTACACACGCAGCTACTTAACATAATACAGCAAAAATAATGGTCACCTGACCATTCAGCAAATCATGGTCACCGTTCCATCAGCAAAATTATAGTCACTGTTTGATGAGAGCGATGTCTCTCTATTTATAATAAACTTGAATTGGGCCACGTGGCTCGTACGATAAACTTTACAATGAAATCAACTTCATGCCCATACACAGATCACTGCCAAAGCGAGATCACATCGCTACTATTTAATTAGGACGATGCATTTAGGTCATTAAGAGCGGAGATAGGTCATCACATCTAATTAAAAAAAGTCTATAAGTTGATTGATCTGTTAAAAAATGTCAAATACAGCACATCTCCTCGCTATCGGCAGCTGCGAATTTTGCATTTCGAGAGGTCACGAAAATAATCCAATTTTTTGCCGGAAAAGCGATTTGCATTACGTAACACTTAGTATGTCGTAAGACCAGGAAGTTTTTCAAATTCACGACAAGTGTGCAAGCATCGGCTAAATGTTTTCAAACAGTCCCTTATAGCTGTTGACAGCAGTCGCAATAAGAATAGCCGTAACTTAAAAAAACAAGACAGCAAGTTAATGGCGTCATCTTATCGTCGTCATATGACAGGGTAGAAGTTGGGTCAGACACAAACAAATATAACAGGGACCGAGGGTTTATCCTTATACTAAACCAAGCTCTACAGCTCAGATAAAATGTTGGGAGACATCGTGTTGAACCAACATCGGATTTTGTCAGTTAAGACCGTCAGAATCCGCGTTCCATGTGGTTCTCGATATTAAGTAAAAAGCTGCCGTCATCGTCAATGTGACTGAGCTTCTACTTCCAAAGCCGAAAATTCGCGAAACGTGTAATCATGTCTTGACTTTAAAGTCCCCTCCAGGTCCTTCCAGTTTCCAAAAGAGTGTAGCAATGCTAGTTCATACAAAAACTTTCTGAAAATCTTGGAAGGCAGGTCCTACGTATATACGTTGAAAAGAAGTTGAGCCAAGACCGATTCCTGAAAAAAGCTGTTTTTCAGACGGCAAAGTCTGCTCTGCTTGCTGTCACTGGTAGTAAGAGTAAAAATTTGGTTTTGGACAAGCTTCATGATCATTCTGGCCATGTTTTTATCTGTTAGAAGTCGCAGCAGCTTGCAAGTAAGGTCTCGGTGCTAGACAGTGTTATATATCGCAATCAGATCGACATATAACGACACCGGCCTTCTTGGCTCGAAAGAGTCCTCAATGTTTTGTGTTAACTGAAAGACTTAATCTACGGTGAGTTTTCCTTGTCAAAATTCAGTCTGTCCATGTCGGAATAGTCAATGTTCTATATGTCAACAATAAATTTAAAACCTCTATTTGAAATAAAAAAAAAATAAAAAAAACAAAAAAATATTTTCAAATAAAAACTTTGACCAAGAGCTAGCAAGAAAGTTGATGATAATGAACGTTTAAAAAAATTTGCATAATGCACATATTTCACCAAGCGATATCTAGAACCATATTGTTGCGATATTCAGCAGCACAACTAAATTCATAAATTTTATTGTCTAACTGTTTTGGTTTCGTAAGCCCTTTACAAAAAAAACTTTAACTTAGATAAAATTTACAAAATAAGAGAAAACAAAGAAAACCAATTATCTACGCATGAATGACTTCACACTGCGACGAACAAGTCAAAACAAACAAAATTACAAAGCTAATTTTCAGTTTACAGCTTAATACCAAGTGGAAATCAACCTGGCAAGCTCTATGGACTTGCTAAAGTACATAAAGATGAGTGCCTATTACGACCAGTGGTTTTTATGATAAACACGCCAGAGTATAAGTTTGCAAAATTTGTAGATAATATTATAAAACCTTACATCCCACACTAATATACGTTCAAATCAACTGGCGACTTTATCAATAAATTTTATTCATACAAGTTTTCTCCGGACAAAAATTAGTAAGCTTCGACTTCGTTTCCCTTTTTTTTATTTTTATTTTATTTTATCTCTATATTTGTCCTCCTGACTCGCAAGCTAAGTATCTTTCCCAAGGACACAACAGAATGGCACGAGTGGGTTTTGAATCGAGTCCATGTTGATCATAAGCACGATTCCTCAACCACTTGACCACGCTGACGCTTTTTACAAATGTACCATTAGAAGAAACAATAGAACTTGTAGCTCATAAATTATTTTCCGAAAAAACTCAAATCAGCCATTAATGAAGAAAGCAATATTTATTAAATTGCTTAGGTTAGCTACACAGGGACAATTTTTATACAAGGACGTATTATACAAACAAATTGATGGTGTTACCATGGGATCACCACGTGGACTGACAATTGTAAATTTCTTTCTCGCCAATTTGGAAGACCGTATTCTTAAAAATAAAAACCAACATTCTCCAAAATTGTATTTAAATTATGCTGTTGACGTTTTTGCTCTTTTTGTAAATAACAATGCTTATTTGTCTTTTCTAAATGTTCTTACTAATCAACACAAAAACATAAAATTTACTCTTTAGCACTTTTTTTATTTTTTTTGTTTTCTAAATGTTAAAATAGAAATAAATCACAATAGCTTAGACACTTATACGTGGAAAAAACCGACCAACACTGAGCTTTTACTTAATTCTAACGCCTTTTGCCCACAAAAATGTAAATCTGGTTTAATTTTATGTTTGCTTCAACCGTGCAAAATCAATATGTTCTTCAAAAATGTTGCTTTATCGGGAAATCAACAACCTAAAAAAAATGTTTTGTTTAAATAGTTATCCTTGCTGGTTTTTTAATAAAGTTTAAACAAATTTGTTTTCTGTTAATCAAATAAAAGAACCATTGCTATATTAACTCCAGTGATGTAGTAGAGACCACAAACGTCGAGACCGAGACCGGCAAATTTTGAGATCTAAGGTTTGAGAGCGAGACCAGAAACAATCAAGACGGAGACCGAGACCAAAAAATTTTACAAGATCATAACCCATTTTTATTTATTATAAAAACAATAACTGTTTATTTTTTAAATAATCTAAAATTACATTTTAATTAACCCATTAGTGCATAAAGTTAATTTTTTCGTATTTTTGGCAAATAAAACTTCAAGGTATAATAATTAAACCTTTATTTAACTGTTTAAACTAAAAAAATAAAATTCTAACTGTAAATGGAAAAATTACAGGCCATCCGATTTTTCGGATGGTATGCAAACTGGTACCTATAATTTCCCTTATAGAAAATATTGAAAAAAATTTATTCAAAAAATGGTACTTTGTTTTTTAAAGAAATAGCCATATAAAATATTTTCCTTTTCCATTTGCAAACGTAATTATTGAATGTAAATAATAGAAACTTTATCTTTGGGAAAGTAAAGCGCATACCGGTACATGTGTTAGAGAAAAAGCTATGTTTGAGTGTGATAATCTTGAAACATTTTGGATGAACTCCTACTTCACATTTAGAGCATATAAACTTTGCTTTCCCTCGACAGTGCCGACACAGCTTTTCTGTTTGGACACTTCTAGGATAATGCCAAGTCCATCAAAACGAACATCTTTTACTACAGTTGGAGGTATTTTTCCTTGACTAGAGGGTGTCCCATAGGACTTTAGCAATGACTTTGCAATATATCTTTTGAAGTCAAGAAGTGGCATGTTGTATCCAAACTTTCTACTCAGTAGCCATGCATTTACTACTGAAACATCCAGAAAATAAACAAATATCGACCACCACCATTTTCTTTGTCTGATGTGAGTTTTGTAAGTAGAAATAAATTGATCCATTTTATCTACTCCTTTCATATGGCGATTGTACGTCTAAATTGATTTTGGAATTGGGATATTTATATATTGTCTGGTTTATTGAGAATATCTACTTACAGAACTTTCACCTTGATTGCAGTCAAATTTTGATGCTAAATAAACTACATTGTTGTCAGTCCATTGAGTCACTGAAAAATCTTTATTATTCCTAAACTCTATGGTTCCTCTGATTTTTTTGCAAGCTACTTCTTTCTTTGGTAGTGGACAATTGTATAATCTATTAGCTCTTACTATGCCAGATGCAGAAACTCCATTTTCCACTAAGATAGACATCAAATGAAAGGAAGTAAAGAAATTGTCAAAGAACACTTTGTATCCTGAAGTTTGCTCATCTATTTTTGAGAGCAAGTTCAACACAACTGTACCACCCAATCCTATATGCTTTACATATTAACTTTGTTTGCCAACATATATATCAAATGCCATCATGTATCCTGATGATGTACACAAAGCCCAGTTTTTAAAACCGAAACGTATTGGCTTACCGCAAATAAATTGTTTTGCATAATGCTTTCCATAGTATGGAATCATGCTTTCATCTACAGATAAATATTCTTCTTCAGGAGAATGTTCTAGAAATCTTTCTTACAGGAGCTGAATAAATGGTCGTAATTTGTAAAGTCTATCACTTGGATCAATTTTAAAATTATCATTTAGATGGATTGACCTCATTATAGCTTCAAATCTATTGCATCGAATACTGTTGCTTAGTAACTTTGGTACATTATCATCTCTATCCCAGTATAATCTTTTATTTGGAACTGGCATATAACCAGACAATATTAAACCGCCTAGAAAAACCATTAGCTCCTGTTTAGAAACATTTATATCTGCATTTTTTTGCTTGCTGTAACGATTTGTCTCTTCCAATATTTTATCAATAAGAGAGTCATCAAAGAATAGCTGAAAAAATTCTAGAGGATTTTTCGCTGCTGTTGATTTAGTTGAGGGTGGTTTGGCAGTAAAAGCAGTGGTGCCTGATTTCATTCCTTTTCCTTCTTTGCTCCATTTATATGAGACAGATTTACAACTTTCAATCAGTTCATCATCTAAAAATTTTGTTTTGCGCTCAGAATTATTTTTGGTTTAGGTTGCAACATGCGCTTCTGCCTGTAGTAATCCTCGACCAAGGTGATTCAAGTTGCCTTCCTCAATATCTGAAATATCTGAATCCTGGTCAGAAATCTCACCATCATGTACTGGAAGTGTGCAATAAAGTGCTTCATCATCTTCCAATGCCAAATCTTCTAAATTGGCCAAAATTTCTCCCATAGTAATAGGTTTACTAGAAAGAAGAAAAATTCTAAGAAATTAGAAATATTGGCGGTAATATTGACACTTTGGGGGGAGAGTAATCCAAAATTTTAAAAGTTGGCAAAATAGTAAAAATTGTATTCAAATGTGTTTATGTGATACAATAACTCTTTCCTGGGTGTATTTCTGCCATACAGATCAAGATCCAAATTGTAGATGTTTTTTGCATCTTTCTCTCAACTTTTAAAATTTTGGAAAATGTTCCCCCTGGGGGAGACTTTATTACCATATTTTATTTGAAACACTGGGACAAAGACATGGATCACATAGTCAAAGAAAAAGAGGCAACATATTCTCAAGTTTATTCAAAAAATGGGCACTCAACATTTTGAATCATGTTGCAGCTCTTCTTGTTCTATTCAGAAGAGTTATGTTCCTCACTGCATGCGATCCGATTTTTCGGATCATAAAAATAAATGACATATAACAAGCTTGAATATTATTCAAAATTTAAAATATAACAATATATTATTATTTACAGCTTCCTAACTATTGTGCATGAAAATCAAGTTTGCTAATGATAAATTAAAGTTTTTATTAAAAAATCTTATCGGTTGGGTTCCAGTTTTCTTGATCTTGATGGCATGTCCATTTTCATCAATATTTTAAAATAACTGACAAAGATTTTTTTATAGTTTTAATAAGTAAATTAGAAATATTATCAATCTGTTTATACAAATTTATAACCTGAAAAAAAAATATTGGAAAACAAAATATTTATTAGCATTTAAAGTTGATCCGATTTTTCGGATGGTATGCACTAATGGGTTAAACAAGAATCTCTATTGCGTTAAAAAAAAGCTTTACTTAATGTGGTTGTATCATGAAATAACCGGGTTGAAAAACCCGCTCAACTAGAGCAGAAGCCAAAACATAAAGCACGCTGGTTAACAATGTTGAAAAAAGCAATCAAAAAAACTTTAGTGAATATTCGTAAAGAAACTTTAATGAATATTCACAAAAAATTTTTTTTCAAAACTCAAAATGCCGAAGGTACGCTCATCTCGGGAATGATTAAAACTTCATCCAAATTTTGATTAACTCGGTTATCTGTGTGTGCGTGCTGTATATGTTGTATTTGTTGGCTATGTTTGGCTTACATAGAATAGAATTAGTCTAATAAATCACTTCAAAAAAATTAGAAATAATAACGAATTATGCACACGAGTAAAAAGTCCTTAACAACTCGATAGTTTTTTCTTTCCGTATTCCGCTGTTTGTTTTCTATCTTTCTTGTGTAGGTTAATCGGAGCAGATTTTAGTTATTTTTCTCCTTTTCTACTTTGTCATATTAGCAGTTTGATATTTTATTTAAAGCAATTATAATTATACAATGACGTTTGCAAAAATTTGTTGTGGGGGTTGAGCGATGAAGAAACAATCCCTATAATTCGTTATGTCTTTTACAAAACGGAGGACTGGTGCAACAAAAAAAGGAGCCACTTTTAAAGATTCCCATAAAAAAACAATTAAATTTATTTATGTATCTTTGATATTAATATTTTATCTTTATTTTTATACTCTTGACTCACAGAAAATTGTCGGAGCCACTGAACATACAGTAACTGTCAAGCTATTACTTTGACCTGCTTTCGGAGATGCCAAGATATTGCTGTCTCGGTTAAAAATTTTTTTGTTTTTAGTTTATTTTTTGAAGTATGATTGAAATTTAGGACTGCTTACTAAGACTACCAAGCAAGGAAAAGTGCCGTGAAGTGTTTTTCTCAAGGACACAGCAGAATGGTGAGAATAAAAAACTTTGAACAGTTCTAATCACGTTTGCCATAAATCAGAGCGCTTTTAACTACTTAAACACACTGCCGACAAATGTAAAATAAGGTAAAGATCCTTTCTTTGCTTTTTACTTTTTCTAGCCCTAATTTTCTTTTGACTATATAAATTCTTCACTTAATTTTAATAGTTTTTAAGCTTTTTTAGTGCTACTATAAACCATCATTCTTTATTGAGGTTTTTTAATCCCCAAACCTCCTGCCCTTCCGCGCGTATGGATTAATATATCACAGTTTTTAATTTGTTGTTAAGCGGGTCCTGGGCAGCGTGGTTGGGTGTTTAGAGCGGGGTAATTATGATCAAAATGGCAGCGGTTGAAAACATATTCGTGCAGTTTTGTTGAGTCCATTGGAAAGATATTCTACGACACTTTCCCCTGCTTGGCGGTCTTGGTAAGCAGTGCTAAATTTTAGCGATATCTCTGGTGGTGACCTTGTGCTGGTGGTCTCGGTGTCGATCTCGTGGTGACATGGTCTCGGTCTCGAGTTTTTTAAATTGGTCTCAAGACCGGATATTTTTTGATATGTGTGTTGCTTGATGTTATTGTAATGAATTTACAATTTGGTTAAGAACGACACGCAATTGACAGCTTTGCCGCAATTTGAAGTTGAAAAAAAGTTTGAAGTCAAACTAATGTACAGTTTTGCAACTTTCTCACTTTTATTCCAATGAAGGTTTTTTGTCATCAGGACCATCTGTTACAAGATAATCCGATTACAAAATAACTTCATTCAAGTTTTTCTTTCGGCAACAAACAAGTCTGATAACGCTTTGAATATTTGTACTCACACCCTTGGCCGCAATCGGTGCAGTATTACAATGATAATATTTTTTTTGGTCTTTATTTTGATTTTAATGATTATTTTGAATCATCTTCCATGTGAAATAGGATCGAATCCTTTCCCCCTAAAAAAAGTGATTATTTGCTTATGCAGACAATCTATAGCATTGTTGCACTCATCTGAAAATGGAAAGAATTTGGAAGGGACTTTTAACCCAAGAAATGCTTACACTTAAACCGTATTTGAAGACTTGAACTTGAAGCTCTGTCATTCAAAAAACGGTGACAGCATCCTTACATTTAAACAACCGAGAAGCCCAACTTGAGCTACAAGTTTGCAACAACGACAGTTTTTACCATTTTTTCCAGTTCCTATCTTATTAAGAGAACTGGATAATCTTCAGTTGTATTCGAGAGGAACTGAGATCTAGACACCAGTTTGTTCCAGCTGCTCCAAACAATTAAAAAACCTCACCAAACTGTAACCGCGCTTTCCGTTGAACGAATTATAAATGGGAGACGGAGTACTCTCGGTAAAAGTACATCCAAGTTTAATTCCTTGGACCAATAATGTTCATTGGAATGGGCTTGCCAAGAAAAAGATTAGAATCAAGATCAGCCACCTAAGGACTGAACAAATCTTTGGTGTTTCCTTTCGTGGACACTTGTTGAACGGTTCTATTCCTAGACTAGTGTTGGGGGTTCCATTCATGGACTGGTGTTGACCAGTTTCATTTATAAACTGGTGTTGAGCGGTTTCATTTGTCTTGGCGCAAATCAGGTCTTGTTCCTTCATCGAATTGGGATTATAGAGCCATGGGAAGAACCACAGACCACGTTGATCAGCAAGCCAATTTTTGGGGACTGCAAGAAACATAAAGTATGGCGGTTCCAGTTGAAGAAACCCGATGATGACGTAAACTCATTGCTGCCAGCATCTAATCCAGGCCGTGAAATACTCTGTAAGTGTAGTTGTAAAAAATACAACTTCAGTCCCACTCCTGTCTGTATCTGATTTGAAGTAAAAGTTCTTTCGTATGACAAAAACAAAATAAAATGATAAATGAAAACAATTAACATCTAATACAAATATATAAAGGTAGTGGATTTTATTATAAACTTTTTATCTTCTTGTTCTGCTTTCGGCCTTTCCCTTCAATCAGGGGTAGCCACAGCGTATCAACTTTCTCCAAACTGTCCTGTCTTTTTATCAAATTCTTTAATTCTAGTTAAATTTTTGGGCTGGATATGTTTGTCAAGTTTTAATTTTGTCTAAAAAAGTTTTATAAAAAAAGTAAAAGTTTTTGCCATGTTTTTGATTTTTTAAAATTAGGACATTCTCCCTCCTAAAGCTATTATATGACTACATTGAATTAAAATTCTAATAAGTGCTCAAAATCAATGTAAAATATAAAATGATAAACTATGACACAAGAACAGTTATATTAAGTTTATTTGTGATAAATACAGTTTTCGACAAGATTTTACTCCTTAGATTCTTTTAATTCCTTGATTTATTAATAACTGCAGATTTCTCACAACCGGGATTTTGTATAATAAAAGTTCATTAACAACAGTGACGTGCCGTGAAGCTAGTGGTTGGTCAGGTAACTAATTACATTGTATATTGCTTGCCAAGACCACCAAGCTGGGAAAAGTGCCGTATTCCGAAGGATACAACAGAATGGCGCGAGTTGCTTTTGAACCGAGACTATGTTGATCATAAGCATGGCGCTTTAACCACTCGACCACGCTGTTGACGAAAAACATGTTTTGTTCATGAAAAACTTGCAAAATTTTTAGCTTTAACATTATAGGTGCGAAATCTGTTTGCTTAGAGACAAATCAGTTTCTCAGGTTTTAAAAATCTTAAGGAATTTGTTTGTGTATGAGGCCTTCGATTTCACGTGCTTGCTAAAGCTTTCATGATTGGATCCAGGGGGCAAAGGGGCGTAACTCCTTACATTTTTCCGGCAAATATTACTTTTTTAACACAACCATGACCTCCTAAAGATATTTTTAGGAGCTCGCCGAAAGACTTTTGATTGTGCGTTGACCCATGACCCCCTAAAGATTCAAAACTTTTTCGGTGTTTCCAAAAAAATTCCTTTCGGTGAAGTAAATAGCAACATCGTAGTATAAAAAAATCAAAATCGTGGAGAGAGGACTAAAAAGTATTTTCTTGAAATGAAAAACGAGACTTTAACTTTTATGCACACTTAATTGGAAACAAATAATATTTTTGAAATTGGCAAAATACATGTATTGTTAAAAACCTGTAATTAAAACTGACCCCCCTGAATTTCTTTAACTCCCTTCAAGAAAGACATGCCTTTTGTTAAGAATTACTGGCTTAAATTAACTCGAAACTTAGTCAATTCAATTCAAATTATTTCAAATTATTTATGTACTCATGCAATGGAGTCAGTAGAAATGACTACACGGTCTTCGATGTCCAAAGTACTTTTTAAGATAACGGTTGTCTAAAGTTACGGCCGGATATTCTACATTTCTAAATTAAAACTCCGAAGGGCTATTGTTGTTCATAATGGCAATTATTTCATTAGTTTCAATTGTCTTCACATTGGATGTAAAAATTTCGCAATCAGTTTTTATAAGTTAAGGCAAGGAATAGTTTATGAATTAGTGTCAGTTAGAAATGTATGTTACAAATATAAAAATGCTTCAAAAATTGAGGTTCAAACACTGAATTATAAATTTACCAATATTAAATTGAAAATTTAATGTTGAAAATTTTCTTAGCTTATATACTAAATGACTTCCCATTCCTAATACCTACGATAAATTTGTCGCTTAGCACTTGCACAATGCGTGCATTCCGACTTACCGGTACTGAGAAAAAATTAATTTATTTAGTTTTAGCAAATGTCACAAATGTTCACAATTGTCACATTTATCACAGTCTAAACGTCATAATGGCCGCATGCCTCAAATCTCTCTCATTTCAACAGATATTTTCACTAAATGAGAAAAAAGCGTTATATTGTTTCATTTTTCTTTCTTTTTTTATCTGAAGGGAGGCAATCTTGAAGCTGACTCACTGGCGTGCGATAACGATTTTGTTGACAAAAACGCTTGACGAAATGATTAAAGCGCTGAAAATACAACAATTAAACGGTCAAAAATTAGGGTTAAAGAGCAAAACTAATAAACTTCAACAACTACGGTATAATTTTTATTAATATTTTTCAACCAATAGCAAGTTGTATCAATTTTGCAAAGACTTCAATGCTTTAGTTCTACTTTATTTGATTTCCAAAGATGAGGCACTTCTTCACTTGCCTCCCTTGGCGGCACGCCCCTGGTTAACAAATATGTGACTAATTCTCGTGTCATGAAACGAATGGTTCACGACGCTTTTTTAACTTTTCGAGGTATTGTATCGGGTGCCGCATAAGCAATTATGTCGCATTAGCACATCATAATTTGATAGAAGAAAGGTACAAGTCTGTTGTGGAAACAAACCACAATTTGAAAGTGTTAATTTTAAATTTCTTACTTAACCCGACACTGATTTCATAACATAAATTTTTTTTAGTCGCAGTTTGTGATCTTGTTCTTTTACTGCATTCAAAGTATCTGGAATGATTGCGACTACGCGAAGTGGATGTGTGGATTCATGGTTGGCTACGCCATCTCACTCATGATCTTGTTCCTTAACTTCTATATTAGAACGTACGTTTTCAAAAATAATCCATTGAGAAATGGAGCAGTACAAAATGGACCCAAAAAGATCAATTGAAGCAGTGTCCCTTGACTGGGGGGAAAGGACCCCGAGGGGAACATTGAAAAACTTGAATAGAGTTGTGCGCGTTTATTAGATTATTTATTTTTTGCTGACATCATTTTTACCAACTTTTTTGTCTTTTGGTGAAAGTTTGTTGGTGAAAATTAATTTTCATTTAGTAATTTTCTTTCTGTTCATTTCAAGTAAATATCTTTTTGTGATCTTTACTTTATTTTATAGGAAATCTTTTTCTTAGGTTATGTTTAGGCTAACCCGAAATCTAATAATTTTTGTCTTAAGTTTTGAAACAAGGCCTTTTTTATTGCGATCACTAAGACAAACCAATATTTGACGGGTCCGGTATAAAGCCTGGTATATGGGTCGTTGTATCACGCTAAACTAAACTTATTGTCTTTTTGTGATCTTTACTTTATTTTATAGGAAATCTTTTTCTTAGGTTATGTTTAGGCTAACCCGAAATCTAATAATTTTTGTCTTAAGTTTTGAAACAAGGCCTTTTTTATTGCGATCACTAAGACAAACCAATATTTGACGGGTCCGGTATAAAGCCTGGTATATGGGTCGTTGTATCACGCTAAACTACCAAAGGGAGGCGTTGTCGAAAATAATTAAGAACTATAGAATATAAGTGTTCTATGTGCGACCTTGCATCGGGTTTCGTGTAAGGTCGAGCCGATACCAATAATGTTATGTTTGTAGTCGCTTATTGTCCTGCTGTGATAAGAAAATCTATTCGGCTTTTTGCTTTTTTTTACGAGAATAATTACATTATTGTGAATCTGACAACATTGATATTTCTAGCATATCATGAAAATATATCTTAAAGGAATGTATTAAGAAGTGGTTTGTGGAACTAATTTTTCCAATTCATTTTGATTTATTGATGAACTAATTTTTCTTATTATTTGATATAACAAGCAATTTTTCTTGAATAAAACATATTTTGATTTGCTTCGATAAATAATTTTTGATTGAGAAACAAATTAACGATATTTACAAACGTCTTTCTATGCAATAAAATTATATTCTATTCTACAGATAAACGTAATAAAGTTAAATTTGTTGTGTATTATTCTAAAATAAAAACAGAAGCTTGGTCAAAAATTTTTGCTTTCGTTACGGCTTAGGCTTCCTTGATGATAGTACTGATGATACAGTATAATATTGATAAGAATGTCTCATCTTATAATTCGGGCGACCTAACTATCTACAAATGCAACTGTTCCTGACGCACGTGGAGTCTGCGACAGCCACAGAAACTAAACTGTTTGGGAATAGCTGTACTGTGAAAAGAAACAGCCAAATAGTCCAGTCTAACTATTTAATTTAATTTCCAATATAATTCACTTCAATTTCTTTAATTATTTCTATTACTTTTACAATTCAACTTATTCAAATAGATAAACCAACAGTTGCAATATTTCTCTTTAGTTAAAAACTGAACTATAAATTTCTAAGTTGCTTATTCGAAGGAAACGCATTGAAAAGAGATTGCTACAATAAAGAATTAAACGTGGCCAGCTTGTAACATCTGTTACGTCACAAGCGCCAAATGACTCAATGTTTTGCGAGCTATTAGGCAACGGAAAATGAAGTTTACAAAGTTAATCGTTCGGACCAGCAACTCTAATCTCACTGACTATAAAGCTAGACCTAATTCTAATTTGATGCTTTGCGCTTGACTGGAATGTAATCGACTTAAATTTTACTGTTTTGTTTTTAATAAATAGATTTTGTTATTGCAAATACAAATTTACGAAAAATATTTGGCTTAAGTACAGTTAATTTAACAAAAATGGTTCTTTTTACAAAATTTTACTCTTATGTCTGGTTCCGTCTTATCTTCAGGTAAAACTGAATGGATAGCTCACATTCAGTCACCACCTTATAGTCCTCAGTGGCTGTTAAGTGAGACTAAGGTCTAACCGCCCGTTTATTTTTACTCCCGCGGAAGCAATTAAAAAACTTTGCCGAACTAGGTATCCGCGCTGACCAGTGGACAAAAGAGATGAGTACGGACCGGATCCGGACTGTGGCGGTTTTTGGTCGGAGCCGGATAATCCGAACTGCTATTTATTGCAGGTTAGGATCGGATCGGACGTTTCGAGTCTGACAGTCGAAGTCCATTATTTTTTTAAGCAATCATTAAGAAGTCTAAATGCCAACAAAAATTCTTATAAATGATTATACCTGATTCAGGAATTCTTCACTCTTTATGGTTCGAATTCTGGACCTGTCCATTAAAAAAACAAAATCTTTCGAGTAGTTAGCTAATACTAGTAAGTTAACCAGTCAGTCAGTTAAAAATGCAGCCAGTAAATTACCGAATTGTTTGCTGTTGTTTTCTCTGTTGTTTCTACTCTAAATAGGTATATCACAAAAAAACACAATGTTGTGAGACCAATAAATTGTTATCTGTAAGCTTAGGTTTTATGTTTACTTTGAGTAACGCCAGCAAAGTTGTCCCATAGTCAAAAATATACATATATAAAAATTGCAATAATGAAAAACAGTAAAAAACAAGAAAAAAGTTAGAATATTTTGATAAAACATTTCAAAAAATAAAATAAAAGCAATATTGTATCGACAATATTTATTAATACTTTTTATAAAATTTAAGTTGTTAATACAGAGTTAACTAAATAACCGGCCGGTTATTTCTTGTTTATAACTGAAACCTTTCAAGTATTTGAAACTTAGATAATTTTCCATTTATGAAATAAAAATTTTATTCTCGAGTTTCACGGCAGAAAAGCTGAACACATGAGAATTAAACAACGTTTGTGAATAATCTAAAGGCTTACTTTACGTCCCGAGGTTTTGCCCGGCTGGTTCGCCAGAAATCCAAGACAGACTCGAAGTGAAGACCTCTTTTTTTTGAGAACACTATTTTCAGGGTCTAATTTTTTTCTGTTAACGAGCGTCCCGGTTTGCCACTTTGAAATATGGTATGCCTAATCTAGTTATTTGAATGTAATTGTATGACTTAAACGTTATTCACTTATGTGTTTTGGTGAAGTGATAATTGATGATATGAATCCATAAATTTTGCTATTTTAACTTGATAGTCCTTATTTATTATCTGTTTGTCAATTGTATAGTGTTTTTATTAAGATTTTTACTTTTTATACGGAGTAGTAAAGTAGAAATATGTGATTGGCCCAAGCATAATTTCATACTTATTGGATAAAGTTATTATGTATAGGACTTTTTGCTGATACAAGCCTTGTGCCTGATTGTGAAATAATTTATGTCTATGAAACCAAAAATTTTTCGGACTGATCGGACTACGGACTGTCAGTTTTGCATGTTTTGTCGGACTCGGATTGGATTATCATTTCAGAAAGTCGGATTGAATTCGGAGTCAAAAAAAACACAGTCCGCTCATCTCTGGTAGACAAATTATAGACGCAATGCAGAGTACTGCAGCGATTGAAAAACAACTTTTAGTTTTGTCCTGTATAATGTATAAGCTATTTATTACTATTAACTGCTACCTAAGATTGCCTGTCTTTATTCAGTCGCTTAAATAAATTTAAAGAAAAATTACGGAAAAGAAAGAGCTAAATTAAGCTAGCGGCAAAGCTCGCAGCACAAACACAAACAATATTAAAACGATAACGAAAGCAACAGATACAGGACAATTGGCAACTGCAATAATAAACAAATAATCATTAAATAAGCAGCTGCCAACTATGTAAAATCTCCAAACAAATTTATTCAAGACCAAATTTAGATTAACTAAATTAAGAAAAGAGATCACATTTTATTACTTTCGCCTTGTTTAAAGCGGACGACCCTAGTTAAAAAATCCACTGCAGATATACCGATTATACTGTACACTATTATTGAAATCTTTACCCTCCTGACAGCGACTCGTCACATCAAGAATGAAATAAAGAACGCACGTGCGGTCTATGGCGCACCAAACAACCATACAAGCGCTACTGTTCAATAAACATTATTTCCAAGACGGGAGCGGTATAATCAACGCTTACAAGTTTATTTTAAGTGATTCAAAAGGTAGGCCGCTACTGCGTAATGTATACAATTCTCCTTGCTCTCTAGTTTTTACCACAATACTTTTCAAATCAATTTTTTAGCTTAATTCTCATCCTCTCTGTTCTTTTTTATCAATTTTGCAGAAACATAAAAACCACAACAAAAGGCTTTAGGGCAATAAAAAAAAGAAAGGCGCAACAAAAAATAACGCGAAAGAAAACTCATGATAAATTAGAACCAGAGAGCGTAACGCAAAGGTTCAAAACTCTGGGTCGCCACCCCAGCCGGCCCCCAGATAAAACGTACTCCAAACGTTAAAATCAAATAAAATCCTGTAAAGCGGTGAAAATAAAAAGTAAATAATTTAAGATTTAGTGTGCTCGTATATGTTTGATGTGGTATGCCGAATGTGTGGACCAGGTGTCTCTCAACGTTTTTCCGTTTGCGGCAAATTTTTGAAATTCTTCAAAAATCGCGGCACCTTTAGACCATTATAATTAATTTTTGTTCCCAAAATCAGGTGATCCCTAAAAAAAAAGGTCTTCACTTATTTTTATGTAACAATTTTTACTTTTTATCTCAAAATTCAGGTTTTTCCTGAAAATAAAAAAATAAAAAATGCTTTCGCCACAATTTTTGCCGCAAACAATAAGCTGTTCTGTAAAAAAAAGGTCTTCACCTAAATTCACCTCTCTCCTGTTAACTTTCTTCCCAGAATCAGTTATTTCTAAATAAAAACGGTCTTCTCTCCGAATCTGATTTGTTTTACGTTCAAAAACCACAAAATTCGACATCCCTAAATAATTTTTGTTCGAAATGTTTCGCGGCACACCTGGAAACCTCTCACGGCACAGGTTGAGAAACATTGGTGTAGACCTACATTGTTACAGTTACCAGCTCAACAAAGTACGCAGAACTTTCTGTCCGTCATAAGCACATTCAAAGTCTTTGTGGTTATTTCTCCGGAAGCATCCTTGTTTGGTTTCCAAGCAACAACTTTGTGTGTGCTTAAACAAAGGTTTAAAAGTGCAGAAAAATAAAATTTTTGTTTTTATCTATAGGTATAGAGTAATTGCAGTCCTGCACTTTTCTCATGCTTTCGAGAACCAAACCGCTCTCAGGAGTATCCAACGCAAGATTGCCGAGTGCCACAAACGAGTTCTGGAAGGCTTGAATTTCTTGCCGAGACTAACAACACACAACCTGTTTAGTCAAGAAACAAAATTATTCCGAATTGTTTTGGAATCAAAAAGATTTTTTCACTTCTTGAACAAGATGCTTCTTTGGTTGTTGTTTGGCGGTTTTCATCATTTGAGCTGGAATAGTTCATAATACGTTCTGAATATTTCATTTTTCTGCAAAACAAGCACCTCTAGTTACCTGAATTGTCAGAAAAATTTGTTTCGTCGAAGTTAAGAATGTTTTTTGGAGAAACACCTTGAATAGATTTTTTAAGTTTGTTAAAGTAATTCTCAATTGCCTCAATCGAAGTTTTGGCTTTCGCACGTCGAATGTTTTGAGCAACTCGTTCTGTTATTCTGTCAGAGTGTCTAGATTTGAAGCTCATATACCAATCCTTTTCAGGTAGGTTGTTTTTAAATGTTGTCTTCCGGTTCAATGAATTTAGGTACTGTTGTATAATGAGTCTTATTTCTAGTTCAATTAGGGGGTAGCCAAAGTCGGCACATACAGTGAAGAGTTTAATGAATTCCACTTCTTCAAATGTCAGTACTGTTGGCTTACCAAAAGGCTTAAAATGCCAACCTTTCACTTTGTTCACTATTGTCCTCTTGGGGATGCCATATATTTCTTCTGCTTTATAGGAAGACATTTTTCCTGATTCAACAGCATGAACAGCAGCTTGCAAAGTTTCATCTGAATAATCAAAGTACCTTCGGGCTCCCAGTTTGTGTTTATGCTGTCTTGGCATTACAAGTTGTAGTGCGCATACAAATAAATTATTATACTATGGTATATAAATGTTTAAATACATGTAATACTTAAATATTCTTGAAAACAAAAACTATGAGTAATTTGGTGAAACTGAAACTGAAAGTTATAAGCAAAGTAACCCCATCTCCAATCAGGACTTAGTGGGGTTAGTTTGCCTATGGGACTCATGCCTAACCACAGAAGTTTTTATACAAAAATAAGTTTTCATACACTATACCACAGATTGTACTTTGATATACATAAATATCTATCGTGCACCACACACAGATGTAGGAGAGCCTTACAAAAGTTTTAAAAGTATGACTGTCTCATTATTTTTGGTACCACCAAGGAAATGACCATATAAAAAAAATGAAACGATGCAATTGCAAATATCTGAATTATTTTTTTAAAGTTGTACACACAGATGATAAGAATATAAAAAGTTATGACAAAAATGCATACGTTCAGATGAAAAAAAAACAAGAAAACTATTTTTAAGCATTTTCGGCAAAGTTACTCTCTTCAGGCAAAGTATCCCCATTTAACGGTATGTGATTAATGGTCATGCTCGTAAAATTCCTGATGACAATTTGCAACCAGGATCTAGAACGTGGTATCTTCCACACCATGCAACTGGAAACAAATTTAGGATCGTATTTGACTGTGGGGCTAGTTTTAAAAGGACTTCCCTTAATGATAACCTTTTTCAGGGGCCCGATTTAACTGGCAACTTGCTTGGAGTTCTTACTCGCTTTAGGGAGGGTCCCATTACTGATATACGTGCCATGTTTCATCAGGTTAAAGTTAGCTTTGAAGACAGGGATAGCCTGCGTTTTTTCTGGTGGGACAATAATAATATTGCCTCTAACCCAAAAGAATACCAAATGCTGGCCCATTGGTTTGGGGCCACATCCTCCCCAAGCTGCTGCAGTTTTGCTCTTCGTCAGGTTGGCATTGACAACTTGGCTAATGCGGACCCTAATGCTGACGGAGCGCTGGCAGGAGAATAAGAATAAGAATAGAGAACGTGTGCTCACCGGTGAATGCTGACCCTTAGTGTGACCCAACTTGGCTAATGCGGTTCAATCGATTTGGAATATACCTGCACAAACGAGTTACAGGTGATACGTCTTCGCCTATGTCTCTCCAAACCTCCGAAATTGATTCTGCTTTAATGGCCATTGTCAAATACATCCGAAGACAACAGTTTCCTAAAGAAATGCAACATTTTCAAAATTATTCTTTTAGTCTGTTTTCTAGGCCACATTCTAAAAAGGTATTAAAAAACTCCAGCTTTAGAATGCTTTGTCCCTTTGTTGCCATGGGGTATTTCGAGTGGGAGGCCGCATACATAGAGCATATATACCTTATGAAATGAAACACCTTGTCATCTTGCCCTCTCATCACCATGTCACTGAGCTAATTATCCTGAGTTACCATCTTCGTAACAGTCATAGTGGGGTACTTCACACTCTTTCCGATACTCGAGATAGGTTTTGGATCATTAATGGCAATGCTGCTGTTTGTAGAGTTTTGCACAATTGCTATAAATGCCGTCTATTAAATGCTGCTCCTGGTAAACAAGTAATGTCCCCCTTGCCTGAGTTTAGGGTTTCTTTTGGGTGCCCGGCCTTCACTTGCATAGGATTAGACTATGCGGGTCCTATTTTTTCTAGGGTCGGACGGTCTCTGGCCAAACGCTATTTATGTGTATTCACTTGTATAGCTACTCACGCGGTACACTTAGAGATTGCTCACTTGCTTAATACCCAGTCATGTCTACAAGCTTTCCAAAGGTTCACTGGGCGCCTCGGTCCGCCTGCAATGTTTATTCAGATAATGGCAGTAACTTTGTTGGAGCGGCCCGCGAATGAAAAGAAGCTATTTCGAATTGTCTAGTCTCTCATCAACAAAACTCTGTGCCAGAAAGGGATTTCGTGGCACTTCAATCCTCCGGCTCCCAGCCACCATGGCGGTGTCTAAGAGAGAGTCATTCGTTCTGTACGACGCTTCGTGACAGCGCTGGCAGGAGAACATGTGCTCACCGATGAATTATTGTTGACTTTTGTCACTGAGGTCGAATGTATAGTCAATGATCGGCCGATCTCGTCAGTCAGCTCCGACTCACGTGACTTAAAAGCACTGACGCCGAACTCCCTTCTGTTGGGCAGCATTAATCCTGTCGTTCCGCCTAACGTTTTCATCAAGGCTGAAGGTGACCGCAATTCGTGGAAGCTGGTCAACTGGCTTGCCGTCGAATTCTGGAGAAGATGGCTTAAGTCCTACCTTCCTCAAATGCAACAGCGCCAGAAGTGGTTAAAGCCAGATCGTAACCTCGCTCCCGGCAATCGCTCGCGGCTTATGGTATGCGGCGAACAGTGTAGAAGAGGCCAATGCCCGAAGGCCATCGTAGAAGAGGTCTACCCAGGAGATGATAGATATGTCCGCATCGCGAAGGTCAAGACTGCATCGTTGGCGTTCAAACGTGACGTTCGCAAACTGTGCCTGTTGGAAGGCGCCGAATGATGGACGCCAAATATTCTGTACATTCCGACGCAAAAAGTGTGTTTCTTGTGTATATTATTGTTTGCCTTTCGCGCTTCAATTAGCCTTTTTTTTTGTTTGAAATACAGTAATTACTTAATCGTAATTATTTGGGGCCGGTATGTTACGGCTAATCTACACTTAATTTCCTTGTCCCTTTTTTGTTTGTTAAAATTTTGTACATCCGGGTTGTGGACTTACTTCAATCAGCGATTGTGACTGGTTGTTTAATTTTGTCGCAGTCAAGCGCGTGGCAGGAGCTTTCGGGAACTGGTTCTCAGAGGTAATTCGTCGTTTAACTCTTGTTTTCTATTTTATGGATTTATGGTCAACTTTTCGATTAAATCGCTATCTTAAGTAGCTTTATGTGAGCTGTAGCAATTTGTTTATTCATAATCTTATTCTGGTGTGTACTGCCTTTTGTTTTATTGTTCGTATTACACTTTTCCTGGTGAATCAGGTGGCTGGTGTTACTAGGGTGAGCTTGTAGCTGCTTAATTTCGCATTTATAGCCCGACCTATCGCTTAATCAAATAGAATCTTACGGGTAGTTGGTCTGCTCGTATAGTCAGTATAGTTGACTTTTAAGCCACAAGTACAATCAACTGTAAACGTACATGTGTCTGCTTTGCCGCGCACTCTCGCTGCAAATGTGCGAAAGGGTTGATCGTCGTTTGAATGGTATCCACTTCAGGTCAGACACAAACAGAACTGGGGCCGAGAGTTTATCCTTTTACTATCCCAGATTGCTGCACTGCCTGAATCAGATGCTGGAAGTGGTGTCATTAAGCCAGCATCGATTTTTGTCATCGAAAACCGTCAGACCTCGTGCTCCATGTGGTGCCCGATGTATAGGGCACGCTGTTAGTACATGGTCTGCGGTTTGCTCAGAGGCGCCGCACTCGCAATTCGGTGAAGGAGAGAGACCCCATTTGTGCATGGACGAATGGAATCGCCCAACACCAGTCTGCAGGCGGTTGAACTTAACCCAAGCTACTCGGGGTAAGCCCATCTCAATAGGCCTGGCACCGGTGCCGGGCACAAAAGCACGGAGCCCAGAAGCATTTTTCACAATACTCCGTTTTCCATTTGTGATTTGTTCATTCAGAAGCGCGGATGCCAAGTCTGGCAAGGTTGTCCAAAAGATTCCGCGCAGCTGGCACAAATGGGCGTCTGGATCTTAGTCTCACTTGGCGAGTATCTGAGGAGCCACTTAATAGACCATGCAAGATATGATCAAGGTCCAGAGATCCACGGTGAACCAAGGAGAGTGTCGCACATTTGGCGAAGCTCAGCTGGCTGGATGCCTGAGAGTATAGGTAGGTGGTCCGTTGGAGTGGGACGCAGGCATCCAGTAACTATGCGTAAGGTGTCGTTCAAGACACTGTCAATGAGGCGAATGTGAGCACTGCGACACCAGACTGGCGCACAGTACTCAGCTGTTGAGTAGACTAGAGACAAGGTGGCTATGCGTAGTGTTTTAGCACCAGCACCCCATCCCGAGCCCACAAGTCGCCTCAACAGTGTGACGCACGAGGGTAGTTTTTTGCGCAATGCCACTAAATGGTGACGAAACGTGAGCGATCTGTCCAGTTTTACCCCAAGGTAAGTAAGGGTTGGACAGAACGGTAAACGTCTACCGTTGTTGTAGACCTTTAGCTCACGTTTGGCCTCTGGGTTATTGAAGCAAAAGGCTGCCGTCACCGTCTTAGTGTGACTGAGCTTTAACCTCCAAGTCTGGAGATACGCTGAAAGTGTGGACATGTCTTGGCTTAAGGTCCCCTCCAAGTCCTTCCAGATTCCAGAAGAATGCAACAATGCTAAATCATCAGCATAATCAAACTTTCTGGAAATCATGGAAGGAAGATCGTACGTATAGATGTTAAATAGGAGGGGAGCCAAGACCGATTCTTGAGGAACGCCGTTTTTAAGACGGCGTAGCCTGCTTTGCTTGCTGTCACCGGTGGTAAGGGTGCAACTTCGATTTCGGACAAGCTCCATGATCATTTTGACCATGTGCTTATCCGGAAGTAGTCTCAGCAGCTTGCAGGTAAGGCCACGGTGCCAGACAGTGTCATAAGCAGCTGTCAAATCGATAAATACGGCACCGGCCTTCTTTTTAGCCTCAAAAGAATCCTCGATGTTCTGGGTTAGCAGAACAACTTGATCTACGGTTGACTTCCCGCGTCGGAACCCAGCCTGCTCTTTAGGAAGCAGTGGATCGATTAACGATTCAACGCGGGCGTAGATAAGCCTCTCGAGGATCTTGTAGGGGACACAGAGCAGAGATATCGGTCGATAACTCTTTGTGTCCCCTACGGGGTTTGCTGGTTTTGGGATCGCGACTACAAGCGCTCTTCTCCAGATCTTGAAAATTTTGAGTCGGCGCAAACAGGAAGAAAGGAAGTCAGGTAACCAGGACTTCAAAGCAGATCCAGCATGGAGTATAAGCTCGGGGAAGATGGAATCAGGTCCCGGAGCTTTACCTGGTTTTAAATGTTGAAGGGCAGCAGTAAATTCTTTTTGTGAAAAATTGTCAGAGATATTTACTGCGTCTGGTGTTGTGGCCCTCCAAAGGTCAGACACTTCTTGAAAGACAAGTCGAGATGACTTGAGGTCAACAGCCTCGTATTTCCCATTTCTAACCAGCTGAGATGCAATAGCATCGGCTGAAACGGGACAGTGACGAGGAGAGTGTCGTGACCTACCAGTAAGGTTGTTCAAAATACTCCACGCTTTTCGACTAGAGTGTGAGAAGTCAATGATACGAACTGCCTCGGACCATCGATCCCTCCGCTTTCTGTCAAGCTTGGCAAGCAGAGCTGTAGCAGCCAAACTTGAGTCGTCTCCCTGAGGAGACTGCAGAAAGGTTTTATAGAGGGATTCACACTCTGCATCCCAACACGGAATATAGTTATCAATACCCGCATGGGATAGTCTTTTTGGCTGCTTTCTTAATGGTGTTACAGAAGTCCTGGTAAGCCGCATCCACATCAAGTGAATCAGGCGGCAACAGAGTCTTTGCGAATTTATTCGTCAAAGCAATGTAGTGACTTCCATTTGGCCTTGCGGAAGTTCCATCGCTTAACAGGCATGCTTGCACTGCCATAGCAGACCTTGGTGGTGTAATAAGCGAAGGTCGATGTTGTGACCTGGGGAACTTTTCAAGGACATGTCTATCCGGTAAGCGACTGTTTGGACCTACGCTAGCGAAAGCTAGATCTGGATTGGTGCCAGTGTTCCAGCGGCCAGAATAAAATCTGGCAGCGTCCTTGGCATTATATAGGAGGGCAAGACAATTAATACTTACCCAGCCAGCCAAGCACTCATCGTCCGGACTGTTGTCATCGTAACCCCAGTCAGCATGACGACAGTTAAAATCGCCAGCGTACAGACAGGGGTGAGGAAACACTGGGAGATCCAGGGTTTGCAATCGCGTTGGTGGTGGTTTGTAGACGTTGACTATTTTATAGCCATCAACGTCCACACACAGCCACTCGATCTCCGATGTTGGTGGAGATTGGTCCAAAAGCGTGTATCTCAGTCGCTCGTGGACAAACGTGGCAAGGCCATGCTTCCTGCTTAAAGAAGACCCAGCTAGTTGGTAGTTTGGAAGTACCAACTTCTCTGCATCAGTGCAGTGGGTCTCCTGCAGTAGGACGACGAGTGCCTCAGACTGCATAGCGAGGTGATGAAGAACGTTCATCTTGCTTGCAGTGAGGCCTTCGATGTTCAGCTAAAGGATAGTGGGTCTTCGGAACTTGTTGGCAATGTGCCCTGAAAAAAGCAGTTTTATCCTAGCATTGCCCCGTCCTAAAAAGGACGTTTATCGATTAGCAGACCCACACTGAACATCGGAATGGGTGGATACCCTTTGGTTTTGGTAGGTTCGGTTTCGGTCTGTCATTTTAAAAATCAATGAACAGACTTACTCACAGCCCAGGCTGCGAGAAAGCACCTACCATCTGGACTTTTAAGTCACAAGTACAATCAACTGTAAACGCACATGTGTCTGCTTTGCCGCGCACTCTCGCAGCAAATGCTCGAAAGGGTTCGTCTCTCAGTTGGCGCATTTGCATGAGATCTGATCGCAAGACGCATGGCGGATAGTAACTCCTGCAAAGACTTAAAGACAATCTCCCCATCTGATTTTAACAAACTATCTCAAACTAAACTAAAAACTAAAAACTAAATTCAAACAAAACTCAATTCAAAAAAACTCAAACAAAACTAAAAACAACTGAACAATTTGAAAATCTTCACCTTTACGATGGTCAAGGAAAGTTCTGCAGGATCACTCTTGTTTCTACATGAACAAGTTTTTTAGCTATTAGATAAATTTTATTTTACTGTTTATTGTTACTACTTTGCATCGGTTTTTGTAGATTTTTTTAGTATGTTTTCTTATGTTGTTTTCGTGTTTTTTTGTTTTTTTTACCAAGGCTATAATGTTTTTGTATTTTTTTTTACTGAGGTTTTCGTTCGAGAAATGATCTTTTGTCCACAACAGGATTTTTTTGGGTGGGTTTGTTTGCCTGTTGGGCTGGTAGAATATGTTGATGCTTTTGCATATATTTTATGGATTGATCATATTCTTCGAGCCAAACTCTGCATGGTCCCACCAATGCACCCCCCATAGCAGCGTTTTATTAAGCAAATAACCTCGGTCTTATATTTTATTTTATTTCTTTTTTTCTTTCTATTTTTTAAACAACTTTATAATGAGGTGAAGCAACCTTGCTTTATATGGTATAACAGGTCACACTTTTCATCGCTAATTAGCAAGTCACAACGTCAACTCGTTTTGTTGCTTCTTCCTTTTTCTAACCCCGTCTTTCAACAACTCACAAACTTTTCAACATTTTGTTGTTTTGTTCATGTGGCGTAGCAGAAATAAAAGAAAACTGAACTGAACTGAATTGAATCTCTTAAGCTCTGACTGGCACACTGAAAGAGTTGCGCGGTGGCTGAAGCTTCGTTAATGTCTGATCCTTGCCTAAACGTTTGCCAGCGGCGAGTGAATACATTTCACGCTTCTAAAGACACGCCTACGTCAATGCTGGGTCTCGTTAGCTTTGGTCCCTCTGAGAGAGCGCGATTGAAATTGGGCCCAGGAGCAGCATGGCTAAATGCGTGGCTCTGTAAAATTGCGCAAGCTACGGCTTCTGGTGCGTCTTTTTTTTAATTTTATTTTTTATTTTTATCTCTATATTTATCCTCCTGACTCGCAGGAAAGCGACGGAGGCGCTATACATAGGGTAAACAATTACCCCGACCTGCTTCCGGAGATGCCAAGATATTGCTGTCCGCTAGTAATTTAGTAGAGATATTACTGTAATTTAGAACTGCTTGCCAAGACCACCAAGCAGGGGAAAGTGCCGTAAAGTGTCTTTCCCAAGATTTAAAACAGATTAAAAAGAGCAACCCGGGTACGCACAATCTATAATAACCATTTTATAGCAAAAACTTAACTCGCCTTAACGATTTCGTCATGAAAGAATACGACTCATTTTCGAAACGATATAATTTTATAAACATAACGAAAATGACTAACTGTTTTACCTGCAACATAAAGGAATAAATAACAAAAACGACTTAAAACTTAACACGCCACTGAACTAACACTGAAGCAGAAAATAACTGTACAGGCAAACGATATATTATGACGTGATAATACGAACTAAACAATCACATTTCTACATCAAGGAATTTAAGTATTTGGGATCAACGGTGCAAGAAAGTGGTAATTGTGAGAGGGAGGTAAAGAGGAGAGTGCAGGCAGGACGGAACGGATGAAGAAAAGTATTGGGAGTAATCTGTGACAGGAGGTTACCAGCTAGAGTAAAAGAAAAAGTGTACAGTTTAGTGGTGAGACCAGCAATGGTGTATGGACTTGAGACAGTAGCAGTCACAAAGAAACAAGTGGAAGAGATGGAAGTTGCAGAGATGAAAATGTTGAGGTTTATTATGGGAGTGACGAAAAAAGATAAGATTAGAAACGAGTACATCAGGAGTACAGTTAAGGTAGAAATGAAGATGAGGGAGGGCAGGCTAAGGTGGTATGGACATGTCATTAAATGAGACCAAGAGTATGTAGGAGGACAGGATGGGACTATATGGCAAAGGCGTTTTGGCACGGCCGTTTTGGCGCCAGTTTTGTGGCAGTGTGTCGTTTTGTTATTCGTAAAATCTTGAAAATTTTAGGGTTTAGGGGTTAGATTAGGGTTAGGGTAATTGATTATACTGTTTTATTCAAACCTTCCTGCTACTTTCAAATAAACTGGCGCCAAAACGACTTCGCCAAATAGTCCCCTACCCGTAGAAAAAAGGGTGATGGAAATAGAGTTACCGGGAAAAAGGAAAAGAGAGAGGCCGAGGAGAAGATTTCTGGATTTAGTGAAGGAGAATATGAGGAAAGTTGGTGCGAGGGAGAAGAACATTGGAAACAGGAAACAGGAGGCGCATCATACGCTGTGTCAACACTTGATTAAAGGGAAAGGCTAAAAGAAAATGTTTCATGATTTTTGGCTAGTAAAGATAACAACGTCTCATAATTATTATTTCATTATTTTATCTTTGTATTTATCCTCCTCGTCGAAAGCAACTTCTTCTTCTCCTTTCGGTCTTTTCCTTCAATCAGGGGAAGCCACAGCGTATTATCTTTCTTCAAACCGTCCTGTTTTTAACTTCCGTCTCCTTCGCACCAACTTCCCCATATCTTCTTTCACTACATCAAAAAATCTTCTCTTTGGTCTCGCTCTTTTCCTCTTTCCCGAGAACTCCATTTCCATTATCTTTCTTCCTACATACTCTTGCTTTCTCCGCATAACATGTCCATACCACCTCATCCTGTCCTCCCTCATCTTCATTCCTAATTGTTCATCTACTTTAACTGTGCTCCTGATGTACTCGTTTCTAATATTGACTTTTCTTGTCACTCCCATAGCAAACCTCAACATTTTCATCTCTGCGACTTCCATCTCTTTCACTCGTCTCACTTTCTTTCGTCGAAAGCGACGGAGCCATTACCTGCTTTCGGAGATGTCAACAAGTTTATTATTATTTTGGTTTCTTTGTTTATAGAGATATGACTGAAATTTAGAACTGCTTGCCAAAACCATCAAGCGGTAAAATGTCTTTCCCACATGGCGCGAGTGAGTTTTAAACCGAGACCATATCGATCACTATCACAGCGCTCTAACCACACGACTACGCTGCTGACTATTATATAATGCAAAGCCTCAACAACGTAAATTGTACAGCTAAACCCCCAGGATTTCGAGTCAAGGCAATTAGGCAAAAACGTTTATACTTTATTGAAAAAACTTTTATCAGCTGTCATGATTTAATTGTAAAGGTCGTGCCAATTTTTCGGGGGTCACCTTACATTGTATAAACACTTTGCAGTAAAACGTTTAGTTTGATCATTTAGTTTTGATGTCCGGCCTGTGTTCAACTTGCTCATAAAAAATTTGTTTCGTATTTGTTTGTCATTAGTTATTAGTGACAAAAAAACCTTCGAATAAACTTGTAGAGTGCATGTGGTTAGCACAAGTTAGTTTCTGATGACGTTTCAAGGTTGACCTGATCCCTTTCTCTGCAACCCAATAATTTCTTAGTTTAAAGCTATTTTTAAAGTTAAGTTTCACAAATTTTCAATTGCTATCAAAGAAAAGCTTATAAAAAAAAATTGAAAGCATTCTCTTAAAGACCAGATAGCAGAAGTACTGCAATTTCATTTTTTTGTAAAAATAAATGCAAATGAAACCTTTGATGTTTATTTGGAATCTACAAAAAATTACTTGATTACATGTGCAACCTGATAACATAACTATATTGCAAATGTAATTTTTATTCTAGACTACATTGAAATTAAACAAAAAATTTTTCTGTCAACAAAAATAAATTTAAATATAACAAAAAACATGGTCGCCACAAAGACAAGCAAGATTTCTTCAAAGAACTTTTTGTTACAAAAATTAAACCACTAATAGGACGCGGAACATCGAGCTTCTTCACAGGGAGGCAGCAATCCACTCCGACCTTTTCGAACCAAAGCTTCCATGTAAAATGCTGCTGCAAGAAATAATTGGATTTCAGCAGGTTTACAAAAAAGTGACCGGAAGTGATCACAATAATGTAAGTGATATTGATTCCAATGCAATTCATTATCATAAGAGTTTACCTCATTCACTTTTTATGTTCATGATTTTCGCCGATATCAAGCCCTGAAAATATAATGCAAAAATTAAAACCAAAGTCATATAGACTCTCCAAAATTGTTATTTGATAACGTGACGACTAAGAAGAAACTAATTAATAAACTAAGAAATAGTGTCTTTTAACAATCATAACAATGCTTGTCTTCCTTCAAGATTGTTACGAAATAATTAAATTATTAGGAGCCGTCGGTGTAGTGTTTGTAATTAAATATACTGTACAGGTTGTTTCAAAAAATTTGAATTCATTTGACATGTAAATATTTCAGAAAAATGAAATTCAACAGGATTAATGTTGAGCTGAACAAGATTTATTCCTGTAAATTTGAATAAGAAATTCAAAGACACGTGAATTCCACGAAAGGTTTCGCAAATGTTCAATATGCGCATTGTCGTTACTCTGGCTCCTCCTAAACATGTTGCAGCATGTCTTGGGTAACAAACTCCAGTTTAACTTTCGTGCAAGACAGGTAGTTAACAAAGAAATACCACCTTACTGGAGACTGTTACCCAAGACGTGCTGCAGCATGTTTAGGAGGAGCCGGAGTACCGACTTCACGTGTGCCGTGTCACAGGCGGTGCGCATATTGAACATTTGTAAAACCTTTCATGAAATTCAGGTGCCTTTGAATTTCTTATTCAGGAATAAATTTACAGGAATAAATCTTGTTTTGGTCAACATTAACCCTGTTAAATTTCATTTGATTCGACTACATAGTTTCTGTAATATTTACATGTCAAATTTTTTGAAACACCCTGTATATTGTAAACATAAAACTATACTTGGCAACATTGTATTATAATTATGGAATTGTAATTAGTTTTTTGGAATACACGAGTGTGTGATACCGCGTGCACAGTCTATTGAGCTGCGAGTGTTTAATCCGTTTAGATAGCCAGCAGACATCACAGCCAGAAGAAGCTAAATATGAATAACTTGGCTCTGGCTTCACAGCCTTGGTTATAAGTAACCCTTAACATAGTGTCATTTGCAGTCATGCATTCTCAAGGCCTCACAATTACTTTTAAAAGACCTTGTTCATCGGAAGTAAGAAATTATTTTACCGGAAATGAATAACGATAACATAATCACGTAATAAATTATTACATTATTATTTTGAAAAACATTATTATTAAGTCTTGGTTTAGAATTGAATCAAACCAAGTAGATGATTGAATCAAACCAAGATGTTTTGCCTTTGCACCATTTGAAAAAGCTTATGAAAACGTTTATTCTAATAGTTAAATTACAAGTTATGGCCTATAAATGTTTCATAATGGTGAATTGAGTTCATTCCTTGAAATAATTGAATAAAAGTGTGAATGTATTGGTTGCAACAAAAATTATTTTAACCGATGACGCAGCTGAATCAGATTAAAGCAATTCAAATCTAATTGCTACAAACCGGGAACGAATAAAAGAAGAGGACAATGAAGGCGATCAGAATGAGGAGAAAGAGAACACCAAGGATGATCCACTTGTACTTTCTCCAGATGATGTAGCGGAGAGACTTCAACGGAGAACTGAACCAAGCGAATGACGTGGCCGGTCGTCTAAACTCAGGGTGATGTGAGGTGAAGAAGATTATAAATTTTCACTTTGCTCGCTTATTACAAGTTTAGCATTTGCAGCCGCTATTGCAAGCAAATTGCGCAATTTACAACTAAGTCACGCTTTACTTCGCACACACATAATTTTCAGCTTACTTTGGTTTATCAAGTTTCGGATTCATATTGGGTTCGTCTCGGCCTTGGCCTGCGGGCCTCTCTTCATGCTCCTCTTCAGTTACGACCTCCAGGGACATTTCCAGTTTCCCCTGTTAAAACAAATATCAATAAATTGATAAGAGACGCCACTATCGTCATTGAGCTCTGTTGTCAAAACAATAAAGAGTGGTTTCCAAGAAACACATTAGTAGAAACTTACCGCCATCACACGTTCCCCATTTTGCACCTTATAAAGAGGCCACCACCCTTTGAGAAGGGTTTGATCAAAAATAGAAATTATATCTGTTTTGCAGTTTCCATGGTTATCAGGAACATTTTCGAGCGAACACAACCGTCTAAACTTTGCGCATTTCGGCATCTTGTTAAGAGGTAATGAAATTTCACCTGCATAAACGTCACTTTTAATATTTGCTTTTAAGAAAATTTAAGTAAAAAAGAAAGTAATTTTTTCACTCACTAATGTATTCGTTAGGCTTAAAAAGATCGTTGTCCCAAGCTTGAATGTTGAGAATTGGTGGAAATTTTGTTACAGTTTTTTCCAAGCTCCACAAGTGTTCTTTTTTCGATACATACATGAGTCTTTCCTGAGGAAGATACTCGAACGGGAAAACAAACCTCCAGTTAAACATTCCCGTTCCATCCAAAGATCTAACAAGTTATCAACATCGCTGATTACTTTATGACGGTTTTCACTGACAATATTTACTGTTGAAAAAACTGTAAGGATGTTTTCGTTATTTTAGTATTGTTTAAAGAGCAATACATAATTTTTGCAAAAAATCACCTGTAATGGACGTCTGTTTTGTGTTTTTTATGCTCCAGACCATTAAGCCAACCTTTAAAATAAATGTCAGTCATTTTGTCTCCGAGCATGGAAGTATCCATCATCGGAATGTCTGTGCAATTCCAGATTATCACCCGGAGAAAATATCTGTGAAAGAAGATTGATGTCGTCTATCAGCCTGAGAGTGAAATAAATTATGTTGAAAAATTTTCGTATCACAACGACGAAGTCGGTCGGCAGAGATGGCAAACATGGGCAGTTGGTTTTGTTTTTTAAGACTTATGACGACACCATAGATTGTGGCTGATTTATTATTTCAATAATATGCGTATACTAATAGTAGCACGGTGCTGACAATAAATATTTCTATTTTGCATATTTTTTACAAGTAAATTCAGAATAACAAGCCATTATAAAACAGCATATGTTATATAACAGGACACATTATAAGTTTTACTTGGATGGTTTTCTTGGTGTGATGTTGTAAGGTTCGCCAGGGTCGCCGTACCCCTTCGGGAAGAGATCAACCCACATGTGTAACCTTCCCTGTTCACAAAGCAACAAATCTATAACGTTAGCAATAAAAAGAAAATAGTTGCAATAAAGCTGCTACTTTTGTCTCTGCGATCAGATTCGAGAAACTTTACTCGTATTGTTCATAGATCAAAACGATAAAAAATTTAAAAATAAAATAATTGAAGGACTCACTTGTTCGATCCCGGGGAGGACGTCGCTGTATAGAGGTCGCGTCTCTACGTGCTCAGTAACCATGGGAAAAGTCCGCAGAATATGAAGACATAAGCGCTGTTCCGCTTCGCCCCAGTAAGGGGATAGTTTCTGCATGCATAACAATTATATTTGTGATGCAAACAGTTGCTGCAACAAAACACAATTACCATGTTCTTTTCAAAATCACTCAGTCGGTAGGTGACTTTGTTAAGCATGAGACAAGCATTGCCGTTCCATACTGGTTCATCCCACCCTTCCCTGCTGGCTTTATCGTACAGCCAGTCTTTAGGAGTCATTTGATCTCTCCAGGGAGTCGGACCAGACCTGAACACGTGGAAGATTATTTCAAATCAAATCATTTTTTGTGTGGTTCGTACGTGTTGTAAGTTTCAGGAAGACCACACCAAGCCCGGTATTTGCTTAAGTACCGGTTCTCTAAATCGATTATTGTTTCTCCGATCTTATCATCAGTTCCAATTAAATCCCAATCGTAGACTTGTACACGGAGATCTTTCTCCATCGGAATTTTCACATCCAGTTCAAACATTCTGTGGAGCAATAACACTTGGATCATTTGACAACAAGAATATTTTTTTGTTAATTTCGTGATGACATCATACTCGTAATTCAGCTAAATACATGTTGTTTATGCTTTATTTTTTGTTTACTTTAAACAATCAGCAACAAGAGATTATGTTGAATGACATTGAACATTGATCATTAGAAGTATTGTCTTGATTGCTTGCATGCGATTCAAATAGTTTCATTGACAATTAACCTACAAGATTCTTTTGTGTCCTTAGGAAAGATACTTCACGACATTTTTTCCTTATTGATGGCCATGAGAAGCTCTAAATTAAGATTATATCTCCCTGCAAAAACTAAAAAATGAAATGAAAAAAATGTGATTAAACAGCAATATCTTGGCAACCCCAAAAGCAAGTCGGGGTAATTGCTTGAGGTTTACCAATAAGTATAACGCCCTCGACGTTGTCGTGCGAGTCGGGAGGATAAAAAGATGATATGATTATAAAATATGCCGCAAATCTCTTAATATCATGAGGCTGCTCAATAACTACGACACATGTTGGTGTTTCTTGCAGAGTGACACGCAACAAATTGAATAAAAGAAGTTTTTATGCAGTTGCTGCGAGAGTATAGAGTTTTTACAGCGGACCTTCCAAAAGTTGGTTCAAGAGTATTTGCAATGTGGTTTTCTCGATCGTTGATTCTCTTCTTTCCCGCTTTGATTTTTAAATAAGGATCAGCCAATCCATTTGAATCCTGAGGAGAAAGATCAAATCCTCGAACCACATAAACCCGAACTTTCAACTCCTAAATGATAAAAACGTCATCAAAAACAAGGTTAGAAATGTTCTGATATGGTCAAGTCATTTTTTCCCAAAGCTAAAGAAAATTTTTGGCAAAATCTAATTTATGCTGAGGAAGCTTAAAGAATCTACTTTCGTTTTTGTTTGTTTTTTTTTATTTTGCTTTCAGCAAAGCAGAAAAATTCATTTCCTACTTTTAATGGCAGAAATTACATTTCTTTAAAACATCGGTAATATAATTAAGAGAATTTTTGAAAAAACTTACAATGGGATCAGTGGGAGGTAACTTCTGGAAATAACGCAAAGGCATTTCTTTGTTCGGATCAGCGGGAAGCTCATAAATTCTAAAAGCTCCCTTTAAAAAAATTGATAACATTTTTTAGGAGAGAGTCTTAACTATTACTTCCGCAAATAAAAAGAGCAATAAATATTAAAAAATTAGTGAATAAATAAACCAGAAAACAGTTTTTACTCAATTCTGCCAAAAAGCTATGATGTCGACTTTTTGACTGAAACAAACTGTTATTTCATCTTGTCAGTTAATTAATTGACAAGTTCAGCCAAATTTTTTAGAGTTAGTAAAGAAAGAGAAAAAAACCTTAATCATAAAAGTAATTATAGTTCAAGTTAAATACAACAATCAAAACCTCTTTGGAAGAAATAGTAATGATTTAATTAAAGAAACAACGTTTAACTTATTGGCGGCTGACAAACAAATGGGAGCGACATGAGAACCACTCAATCAGAGACCAATCCACCAATCAGATCATTCACCGTTATAGTAACTTTACTAAAGAATAGACTTGTAATTTTCTTTTTCATTTATGTCGTTATTTATTGTTTTTTTAGAATTAGTAAGAGACAAAAGTTTCGAGAAAAAATGTAAAGTGACTGAATGCAATATTTCAATCACTTTTAGGACCAATTACTTTTATATTGTAAAAAATTGTGTTGTTTAACTTTCAATGTTTTTTCTTCACTTGTTTGGTAAGTTAGAGTCGGGCAGTGACCATCACGTAGTTTCACCACTCGTTTCAATTTACTGTGACGAAATCTCAAGCGACATGTTTTAGACATCTAGTTTTGTCTCACAAACTATTTTCATCAGTTTTTGTGAATGAAGTTCGTTTGGGAAGGTTTCCTGAAGCAATCTGCTTACATAGTGAAACATGGATCGCTTAATCTGTTAAAGTAACGACTGGGTATTTAGTGATTTTTAAACTTAAGTGTTATGAATTTTATCCACCGATTATTGTTATGTTATTTCTTTATTTCCTAATTAGCGCACAAATAACCACACAACACAATAAATGATTTGAAATTACAATTTTCTAAACAGCAACTGACAAGGAAAAGGAGGTAGCGAAGTGACCATAAAAGTTCTTCAAGTCTACTACACCTAAAATCAATAAACATTGTGCAGTAAATAAGTTAGTTGTAACATAAATCGAATGAATAATCAAACTAGCACACACACATAAACAGCTTATTTACAAAAAAAGATAGAGATTATTTACATTTCAAATTAAGATACAAAAAAGATGCAGAGAGTTCAATAGATCTAAATTACAAGGTAACCATTTAAAAGAAAAATTTTTTAATTTTAATTGAAATGCTGCTATGTTCACGCAGTTTTTGATTATAGGTTTCAAAAAGTTTCAAACCTTTGGACCTTGAAGTTTTATAGACGTTTGTAGTTTTTTATATTTGAAAAAGCGTAAAAAGTATTTGTTTGCAGTTTAACTTCTCGTATTTTTAATATGGATGTTATGTAAGGGTGTAAAGAAGTTGTTGAAGGTATTTGGACTCCGCGGGGCCCTCACCAGCGCCCTCATGGTGATGGTGGTGGTGGGTTTACCTGACCCATTCCTGGAGATGGGGGTGCGGATCAACTCCGCAGAGTCCCAGTAATCGGGTGACTTTCCACGGACGGGACCAGAGTTCTAGAAGAGATAGGGTATGGCCGAATATGGCCCGACGCAGATGATCCAGTACAGGGCATTCTAGCACGACATGGGAAAGGTCCTGTAATTTAGAACCACAGTTGCTGCATGAAGGAGTCTCGGCTCGACCAACCCTGGGAGATAAGTGTTAAGGAGAGTGCTATGCCCGTTGCAGCGTAAACGGGAGAGAGCACAGCGCCCTCATCGCTAAGAATAGTCGGGTATATTATCATCGGGTAAAGCCCACCACCACCAACACCATATGTTCTAAACATCTAATTCTGTCTCACAAACCTTTTTTGCGAATGAAGGTTGTTTGGGAAGGCTTCCAGAGGAAGCAAATTTTAAGGAAACAAAACACATGCTTGTCGGAGACCAACTATTGGTTAAAATGGGTTAATTGCTTACTATTTATATGAACATAACTGTCTGGTTGATAGAAAATGATTAATTAACAACAGTCCCATGCCCCACAGTATCATTTACAACTCGGTCATATTCTTTCCCCGGATCGATACAACAGGCATGACCATCTTTTACGCATCACCACGACCCGTGGTGCTGGAACCTGTGGCGAATACACTTTCAATGTTAGTTCTACTTTTTATGGGCATTTCCTTTCAAGGTATTTGGCATTCACATTTCTGAGAAACTAAACAATGACATTTTTTTTCTAGTTAGTGCACTTCCTGTGATTCTAAAAAACTAGAAATGGTCACACCTGTATGCCAACCCTTAAGTGTTTTACAAGTTTTTAAACCTCTATTTACACTCTTGTTAAATATAAGCATGTTTTAAAAGTAGTCAATCAAACAATAAAAATAAAATTCAAAACTTTTGCAATCGTCATTTTTATATTTTCGGAGGTTTCACATTGCATTGATATTTTTTTAGATTTTCATTGCAGTATGACTTGATGCATAAAGAAAGGTATTACTTTTACTCGTAAAAAATAGTTCTCTTTGAAAAGCTTTCATGCTACTCACCCGTTTTGTTAACTTAGTTTATTTTACGCCAACTGGTACAATGCAATAGCCAGCAAAAACTTATCTCGAAGCTCGTCAGGAGATAAACGTGGAAATTCAATTACAGTAATCTCCCGCTTAAGTTCGCAACTTGAATCTGAACAGCGAGTGCGAACTTAGCTGGTAGGTGCGAACTTAACATTTATACCTAAGCGATTATTACGTAACATAGAACCTGTACAATTATCAGTTAAAGTGAAAACTCTTGTCATTTAAGCTAGTGTTTTGAGACTAATTGATGTATTGACTTACGATAAAAATTAATTTTTAGTATTATTCACATAATGGTGTGGCAAAGTTAAGCGATTAAATGAGTCAGAAAGATTGGAAGTAATATACAAGTTGAATCAGCCAAATCCTCCTAGTAAACGAAGTATCACACGACAGTACGGAGTGAGTGAGGCTACTATTAGAAAAGTCTGGTTGAAGCGTGAAGATATTCGTAAGCGTTCTGCTCTGATGTCTGAAGAAGCAAAAAAGAAAACAATCAGAGCGTATGTGGGTAGGTTTACAGAGGTAGAAGATAAGTTATTCCTGTGAATTGATATCATGCGTCGAGTAAACCTGCCTGTTCCACTTTCCTCGCCATTTTGAAAGCAAAGTAAATTGCTTAAGAACTATTAATATTGCAGGATGACTTTAAAGCATCATGGCAGTGGTTTAGCCGATTTAGAGAACGCCGTGGAAGACAACAACTTCTTCTTTACGGTGGATCGAAAGAAGTCTGATCTTGTTGCAGCTTTGGATAGGTTATATGCCATAATTGCAAAATATGTTCCCGATAATATAAATATTTATATCTCAAAGATATTTTGGATTTCTACGAGCTGGATGAGAATTTAAAAGCTCGCAAAAAAGAGCAAGCAAAAAGACTCCCGAGAAGAGCAGCAGGTTTGGTTACGGTAACCCTGCTCATATGCTAGATGCGGCTCAATATATCAAGCTTGCTTGTGATGCGATATCAGATGCGACAATAAGGAATGCGTTTAACAAGGCTGAATTAGTAACTTTAAAAGGTGGAGCTCAGGAAGAAGTTGATATGATGGCTGATCTATTGTGCAGCTTCAAAGCATTAAGTATTTCAATAGATGAAAGCACTCTAAATGAGTTTGTGCATGTTTATGACGAAAACAGTGAAGAATTTTCACATGAGATTTTGGATGACGTCAATGAGTTGTTGGAAAGTATACAAGCAACAAATGATAATAAAGATGAAAACTTACACACTCTGGTTCAGCACATAGTCCAGCACCAACAGGAAACATGTCACTTTTCGTGGGTTTGAGCACATATACAATAAAGTTTTTGAAGTTGAGGATCAGTTGTTGTGTCCCGATGTGCAAGCTCAAGCAGGAAATTACTATAATGAGCTGAGAAATTCCTTTGAGTTTTTCCAGCAATAATTAAGGCAGGTTATTTTGGACGCAAAACACAAAAGAAAATGAAATATGCATAAGCTGACGATTCAGGACTTGTTTAAATCGTGAACATTTTTATGACTTGTCTTTTTTGTTGTAAATATCAATAAATTTTTGTAAAAGTTTAATCTTAATTTTTTAAAAATTTTTGCGAGCTTAATCGAGATGCGAACTTAACCGGGAGATTACTGTAATTTTTTCTTCAATCCGACATTTATCTCTTGACAAGTGTGGGACGAAAAACTTAGAGATGAGTTTTTAGCTGGCTATATTTAAACTTCGTACTACAAACCACTTGTTTTAATTTTCTTTTGCAAAAGTTTTATCAACATTGAAAAAAGTCATCTGATTCGTCGCAGCTGGCAATGCAAGCTTTGCTTGATGATGGAATTAAACGATTAAATGGTTTCTTGTGTAATAACATTCTTTAATTATTGTTATTTGCCACGATTTGGAAGCTATGTGTTTTTTTCTTTTTTGGAGTAGGCAAAGCATATCTTGTCTTTGTTACACATCCAGGCGGAAAACCGGATTTTATGAATTATCTATGCCTCAAAATAATATTATTGTCGAATTAAATTCTGCTATAAGATGCTGTATCAAAATACAAAGCAAACAATCATCAAGTGACTGGCCTTGTAGGTGCTGCTTTGAATCTTCAGGAAGCAGAGGCATCTTGTTATTATGTTAGTTTGAAAAATTCAATTTTTTATATTTGAATGAGATTTATGGATTTCTAGCAATGATAAAGTTTTTACAAGGGCAAGAAATATATTTCATAAAAGTCCCCTAAAAAGTCAATCAAATGTTCTTTGTCTTTCGCACAAAAAATTCTGGGTGAAACTGAAATTTCTGCAATGCCATTAAAAACTCACACAAAAAAGGTAAAACATGGCGAGATAAAATGGCTAGCGTTACTTGCTGTTGTTGTTGTCAAGGATATCTTGGAGGAGCCATTCCTTAACTCCCCAAAGAGGCTAATCTAAACTCTTACTCTTGGATAACCTTTGCTAAGTGCAAGGGCTTGTTCGATAGACTAGTGGTGTGGTGTTTCATTAGTACACTGCTACAGTTAAAGAGGTGATTAGTGTCACGTTTGTGTCTCAAGCATAGTGGGCATTGTGGTGTGTAAGTATCAGGGTTCACTGTATGTAGGTAACTATGCATGAGTGGTGATTTGTTGGCTCTGAGCTGTGCCAGTTTTGTACGGACGTGACGTGGTAATGTCTGTTCTGATTAATGAATGTCGTTAGGTGTGGTGTAAGTACTTTTTTTATTTTTTGTATAACATTGATGTTAGTGCAAATATATCTGAGATTTTTTTTACATTTCTCAGATGTTATGTCTAAACCTAAGATGTTAGTGTGCTACTTGTTATGAAAAATTGTGACTTTTATGTTTCTGGGTGAATCTGAATGTGCGTTAAGATTATGTAAAGGATGTGTTTGTGTTTAAGTCAGTTGTTTAAGTTGAGTAGCATGAAGTTTTGAATGGGTGCCATTGAAAGCACATTGATTTTGTCATGTTTTTGGCGTTACATTGTACTACTGTAAATCTATTACTTTTAATCAGGTAATTTTGTCGCATTAACACGAATACGATGTTACAGATTTAATAAATCACAGCTTAATTTAAAATTGGCGATACAAAAGTGAGTAGAATAGAATATTTCAATTTTTTGGCGTTATCGTCAGGTGTTTTAAAATTTAAACATAATATTAATTCTTTACATTTACAGTATTTTAGGTGGTCGAAAATTCAACAAAATTGTGAAGAACTTTCTCGATCACACGCTTTCATAAGGTTTTCCTGTGAATTACTAAAATATAAGCAGAAGGCCGGCCCTTGTCACTGATAATTCTCACTGGGAACAGAATTAGAATTTGACCAACAGTAGCCTATACTGTATATAACGCTTTGTATATTGACTGAATTGTGCTATATGACTAAAAATGGTGAGGGAGAAGCTAAAAGTGTCCCGGAGGTGAAGAGGGTGTCAGACAGACTAATGGCCATAAAGTTGAAGGTAAATGGGTCCATCTTAAATGTAGTAAGCGTGTATGCTACACAGGTTAACTACAGCATGGAGGAGAAAAATGATTTTTGTGAAGACCTGAATGGGTTGATAGAAGGTGTATCAAAACAGGAGAGGATAGTTCTAGGTGCAGACCTTAATGGACATGTGGGCGAAGGAAACATAGGAGATGAGGAAATAATGGGGAAGTACGATGTTGGAACAAGGAATAAAGAAGGATCAATGGTTGTGGATTTTGCGAAAAGAATGGATTTGGCGATTGTCAATACTTATTTCAAGAAGAAAGACGAACACAAGGTGAAGTATAAAAGTGGCGGAAAAAGTACCCAAGTAGATTATGTGATGTGCAGAAGGAGGAACTTGAAGGAAATGTGAGATTTTAAGGTAATAGTGAATGAGTGCGTCGCAAAGCAGCACGGTATGGTGGTATGCAAAATGGCTCAGGTGGTGAAAAAGAAAAAAACAGAGAAAGTAAAGCCAAAGATACGATGGTGAAAACTGAAGAAGATAAGCTGTCAAAAAGCGTTTAGAAAAGAGGTGACCAGGATTTTGGGAAGCAAGGATGAGTTACCTGATGAGTGGGGCAAAACAGCTGAAACTGTACTGGGAGTGACATTTGGGAAACGAAAAGGAGACATGGTGGTGGAATGAGGAAGTTCAGGAGAGCATAAAAGAAAAGAGGCGAAGAAAACATGGGACAAAATAAGAGATGAAAATACTAAAAAAATCTACAAAGAAAACAAGAGTAAGGCAAAGAAGGCAGTTGCGATGGCGGAGGGACGTGCGTATGGCAATTTGTATGCTATATTTTAAACAAAAGAAGGTGAAAAGGAGTTGTACAGATTGGCTAGGTAGAGAGACAGAGCAGGGAAAGATGTACAGCACGTGAGGGTTATAAAAGATGAAAACAGTAATGTGATGGTAAATTCGGAGGCAGTGTTAAAGGGATGGAAGGAGTACTTTGAGAAATTGATGAATGAGGAAAATGACAGAGAGCCTCGGACAGAGGAAGCAAAAGTGGTTGACGAAGAGGTAGATTGCGTCAGTAGAGAAGAAGTAAAGAACGCACTAAGAAGGATGAAAAAAGGTAAAGTGGTCGGGTCAGATGAGTTGCCAGTAGAAGTTTGGAAGTGCATGGGGAAAGACGGGGATAAAGTTTTTGACCAGACTGTTCAACAGACTATTAATGGATGAACGGATGCCAGAAGAATGGAAAAGGAGTGTGCTTATCTCAATCTATAAAAACAAAGGGGATGCACAGAAGAAGCACACAACTACAGAAGAATAAAGCTAATGAGCCACACAATGAAAGTATGGGAACGAATTATTGAAGCCAGGCTAAAGGATAGAGTAGAAATCAGTAAACAGCAATATGGATTTATGCCAGGAAAGGGAACTACCGATGCCATGTTTGCCTTAAGAATGTTGATGGAAAAGTAGAGGGAAGATCAAAGAGAGCTACATTGTGTATTTGTAGACCTAGAGAAAGATTAGGACAGGGTTCCGCGGGAAGAGCTGCACTGTGGTGCTGTATGAGAAAATCAGGAATAGCGGAAAACTATGTGCGACTTGTACAGGATACGTATAAGGGAAGCGAAACAATGGTGAGGTGAGCAGTAGGAAGTACAGAAAGTTTCATGGTTAAGGTTGGACTGCACCAGGGATCAGCGTTAAGTCCATTCCTGTTTGCAGTGATAATGGACAGCCTAACGAATGAAGTAAGGAGAGAACCACCATGGACGATGCTGTTTGCTGATGATATTGTGATTTGCGAAGAGACTAGAGAAGAAGTGGAGCAGAGACTAGAATGCTGGAGATATGCATTAGAAAAAAGGGGGATGAAAGTAAGTAGGTCAAACACCGAATATCTTTGCATAAATGGAGGAAATGACGACGAAACAGTGAAGATGGAGGATACAAAAGTGCCAAGAGTAAAGGAATTTAAGTATTTGGGATCAACGTTGCAAGAAAGTGGTAGTTGTGAGAGGGAGGTAAAGGGGAGAGTGCAGGCAGGATGAAACGGATGGAGAAAAGTATCGGGAGTAATCTGCGACAGGAGGTTACCAACTAGAGTGAAAGGAAAAGTGTACTGTTCAGTGGTAAGACCAGCAATGTTGTATGGACTTGAGACGATGGCGGTCACAAAGAAACAAGTAGAAGAGATGGAAGTTGCAGAGATGAAAATGTTGAGGTTTGCTATGGGAGTGACGAGAAAAGACAATATTAGAAACGAGTACATCAGAGATACAGTTAAGGTGGAACGGTTAGGGATGAAGATGAGGTGGTATGGATATGTCATGAGAAGAGACAATGAGTATGTAGGAAGAAAGGTAATGGAAATGGAGTTACCGGGCAAGAGGAAAAGAGGGAGACCAAAGAGAAGATTTTTAGATGTAGTAAAAGATATGAAGGAAGTTGGTGCGAAGGAGACGGATGTTGAGAATAGGACGGTTTGGAGAAAGATAATACGCTGTGGCCACCCCTGATCGAAGGGAAAGGCCGAAAGGAGAAGAAAAAGATATTGACTGAATTGTTTCATAGTTCGCCTACACTGCTGAAACTCCATTATTTTTTTTTATTATTAATAAATAATGATTCTCTCTCAGTTTTACTGTATCGGCCACATTTCGTACTGTTAAGTCGCACGATAAATTAACGTGATTCCTACAATGGATGTATTTTTACAAACAAAATGTCTGCACTATTTGCCATATAGCTGAAAAGCGGGCGTAATGGGCAAGATTAATGGAATAAACCCGGATACGTTTCCTTAAGTTGCGTTTTTAAAACAAAATTACTTTAAATTCTCCAGCAAACTCCGCTTCTTCATCGTCTTCCACTTTTCCTCGAGTTAACTTGAAAGTTTGGATGAAATCATAAAAGTTGTCAAATTTCTCTTGTTTTTCGAGAATGTTTTTGTATATCTATTAATAAATAACATTGAAATCAGTGACAAGTAAACAAAGAGAACACCCCCCACCTTGATGAGGTCGAGACCCATCTCAGCGTAATCTCCGCATTTATTTTTTTCTCCGATGGACGCATAATACTTGGACCACCAATCCACCTCATCTTTTTTGGGGGCTTCCTGAACAAATAAGTTTTTATTACAGAGGGGATTTCTTACCGAAGATAAAACATGATTGATGAGAGGTGAAAATGATGTGCAACGATGCAAGCTGGATCCGGATGTGCAACTTTATGTTTTGAAAAATACTAACTATATTTTGTTTTAGTTTTATATAAAATTAAACAAAAAACTTAATCGTATGCAGTCTGGATGCAATCAATAAAAAATATGCATAAAGAACCGGAATTAAACTTAGAAAAAATTATTGATAAAAACTAAAAGTTTAAAATGACAATGAATGACGAAAATCAAACATAAAATTTAGGAAACTGAAACAACAAACCTCGTTTCCAGGAAAAACCTTTAAATAAATAAAAATTGATTATTGTGGCCACTATGAGCTGTTGATATGAGCTGTCGATAAGTATAATATAGAACAATGAGCTGTCAATAAGCAACAATTCGTTATGTATAGCTGTCATAAAAAAACTTAGCTGAGTAAATAGAGTCATAAGAGAAGACGCACCGATTTCAATTTGTCAAAAAATCCAAAAGAGCTTTCTTTCTCCACTTCCGGTGCGTCAACTTCCACCCTAGCCTCTGTCATCATGTCCTGCCCTGGCTCATCTTCGTAAAAAACAATATTTAACTATGAAGTTTCAGCATCAAGTGGGGAGGTATACCCACCATATCCTTCATCTGTTTGTTCAGTAGGTTTGTAAATGGGCTTGATCCGGTATTTGCTGATGTTAGTAATCACGTGCTGCCCCACAGTGGGGCGACTCCCGAACTTGCGATTGTCCTTGACTCGGATTATAATGGGAGGAAAATAGAGCTGCTCCATAGGGAGGTTCTGAAACGTAGCAAGGTTTTAAAATCAATTACAGGGGTGGCCAATCACCGTGAAAGCTTAAATTTTTTTGAATTTTTGAAATTTGGAAGACTTAAGTTTAAAATAAAAAGCAAGACAAATATAGGGTTACAGCAAAGCATATTTTATTCGAAGGCTTTAGAACTTTAATTCGTTCCTTCCAATTCAATGCTTAAAGTTTATGTTAAACTAAATACTTTAATTACGTTAATGATGGAATGAATTAAAATTTTGAAATGTTTCAAGAAACGATTTTTCGGTAGGTCTGTATTAGTCGAACAAATTACAGACAACCTTACGCGGTACTTTCATATGATCGAACCGCAACAATGGGCGCGCGATTGGCTGCCGGCCCTCAAGACTAACTTAATATAGACCTAAACCAGAGTTATAGGACTTTATAAAATCTTTCTCCCTGGCAATCAATGAATTACAAAGGAAAACAAAACAAAAATTTCCATTATAAAAATGAAAATTGGCAAATCACTTCCAAAAAAACTTTACAATTATTCTGGTATTTGTTGAAATAATTGTTTTAAACAAGGGTTTCTTAAACTAGGAGACGTGAAAGGCTCATCAAGGGGGGGGGGGGCAGGCGACTGGCTACAAACTGAATTGATAGCTGCAATAACAATTTTTTGTCTTCGCAATGAATTTGGGACGAAACTGAAGATTTTGGACGCTGATAGAAAGTAAAGACCTTTTTTTTTAGTCTTCATCTTCAATTTCGGACGAAATTGGAGAATATGATGATAGCTTGATTCTATTTTTTGTTTGCGTCGTCAACGGAGGCGCGTCTTAGAAAGGTCTCAGAAAAGGGGCGCGTCTCAGAAAGGTTTCAAATTCCCGTTTTAAAAACATTTTTGACTAATACAATTGGATTTTTTCTGTTAGATGTAAATAGTTTCACTTTAACAATTATATTTGAAAACCTCCTATACGAAAGGAGCCGGAACACGTCCTATATGAAAGGCTCTGTTTCCACTTCGTGGACAGCTGCGGTAACTTAAATCAAGACATCCATTTGTCCCTGCTGCACTGGAACCGCTGAAAGATCCCACCCAGTCAGGCACCAGTGTGGCACGATGGGTGGAATATGAATGGAGCATGGAATGACAAGAAAACACCTTTAGACACCATGCATTTATTAAAGATGTTAGTCCAACGCCACTGGGAATTAGCTTTCCCAGATCTGCATGGGTCAGGCTCAACCTCCTCCGGCATTATGAACCGGCATTCGTCTGTTTCGCTCAGAAACGCACAAAAGGGTATGGCTTCTAAGGCGGCCTGTGAGTGTGGTGCAAAGGAGCAGACAGCTGAACACGTATTAACATTTTGCCGATGAAAACACGTCCGTATATTTAGTGGACCATCCAGCTCCCGTCTATCTCCCCCAAAAAAAGAGCATTTAAAAAATTGGTATTTGTTTAAAAATCAAAAAATAAACGTGGTAGAAATCGTACATTGTTTTCACTTAAAAATTAAAAATGAAAAAGTGTTTTGCTTTCTAATGTTAAATAAGGACTTTTTTAAATTTCCAGTTTAACTTTTTAATTTAAAAAGATATTTTTCAAGGGGCCATAAGGTTTTTTTACCTTATGGCCCCTTGAAAAATATTGTACAAAGACAAGAAAAAATTTAGACTTTTTTAATTTTTTTGTTTTCATCACATTGTTTCTATTTAGTAAAATAAAAAGCTTAATTTTCATCGACAAAGTTTTCCGCAAACCAGATAATCAGAGCCAATAACTTAACTGCAAATTTCAACATCCAAACGGCAGTTTTGATTCTAAGCCTGATAAAATTGAGGAAACAATTTTATTTAAGCACAGATACTGCATAAATTTGGCTTTTTAAATAAATTAGAAAAGTAACCACAGAAATCAATTTACTAAGCATTCAAATGTTTTAGTTGTTTGAGAAGATTTTGTGTTTATTGTTATTAAAAAATTAAAAGCTTAAAAAATACTTTCAGTTATTGTAGTTAACATCTATGATCACGTTATAGGAAAGATCGTAGCATCGCGATGGTTCTATGACCTCAAACAATAGGCAATGCGTCTTTGCTTAGTTTTCATCGCTGGGTTGCGAGTTCTATGCAAGTTTAAAACGCTTGTTGTTGCGTTCTCAAAAAAACCTTGTTGTGGTGCTCCATTTTACGTCACTTTCTTCTGCTGTAAAAGGTCTTTGCTAGCAGTTCTAAATTTAGAAAAGATTTGGTTAGAGACGAATTCATACTCTTTTTATATAAGATAGTCATGAAAAAGATAGTTCTTTAAAAAACATTTCGGTCAACACTCGTCAAAAGAAATCGTCGACACGGCTCTAAATTACAGTCACAATAAAATAATAACAAAAAACATTTTCAGTCGCGAAAAAATATCTCGGCTTGTTAGAAAGTAGTTGGGAGTAACCGCTGGACGACATCGTGAGTTAGCATTTCAACGTTGCCATGCAGGACAAGAGAAATACAAAAGCAGGCATTACAACTCACCGCTGTAGCGAAGTATAATGGCTGAGAGAAGTTTGGATTTTTCTTCAAACTTTTGATTATTTTGGTCTTTATTTCAACATCACCAACCTAAATTGAATTAATAAGTTTTAGGTTGCCAAAATAATATTAAAAGTATTTGACCAGAAAAACTAAGAAATAAATCCCGAAATACCTGTATTAACACGCTTGGTGTATCCACAGCCAATAATTTAAAAGTCTGCATGTTGCGAACTCCCCAAATCAAAAATTCAAGGGCAGTTCTTTGCAAAACAGGACGGATTCCGTAAGGGACCATATGAAGATCTTTTCTTCTGGGAGGAGGCAAAGGCATTTCTTGTTTTTCGTGTCTCTGATAAAACAAGTGATCGCTGAATTTTAGAAGGCAAGGTCCATACCGCTTTTCGGCGCAGTGTTTACATTACAAAGTATTTCTCACCAAATACAGCTCAAAAGCGGCAAGTAGACTCCCCCCATTCTGTTCTCCCCTCATCACGTCATGCCAGGCCAATCGGGCCCGGTGGTCATCACTGGAATCAAACTTGAGGATAGGCTTTCCGGTTGTCCTCCCCATGAACTCGAGTCCCCCCTTCACAAAAGCAGGAGCAGTTTCAAGGAAAGCTCAATCAAAAGTGATTTATTGTGATAATGTAACGTGATTTATTGTGGCGCACCAAATTTTTATTCCGAGCAACATGTGCAAAGGTTATAAAAATAGAAAGTAATTAGAGTATTTTTTTTGTAAATTTTATGAAAAAACTTTCTATCTGAATTGATGATGGCTTTATAAGGACACATAAAAGATAAACAAATTGACAGTTTGATGATCTAATCTTTACTACACGACGACCAAAAAAATGCATCGCCGCACCCTTAAGAGTGGTTTGCACTAGCGCCATCTGGTGCCATGGATCACAACACCTGCAAGAGACAAGGATTGCAATCAGCAATTGCAGCAATTGATTAATTTAAAAGCAACAGTTAAAAGCATGCATACATAAATAATCCAAACAGCTTCTACAATATTCAATTTATACAAATTTGAAACTCCGTCGTCCAAGAAGACATTGATGGACCCAACGGCTCGTTCCCGCAATCGTTTGTTAATGCAAATCGAATTGAGTAAAAAGTGAGTGTCTAAGTTCTGTTGTTAAAAATAAATCGAACCTTTCAGAATAAGAAACACAGCCGTGCTGGGAACCTAGTTTATTAGAGGGCCATTTGTTTCGGGAATTCATTCATCAACTGCATAAAAGTAATTCAGCTCGGGCCAAACCGCGCCCGCCCGTGCCCAGCAATCCGATTTTCTGCGGTCCGCTTAACAATTTTTACACATTTCAAATCTTGTCGATTTGGGGCTTCGACAACCTCCCTTAACACTGGCAGCAAACCAGTGATGCAAAGGTTTAAACAACCACTGGTTGCTATGGTGATGTTTTTTCGTTTTTATTTCGACTCAAGGTCATAGTTTTAAATTGAGTTTCCTGGCAACAAGAATTCGAACCTTAAATTTAGATGAAGACCAAAAAAAAAAGATCATCTCTGCGAAACAACCAATATTTTCGGTCTGAGTGCTGCTCGCCAGTTCTAGCAATTCTGAAAAGTGTTCTGCAGAAGTCAAGAACCCGGACCACATTGAACTAATTATTTAATTCAAATTTAGATAATTTATAAAGTAAAACAGTAAAATATAGCCCAAATATTAGTATTAAATAAAACCAAGTAAGTTTGGGTGTATAGAAAATAATGAAAATAATGCAGTTTAAAAAATAGAATACCACAGAAATTGGGGCATAAACAAAATAATGTGACTTTAAAAATTTTAAATATTATTACAGCAATTTAGACGTGTACACAATAATTTATTTTAAACTCTGAAGTCTAATTGCTGTTGCATGAATTTTGTTATAAATTATCCAAATTTAAATATTCAAATTTACATGTAATTGATTACAAAAGCGATTCAAAAATTATCCGCAATTTTTGTTTTTTTTTATTTGTTTGCACAAAAGTACATGAAATACGTCATTTTCTACTTAGTCCCCATCCTTTTTGATGCACTTATTTCAGCGGTCCAAAAGCTTGTGCATTCTATCTGAAAAGAAAGTTTTTGGCCGATCTTTTAACCATTTATGCACTGTTTTACGAACTGCTTTATTCGAAGAAAATCGACGACTTCTAAATCATCTTTGAGTATACCAAAGAGATAGTAGTCAGAAGGTACGAGATCTGGGCTGTATGTAAAGTGTTTCAACACTTTTCTCGGTAATCTTCCAGAATTGGCCTTCTGAGTCCCAAAAAATGGTAAACATAGCCTTTCCTGCAGAAAGTTGGGTCTTGAATTTATTCTTTACGGGTGAGTCAGAATGTTTCTTATGGTCACGGCTTGTCCGGTCACTGAATTTTTCAATCCTTTCGCACACGCTTCTTTTCGGCCGTGCACTGTTTCCATATTGTGTAAAGAACCTTCAGTGAATTTCAGCCCCTGACACACCTACTGAGCATAAAAGTAGGATTAGTGCGTGCTGTTCTTGTTGGTGTATTTTGCTGGTGGAGCAGTCATTTTTATTGACTGAAACAAACATCTGTAACAATCGATCAAAAAATAGATCAGCCGATCGTGATCACGTAACACAGAAGTACACGTGTGCAGGAAAAATTGCGTCAACTTAAACACAAGAGTGCTCTGTGGGATAAAGTGCGGATAATTTTTGACTCACCCTCGTAGTTAACGCAGTTGACAGTGGAAGCAGTCGTCCTCAATAAACTGTGTTTCACAGTATATTAATTAATTTTTCTTTTTATTCTAAAATTATTTAAGCGTTCCGAATTTTATGCTTTGAAATTAAACCTTGATTTGTCGGTTAGATGTGAAGCAGAAATCTATAAAGCAAGCCATGCCTGCGCATGCAATTTAATGTAGTCCGATCGCAAACACAAGCGTACAAACAATCAACGATAACCAGTTTGTGCGAAAAGGAGTTTTGGAGGGTCCGTCCCCCCGTATTGCTGAAATCTGAAAACTTGAAAAGAACTTTTTACATTACTTAGCTAAAAGCACTCACTGGTCAGGACTAACTATGTGTGAGGCTGTTAAAGCAGTAAAAATAGGCGAGTGCCGCCTGTTAGAATAAGCATCACCAAGCACTTTGACTCAACCACCAGCAAAGTCAGTTGAGAGATTTTCCAGCCGGTGTTAATTACATTTATGTCAGAACTTCAGCCACCGGCCATCCACTGAACAAACCCGGTGGGCGATTTTCTTGTATCTTTTCTTGCGCTTTGTCTGACTTTTCGATTGAATCTTTGCCGTCACTTTTCGAATTCCGGAGTAAGCTTGCTGAGCCGATGAAGATATTTTCTCTTTGAAACTTTTCCGGCTCGAGTCAGCTCTTCCCAATCCGTTCGAGTCGAGAGTTTTTCGAGGATCAATGATGCATGAAACTTTAATTGAACTTTTTCTTACATCACAGTTAAAAAGTGACGAATCGGACAAATAGCCATCGCGGTGCGGGCGACCATGGAATGGCGCGGAAAGGAGTCTATCGTGGGATATGAAGGAGCCACGAGGATCCTTTGAATGGGCAACCGCCTTCACCATGTGAGAGATCCGGTTTTGTCTTTTATGCAATCCGGTTTTCTTAATCTGGGTCAGAATCAGACAAAAGCTTACAATTAAACGAAAAAAAAACTTGAAGGAATTAGGGGTCGGCACGAATGCGTAACATGCGCTCTCGCAATTTCCATTGTTTCAGTCGCTGGTGGCATAAAGGATTTTCTAAGACTTTAATAATATACAATATACATGTATATATAATTATTCAAATATTAAACGCTAGCAAAATGAAGCAATTAAACTCACCACGTCGTCCTTATCATAAACCTCTAACACCACGTCACTGCAGTATTTTTGAAGAAGTCTCAAATCTCCGTAAAATGTGATGTCCATCATGAGTGTCTGGTCCCAGACTGGGTTGAGGGTGTGCCGGACGACAGCAGTGCGGCGACACTGATTGAGGAAGGAGACAAATACAACCGGGTCTAGGAAGGAATATGCGGTTACATGTGCGGGTAAAAAACCACCGTGCCCGATTTAAACAAACCCGAGAAGTTGTCCTGATCCATTGGTGTTAAGTCTCTTCCTTGGTATATGTAAGCACGAAGCTGGAGTTTCGAGGAGGTGTTGTACATGATGTAAATCTTCGGGGCGGGTGTTTTTTTTTTCTTTTTGCGATCTAAATTTATTTTGATAAAAAAATAAAACCATCAATTTTTATAAAGAAAACAAGACAAACCAAGTCAAAATTCAAAGCAATGTTAATTATTTTCTTTGTTTATTGATATCAAGGGTGAAGTTATGGAGAATTGGGTTCCAGAAGGATCAACCGTAAATCAATATTACTACAGACGGGTTCCAGAAAAATTGAGGAAAAAGGTCTGAAGAGAGAACAAAATTATGAAAAAATGGGTTCATCCTTCACCAAGACAATAGACTAGCACACACTGCGCTCTCGGTAAAGAAGTTTTTGGAGGAAAAACAAATTCCAATACTTGATCATCCCCCACAATCACCTGATTTAGCGCCGTGTGACTTTTTCCTCTTTCTCAAAATCAAAGCAAGATTTAACAAGATTTGACACTGTTCCACAAATGAAAGAAAAAAGAACGGAGCTACTACGACACCTTACGGAAGAAGTCTTCCACACTGCTTTGATCAGTGGAAAATCAGAACGCGGCATTGCGTTGATGCTCAGGGGGAATACACTGAAGGTTAAATGAAATAAAACCTTGTTTTGTTTATAAATATAATTAATTTGTGTCATTAGTCTCGTTATTTAATAGCCGAACCTCGTAGTTACGTAACAAAGGTTAGGACCATAGATCGATAGATAGATATGAGAAAAATTTTGGTGATCGGCAAAGCGAATTCAACAACATTAAAATTTCTCGGCAGATTTAAAACTGAAATAGCAAAAAAAAGTGAAAAAAAATCACTACAAAGTCTTAAACAAATTGTGGTCGTCTTTAGATTGCATCAACATAAATATTATCATGAAACTACAAAGACGTATTTAATAAGGAGGCAATCATATAAAAAAGTTTCTTCTTATCTACTAGCAAATAGTAAACCTTCGGATGTAGTTGAAAACCCGCCGTCTGATTTTCCCTTTTTTTTAAAAATCTTGATCTTGCTCGACTCATCTTCTTTATCAGATATCACCCCATCACCACCAGATGTAGACCCAGAAATAATGTTCCCACCCAATTGTGGGTCAAGCGTATTAGGGCTGACGGGGGAGAGCGGCAAAGTCTTGTTTCCAGCTCCCTGCGCGTGCGGTCAAATTAAAATATTAATAGAAAAACTTACACATTATTCATGAATCTGCACACACCATCGTTCATTAATGTCTTACATCTACACACACCATCATTCATTAATGTCTTACATCTACACACGATCATTCGTTAATGTCTTACATTTACACACACCATCATTCATTAATGTCTTACATTTACACACATCATCATTCATTAATGTCTTACATTTACACACACCATCATTCTTTAATATCTCAAACTTAGAATTAACATTTCACATCAATCATCCACATCTCAAACAGCTCCTACCATTGTTGATTCAAGATTGAAAATGGCAGCTGATCCTTCGCTTCCAGATGTCACCATTCTCCGAACCCACTTCCTTCTTCGGATTAAATCAAGCATTTTGGGAGTTGGATGAAATAGGCTGAGCGATGTGGAGGCGTACTCCCATCCCTCTCCCATCATCTGCTCAACTTTCTGCATGATGGTCGAGATTTACAAAAATACTGTAATGTACTGGTTACTAATGCAATAAAAACACTGAAGTATTTAGGCACAAAAAGTTATTTTAATAACTTTATCTATGATATTTGAAATCTCTTCTTTTTAATTTTCTTTTATTGCTTTTCTCTTTTCATCTTAAAAAAGCTCAATCTAGCCTTCTAAAACTATCTTCATCGAGATTCAATATTTTACATTCTTGTTATATGTCATTCTTTTCTTTCGTTTCCTGTCTTATTCATATATTTATTTTTTGGTCCTGCTCTCAATTTTGCTCTTTTCTCATCTCCGCTAAAACACGCTTCTCTCTGTTCCATAACTGGAGGAACCTTGCTTTATTCAAGTTTTTCCTAGTGCCCGTATAAAAATCAATTCTCTAGTACCCGTCTAAAAATTAATTCTCTCTTATTATTCGCTGAGTTTTTTATAATTTTTGCTGCAAAGGAAATAACATATTAAGCTACTTTCCTTTCTATCTTTAATTTTTTCAGATTTTTCAAATTCAATCGTGGTTTTATCTTATCTTATATTATCTATATCTCTTATCTTATCTTTTATCTATCGTGGTTTTATCTCTTCACAGGCTGGCTGAAGACGAACCTCTGTTACAGAACCTTAACCTCTCGGCTAAATCTCTGGTCTGCACCAACATAGGCGTCTTGAATAGCATTGGCATTTTATAGCATTCTGTCATATTTCTATTCTTAGGAGGGCTTTAGATAATACTTTGGGTAAAACAAGATAAAAAAAATTAACAAGTTTGACTTATTCAGAAAGAATTGGCTTAAAAAATATAATAGTTAATTGTTGCTAAAATGAAAGTTCTCTTTCAAACAATATGTTAAAATGTAATTACGAGTATTTAGGAATAAAACTAATAACAAAATTGTGATGCTAAAATTTTGACATAAGCAGCAAAACAAAAGAGCATTTTTTTTGAAAAAAAGAGTGTAAAAGTTCATATACAGTACTTAAACAGGCAAAGAGCTTTGACTCCTACTAATTAACGTCATGCAATAGCTTTATAACATTTTTCTCACTTCGTCTTTTTTTAATTGTTTTGGATCAACATTTTTGCGGTTTCGAACCAATCTTCTCCTTCTTATTTCATGAAATGATTTTTCCAATGAGGACCAAGCCAAATCCCCTTGTTCCTCAATTGCCAACGTATATTCCCAACCTGCAAACAAAAACATTTATCAATGAGCAATCTAAGTACAGAGCGTTGTCAATTTGATTGATCTGAAAAAGCATTAACTCGGACGATGCCCTTTTTATTCTTGATCTATTAACTTCTTTAAATTTTTTACTTTTTTTTCCATTATTTTTGACATTTTTTCTGTTATAGAAAATGAAAAAGCTCGTACGAAGCTGTAAATGAGCTATTTTTAAAAATCAGTTTACATTAAATTTTTTTGAAATAGATTAATTTACCAGCTCTTATTTTAATTGCAACCAATTTACGGATGGTCTTGAAATGATGTTCTACCCACAACATGTTATCGGCCGACAACATGGTGGAGTGCAAGTAAAAACCGCAATCGTCACGGTTTCGCTGTTGAATCCTTGAAAAAGCCAGATGATGGCAATCTCCTTTGCTTAGCAGTCTTATCAAGCAGCTCAAAATAAGTTTTATCACTTCATAAACAACTGTGAAAAAATAATTAAAAACCGGGCAGCAATACTTGATGCCTTCGAATCGCTCATCGTTTGCTTTAAATTCAAAACCTTCTTTGTTTCTCTATAAATCAAGAAAATATGATGGCATAATAATATAATATGATTCGAATAGTTCGTATTTTAAGCATCATTTTTATAATTTAAATAATGATGCACGCACCATCTTCATCGCAAGCTCTTCGAGTGTCCACGCACCATTCATCGTCCCACTCCCATCCTTTGGGGCATTGAACACTCATTGCACTTTTTATTTCTTCACCAGCACTATTCAAAACCTTGTCGTGGCTCCAATCTGTATTCTGGGTTCGACACTCGTATTCGAAGCATTCCTGGCAACCGCTTTATGAAAATAGAATAGAAATGAAACAATTGGTTCACAAACCTCGAGGTAAGTTGACTGGCCCGCGTCCCGGAGGAGGTTGAACTCCGCGCTTACTTCCCAATCACCATCCCACTCCCATCCTTTTGGACACACAAACGAATCTTTCGGAAGTGGAATCTTAAAACAAAAAGATATAAGAAAAGCGAAATTTGGTTGAAGCAGTGATCGGGATACCTCCCCGCTGACATCTTTGTATCCGTCAGAAATCCATCCACGGATGGGAACTTTGGTCTCCATTTCATACTAAAAAGGTTAAAAATTAAATAAAAAATTCCATCAAGAAAAAAAGAGCCTCACGGTGTCAGCGAAGACAGAGATGCGACCTCTGCTGTGAAAGTTAAAATCACTTTGCTCCTTGGCGAGCCCCAACCAAGCAATGACGCGGACTTGACAAGGAATCTTGAAGCGTTTTTTGCTGGTGGCTTTCGTAGTTGGGACCTGAAAAACAAATTTGTCTCCGTTTATTTGAAATATTAAAGGCACCTACGGGTGGGGAAGATTTTTTGGCATAAAATCAATCATGTTAAATTTTAGTAGGCTACGTCTCTAATTTCAGTCGACAAAAAATATATTTTTAGCAGACACTATTAAAGATTTAAAGATCTAATTAGTTGTGATACCCTATCTTTAAATAAATCAATATTAATATTTTCAAGTTCAATTCTCATCAAATTTATCTTTTTCTTTCCATAATAAAATCTTTCTGATTTTTTCGTTTAGAGGTAGCTGAATTAGACAAAATAAAATATTATGTCTAAAAAATCTAAAACACAAAAAAAAGTTCTATGCGGTAGTATTACAAGCTTTGACCGCTTAATTGTCATGAAATGAAGATGGCCAAAAAAAGGAAATCTTTCTAAATGTCGATTTATCTTTGTCTACTTCAATAGAACTTAATCTGGGTTCAATTTAACTGTTGAGGTTTGGCAACACTATTTAAGGCGTTCGATGAATGTTTGGGAACCGAACCGTTGCACCAAAATATTTTAAAGCTTTTGAAGGCAAGTTATATCTATTTGTACAATTATCTTCAAGTATTGCATTTTGTTAAAAAGACCCGGTTACTATTTTTAGCAATATTTTGCATCTTCTAAACACGAACATTGTCTATTTATGGGCACCTTGGCATCTTTTTTTTAATTTTCGTGGTGACAGACGCTTGAACTGAATGCTTCTAAAAATCAAACTTCTGTTAATTTGTTTATCAACCATGTCGGGATTTCAATGTAAATAAAAAATATTTTCCCACTTTCTATTTGTTATATTGTGGATATTCAAATCGTGGATAACAATTTTTAGTCTTCACTTTTAAAATAATTACCAGACGAGTCTAAAACCAGCCAAGTGTGTTGGTTTATGACGTAAGATCGCCGTCTAAGGGTTGTTTTGTGCTTCCAACGAGGACTCGGATCACTTTGTGCTTTTCTTTGTGGATATTTATCAGAATCCTTTTTTGGAGCTGATCAATTGAAACCGCGGTTAGCGTCTTTTTGGATTTAAGATTTATATTTTGCAGAAGCTCGATTTAAGATCAAACTAAGCTTAAGTAACCGAATTTCCTGCAGTATAAGTCTATGGACAAAGTAAGCTCAAATAAGCTCGGGCTTGCTGCCAAAACAACTGAATTATGGAACCAACGCAGCAGCTCATCAATATATTGGTAATTGTTATGTCATTAAAAGTAAATTTGTGCAATTTTTTAGAATTAGATGAAACTTGAAAATATCGTAGTGGTTTGGCAAGCTTATAAAGATTAAGAACCGCTGGTCTTTCTCATTTATAGGCATAAGCCTGGGGTAATTACCAAAAGAACACGACCGGAAGTGCCAGCGTCCGATATGATATTTTTATAATAAATAAAAGAGTTATTTTGCTTGACAAAATTTATAACTCTTAGCTTTAAAAATCATTAAATACCAAACCGTTACTTTAAGAAATTAAAAGATCCATATTTCATTATGTAAGCAGATTGCCTCAGGAAACCTTCCCAAACAAGTTTCATTTCAAAAATTGATGAGATTAGTTTGTGAGACAAGCCTGAATGTCTAGAACATATGGTGGTGGGATTACCCAACCCATTTCTAAGGATGAGGGTGCGGATTAACTCCGCAAAGTCCCAATAATTGGGCAATCCCTAGGAACGAGACCAGAGGTCTAGAATGGTGAGGAAGTGGCCAAAGATGACCAGACGAAGAGAATCAACTGCTGGGCAGTCTAGCACGAAATAAAAGATCTCCTGTGATTCGGAACCACAGTTGCTCCACGAAATCGCGACTCAACTCATCTTGTGGAAGTATGTAGCAAGGAGAGTGCTGTGCACGTTGCAGCGTACACAAGAGAGAGCACAACGAGCAGAGCGAGGGAAAGTAAGCTCCTCAGAAGATACTGGGAGGATTTGGTGTTGGAAGAAACTAGATTAAATACTGCGTCTCCAGCTAGTGTAAAGGGATAGGCGTTGTGACGAAATAAGAGGTGAAAAGGAGAGTGTTTTGATAGAGGAGTCATGAGTGGCACTGACTTTAGCAAGACTATCCGCTAAGTTGTTGCCTGAAAGAAAAGAATGACCAGGTATTCATTGAAGATGGACTACCTTGTAGAAGGATAAAAAGTTAAAAAGAAATTGGGTGTCAGTAAGGGATTTGAGTATTAGGTATGGTAAGGGGGTTGAGAGAGTTCATAGATTGGTAATCGGAGAATAAGGTGGTGGATTCAAAGTTGCAGGACGAGGAATAAGAAATACACCATTTAAGAGCATGAAGAATGGCATTAGTCTCGGCGCTGATGGCCCAGCGTCCAGCCGAGAAGGAGAGAAATGCAGCCAGTATGACACTTAGTACATTTAATATGAATCTCTGCTCCTCCTTCTCCCAGCCCGCCAAGAACCGAGCCATCAATCCAGGAAGTGATGTCGCTCTGTGGGATGGTGGATAGATGGAAAACAGCGGCGGCATAGCGGAGGAAAAGAGAGTTGTTACGAGGACATGGGGAAAAAAGGTAAGAGATAGAATAAAGACCAGGGAGGTTAGGGAGGAAATAGTATTAGAGGTTCGCGAGGTAACCATAGGTTAAGGGTGAGGTTATGAAAATTAGAAAAGGACCTCTATGATTCTTTAGAAGAAAGTATAAAGGTAGTCTTAGAGAACGTTCGAAGTAAGAGAGAGATTAATGGGTGAGGATTACACACAGTGGATAGAGAAGTCCTTCTGAGTGCAAGAGAGAAATCAGAATTGATGACAGACAGTCTGTGTATTTTCTATACCGAGATGATATGGGTGGGGACCAAAAAGAAAACCAACTTGGGGAATCATAGGTAAGCATAAGGCGAATAAAGACTTTATATAATTTACAAAGAAATTCTTTAGAGAGACCCCCAGGAAGCCGAGTCAATAGAGCAGAAGGCACGAAAACGGAAGGTTGTAAAACTTCTTTCGTAAAGATGGAACGTGATGTTTGAAAGAAGGGGTTCAATCAAAGGTCACACCGAGAAATGTCGGATTTAGATGAAAGTTAAGTGGAGTGTGGTGAAAATTGATAGAAAAGGTTTAAGACGGGATTGGTGGAGGTCTAGGCTGAAGAAAAATTATGACAGGTTAAGATGTAGACGCCACTAAGAGGAAAATTTCACCAGTTTGTTGAGGGCCATTCGTACAGCCGCAATTGCACGCTTGAAGTTCGGGAAAAAAGCCCAAATAGCGAGATCATCAGCATAGGAGAGACTTGAACGGTTGAAGGAAGAAAGGCAGGGAGACCATTAATAAAAAGAGAGGAATGGTCAAAAACTAAACCTTGAGGAGACTTTTATGAAGACGGAAAGGACTAACTGAAACGACTTGTAGATACGGACTTTTGAACGGCGATCCGAGAGATAAGATCGTATCCATTCGACAAAACAGAGCGGAAGACCAATGGAGAAAAGTTTAGTGAGAAAGGCAGAATGTCAGACTGAGTTAAAAGCTTTCGAAAAATCTACAGTGGCGAGGACAGTACGTGCACCTGGTTTAGATTGGTGAAAAGAGTCTGCAATTGATTGTGAGAGGAGGAGAACCTAATGCACAGTCGATCTACCGGATCTACAACCAGCTTGCACGGGTGAGAGAATGTTGTTGTATTCTAAAAAATAGGTGAGTCATCCGAGAACCATTCTTTTGATGAGTTTGGAAGTGCAGGAAGTGAGAGAGATAGCGCGATAGGAGGAAGATGAGTCAGAAGTGTTGCGTGATTAAAGAAATAGGAATAATGATGAATTGCCTCCAGGCTAATGAGAATGTTAAGGGTGAGGTTATGATATTTGAAGATATACATGAAGAATTGTAGACCAGATTGAGTGGGGTGAGTTAGAAATGAGTAGGTAATTTAATCAGAACCTAATGAAGTTGAGTTTGAAAGTTGGGAGATAGGTGAGGAAAGTTCTAGGAAAGTAAAAGGTGAGCAGAAAGTTGGGTGAAGAAGATAACAGTAAGCGGATCTAATTTCGTTCATGTGGAGACGTTCGGAACTTCCGGCGCTTGCAAATGCACATGGGACAACTTTAAGAGTGACCTGGAAAGTGTTTTCTGAATTTAGAGAGAAAAAGACCAGAGCAAGACTGGTGCACTTAGTGAGAACACTTGGTACATTGTAGTCACCTGTTTCCCCAGGTGAACCGAGGGGTACAGACAAAGCAGGGATATATAGAACCACGGTTAGGATATATGTCGTTGTTTATGAGGAGTGAAAGAATGAGCAAAAATAACAAAATAGATATACAGAAAAGTAGGAGAGATTTTGAGAAAGTGTTTAAGAAGATTGGAGTTATTAAGACCGGTGGATTGGTGGACGAAGAGGGGCGGTCATTTAGGATTAAGATCGCTGTCCATCTGTGACCGCTCAGTGGACAGCAGCTATAAAAAATGAGGAAAGATTCCCATAGGGAGTCGCCCGAGGATGAATCCCTTCGGGAATATAAAAGCCATTTTTACCCATCCCCAATCCAGGGAAAGAGAGCGCATCATTACGATGAGGCGGCTAGTCGTTGGTGCTGGTTTAGAACATATCACTTGAGACTTCGTTACACTAAATTAAAACGAGTTGTGAAACTACTTGATGATCTCTAACAAATAAAACGAGTAAAGAAACAAGATTTTTATATTTTTGATGGAAGATTGGATGGGTCACTTAGACAGTGGCTTTAAGCACAACAGTTAGGGAAAAATTTACAAGAATGCAGTTTAGTTTTATTAATATAACAACTGCTAACCTTCAAGGAAAGATTGAGAGGCTTCGAACAAAACCTGCCGCAAAACTCTGGTTTTTCTCGACAGTGCAAGATATCATAGGCTGGTATCCTGGCAATTCATTCAAAGAGATCAAGTTAAACCCGCCCCCGAGATGGCTCATCTCGATATCGCGGCATTACACTCTCACCTGTAGTAAGCTATTCTTTTATTTCCTGATATCATCCATATTATGACGTCAGGAAGGCTGTTTTGTGGCTAGAATGAACAAAGTTATAAACAAAAAATGAAATTCAATCGAAAGCGGCATAAAAAACGCACGATCTACCTCGTAGGAAATAGCTTTAAGTCGGTCCAAGAAGTCGTATATTGCTGTCATCGCGACAGTCGCGTCTGTGCACTTTTGTCGAAGTTCCTTTGCTTCCTCGCAGATGCTGCGGAATGTCTTATCGCGCTGCTGGTAGATACGGATGTCCAGTTGGTTGGCTGATGGCTGACCGCGGGGGTCAGGTATTCGTTTCCTAGCAAACCATGACATCCAGTTTTGATTGAATTAATTATTCGCAACAAATTTTAAGAAACACAGATTCCATAATTATAACCGAAAAAACGGCATGCATGTACGCACGATGTTTCCAGGATGAGAGTGTCCAGCAATCCCACAATCTCGGACGCGATCTCCACCTCCGTGCCATTGTTGTCCATAACATGTTTGACTTTGCTCACTTCAATATTCTACGTATAACTCAAGAGTCAGGTCAGCTGCCCTGAGGGTTAGAAGAAATACCTTTCCTTCCACATTTAACCAAAAACGTACGGTTTCATATTCGCTATGAATCAAAGTAATACATATTTGTGTTTAAAAAAGTAACAAAAAGTCTTAATATTAAGGTTACGACTCGCGAACAGGGGAAGTTATTTAACGTTTATATCTTTTATGCTTTATTTTATTTTGTTTGCATATTTTGTTATTACAAAAATTTATTTTGTTGTATTTTTTAACGTGCTTCGAAACCTAAAGAAAAACTTGCGATGCGATCTGACAAACTCACCATGCGGTCGCATAGACGGAGAATAAAATTGACTCCATGCAACCGGAAGTTGATGTCCTCCCACTGCGAAGTAACCATCATGACGGGTTTCTTTGACGCCCATGGCGTGTAATAGTATTTACATCCTGTGACCGTGACGCGGCTTAGAATTTTTTGAAAATAAGATAGCTTTTGACCATAAAGAAACTTTTTATAGATAGTATTTTGATTTTTTTAATTCTAAGCAAAAGAATTACAAACACTTGTTGAATCGGATAAATTTGTCGCCACCCACCATCAAATATTGGATTGGTAGGTTCGGTAATCGAACACACGGTTCCCCCATCAGTATCAAATTTGTTGCCATAGTTACCAATGGATATTTCGAATTCTAGGTTTTCGTAGCTTTTGTCGATTAAGTTCGCAGAAACAAACGCAACGACAAGTCTGTACCTCCTTCGTCGAAGAAATTTCTGCAATTATATTCGCCATGCTTTTGAAACAGTTTTCTGCTTCGAAAATTTGACTTAAACAATTGATTTAAATGGTAGTAGTTTTAAAATCCCAAACCAAATATATTAAATCATGCACGAGAGGGATAGCACTTATCTGATACCTTATTAAAAATCTAAACAACACATCATTAAATCTCCGACCAACAGACCAATCACCTGCATAAATGCAATCTGATCATCTCCAATAGGTTGAATTGGGGGGACTGGATCACTCCCTTCTTCATCCAGACTGGTTGACAGCTCAACAATTGCTCTTCCTCTGTATGCACATCCCTCCCCCTATTTTATAAAAAGTTATAAATACCCAGCAAATTACAAAATAATTTAATCGTTGCAGCTATTCTCGGTCGGATGTGTCTTCCCAAATCAGCGCGTCCCAGGGCTGATGGGAGGATTTATCCATCTCACAATTATTTTAGCCTCCGATGTTAAAATCATTATTGAAAGTAATAATTTTGGGGTGAAATAATTTACAACTTTTAAATATTCTACTTGATCGTGGAAACAGCACACATGCTGAATGCATAAATAACAGCACCAGGGCTGGGGAGCCGGAGCCGGAGCCGGAGCGCGGAGCCATGGAGCCAGCCAATTTTGGAGGAGCCGGAGCCGGAGCCGGAGCCTTTCTAAATATTTCTGCGGAGCCGGAGCCGGAGCCGGAGCCACAAAAATTTTATTAGCTCCGGCTCCAGTAATGGTTCATAGAATTAGCTATATAGAATGAAATTGATTGTTATGGATTTTTAAACATTATTATAAAAATAAATTTTGTGTTATATAGATATCTTTCTTTTCATTTATTAAACAAAAACATCTCTACAGCCTATTTTATCTGATTAAGAAATTAAGAAATAGATGAAACAGGCTGTCGGGTTGTTTTTTAATAAATGAAAAATCATTGTATTTGTTCCGACTTTCATTAAGCGCTCTACAAAAACACGTCGATTAATTTTTTCCTAATTTATGTATATTACTTAAGTTTCATATAATATTACAACATATATATGCAGTATGTAGAGAGAGAGAGAGAGAGAGAGAGAGAGAGAGAGAGAGCAAGAGTGAATCGATCTTCATTGCAAAGTGCTCAAAGAAAAAATCAGAGCAATTTTGTACAAAATTTATTTAAACTTTATTTAAAAAAATCTCAACAGTCTATTTCATCCAATAAAATCAGTCTTTTTATTCATATTAAGGTAAGAGAAGGGGAGTCAGGTCATCTTAATATGAATGCATAACCTGAGTCATTTTTTCTTATATGACATCACAGGAATTGCATTATTTGGTTGATTAGTTCAACAAATTATTCTTAACAAAAAATCTCAGCTAAATAGCACTCAACTCTATAAACTTTCGTTTATTCAACTTCTTCAAATAAATATAAATAAAAAACAAACAGATGATGATTGAACGTAAAAAATTTTTGGTATTAAAAGATATTACGGTAAAAGAAATAAAAAGAATAAAAGCTGTCCTTCATCAGCTGTTTAATTAGCTGTTTTTATTTATAGTTATCTGAAAAAACTGAATAAAAAAAAGCTTATAGAGCCGAATGGTATTTAGCTGAGATTTTTTGTTCAAAATAATTTTTTAAAATAATTTTCTAAGTCTATGTATCCTATAATAAATATACCACTCTTTGCAAGTTTGGACCTGTTTTACTTTTCGATAGTTTTGAATTATTTTTGTAGTTTAACAAACTACATATTTCGAAGCATAAAATTTGAAAAGCTTAAATAATATTTCTATTGTTAAAAATAATTGAAAATTTTGAAATGATCTCTTATAAATTATGTTTTGCAGAACTACGTATTACTTATCGGATAAGATTGACTTATCGTACTATGTTTTCTTAATGATGTTATGAAAGCATAGTACTATGTTTACTAATGATTATAGCCTATTTTTTATTTTTCCTGTAAACACAGGAAGATTCAATAGAATGAAACAGACTGTTTTGGTTTTTTAAAAAGTAGTTAAATAATTTTGTATAATATATTTAAAAATCCTTTTTTAAATAGAATCTTTCTAATTGAATAAGGATCAAGATTCTATTCAAATAAAGAAGCAACTGATGTTTGCGGTTTTTTCAAAACAGTGATTAAACAAATTTTGTATTAAAATATTGCTCTTATTCTTTGCACTCTGCGAGGACGATTGATTCACTTTTTAATATACATATAATCTTTAATTTACAATGGCTAATGGTGAACAATTTAAAACAATTAAGGAAGAGGCACTGTACATGAATTATGCAACTAATTAAACTAGATACTTTTAAAAAAATTGTTAGCCTCATACAAAAAACAAGGTGAATTCTGATAAAGAATCGGAATCGAGAAATATTGTTGAAATCGGCATCGGAGCCAAGAAAAAAAAATTGACATCATCCTATCACTAATTTAAACACTCAATGATTAAGAGTAAATAAATATCAAAATTTAATACGACTAAAACATAATGTAGCCGTGAGAATTGGATCACTTAAATTTTTTATTTGGTTCAATTTTCGCATGATTGTCACGTCGTAAATTTATTTCTTAAAATTGTAGAATGAAGATTTGGCTGACTCAATCTTTTTTATTGCCTTAATGTTTCGTCACAAACGTTCTCGCTTATTTCCTCGTGGGTTAAATTTCTTGGGAGTTTTTTGTTTCGCACACATGTGCTTCTAAAGTTTTCCACTAAAAAGATAATGTTTAGGTATTTGTCAGTGTGGAGTTTGCAATTCATAATAGTTACGATTTAACCTTTTTAATGTTTAGATAACGCCACAATTGATTTTCATTTAGTTATATTTTTTGGTACTCGCTTTCAGATTTGATTGATATAATTGTAAAGATCAGAAGTCGTAATTCTTGTTCGAATAGAATAGTTTATCGCAAAAAAGATTTAAACATTAAATGATAAACTACTTGTTTATTAAAGAGTTGGAGAGCCGGAGCCGGAGCTGGGGAGCCGGAGCCGGAGCTAGTGGATAAGTGCTTGATAGCTCCGGAGCTGGAGCCGGAGCTAGTGAATGAGTACTTGATAGCTCCGGAGCAGGAGCCGGAGCTAGTGCTTTTCTACAGTGGCTCCCCAGCCCTGAACAGCACATGTGCTTCTTAATCATCATAATCAAACCAACGATTTATTCTCTTGGTTTGCAAAACAGAGACGTTAAATTTAAAGCGACCCCCAAAATATTACTCAGACTTTTTAACAGTGTCACCCTTCATTCGCAATATAATCTTAACTGCATAAATCTATAGTTAATTCTCATTTTTAGTGGTTTTAAATTTTAATATGTCGTAATCTTTTTCATATTAATAGTCATTACATAGTCGATAAATCCGCACTTGACTTAATTTATTTAATTTATTTGCAAGTTGTTTTTTCTTGTCGTTAATTATCTGTTTTGTTGTTCTAATTCTGATCGCGTGGTGGGCGCTCTAGTTTTCTATTGTCAGCGCAATTTTATTTTATCTTTGTCTCTTCCATCTGGAACGCTCTTTTGTCTTTTGGAAGGTTCTAGCTAATTCGACGTTGCGTAGTCTTTTTTTGTCTCGCTTCTAATTGGTTCTCGTAAACCGTGACCTTAATTTAATGACTATTCAGAGAAAATTCGCGATGTTTCAGAAAATTTTTTTTTAATTTGGCGCCACGTGACGTGATCTGATAAAAGCGTGCATTTTGTTTTCATTCATTCCACTTAATTTCACGTGAGATTCCAGTTAGCGATTTGAGTTGTTGCAGGTGAATCGTTTGTGTTTTTGAGGCTATGTGACCGCAGTTAATTCTATAGAGAGATAGAATTGTTAAGTTTGTGTAGTCGACAAAATATTAAGATTAATTAGCCGCTGGGTGCTAATTCATTTTTATAGCTCGCTAGCACAAAGTTGTTAAAGCAATTATTTTCAGTTGTGCCGCTGGAATCGTTTTGAAGTTTGGTGAAGCTTGAAAACCAAGTTTTTTGTAAATATATTCTTTATACGTAGTTAGAGAGAGTGGTATCTGTCTGTCCACGGAGAGAAGTTTTGTAAGGAATCTGGCTATTTAGCAGGTAATTACTTGCTAAGTAGGTAATAACCTGCTCATAAACGAAATAATATTGTATACAAATACTCATGCCTCTACGATAGTGTGCACGTAGGTTGAACGTTCCAGCAACTAAAAGAACGAATTCGACAAATTAAATCTAAAAAAGATCTTGCTAGACGTCAACGTCAATCTACTCAAAATCCACCTATTTCGGATTCGGCTATTGGTTAACATTTGTTAGACAACAAAATTTGCACCGAAAAATTCGATATTAATTGGTTTTCAATTTTAGCTGTGGGACAATCGTCTTTTCATCTGGCAACGGTTGAAGTCTCCTTCATAGAGTCTCTTGAACCCTTTCTTTGTCGCCAGAAAAGGTTTGGCTATGGACTGAAGCTTTCTCGCTTGCGGCGCAAGTAAGCGCAATCAATCTCATGCTCTCTTTCTTTAACCAATCGGAGAAGTCGTTATTTTTATTATTTTGTGACCCTATGTAAACCCACGGTTTTCATGTAGTTCGTCTTTTGCCAACGATTTCTTCTGATGAAAGTTGGCCGAAAGAATCTCAGCAAAAACAGTCTTTTTAAAGACTACCAAAAAACTGAAAAAGTTTTGGTTCCGTCCATACCATTAATTATTTTTAAGAGCAATTGAGTTTACAAAAAAAAGTCCACAAAACATGCTTTGTTTACACTCCGAAAAATTCAGAAAAAATATTTAGAGAAGATATTATCATGTACAGGATATTGCATCATGCACAGGTATTTGTTGATTCGGAGAAAAATTTTAATCGAATTCCGATAAAGGTTTGAGCAACAAATACCAGAAAATTTACTCACTCTAGTAATGATTCTATATAAAATAAGTACTTCAAGATTAAAAACATTAACTGAGACAGTACTGAGCTGCATTCTTTTTTTTTTCAAAGAATAGTCCTCCGACTACAATTAACAAAGAGATATATTGACGTGACTATGTTAGAAAAAAATTATAGGGGGTAATAATTTCGAGATATCATAATCCACTAGTAGGCTACGAGAGAAGTGATCACAACCTGGCCGCGTACACGGCGCAAAAATTTTATCAGATTTAAAGTAAGCTTAAGTTGACATTACATGGGCCTAGCTATAGGATGGCCTGCAAAAATATTATGGAATGTTGTCACAAAATGTTAAGAAATGAATCTACCGGCGGGCTGATACACGAGATATTTCTTTGCACTGGATCACCCCGATGGAATATGCTTCGGTGAAGCAAGTTAACTTTGCTAGGTTTTAGCTGAAAAAAAATTAACTTCTTTGTGTGCAAAAATTTTGCATTTTATTCCGACGAAATCATGCCGGCATCGATTGGATATGGCAATTAGAAGCATGCAAAACCAGGCAAGAATCTTTTGAAAAAAACTAACGTTTTCTTTCCATGTACAATACATCTCTTGTAGAGCGAAAATAACAAGTACCGGTACTTGCAAAGCTTTCAAAAGCAAAAAAATCTGACAGAAAATTTTGGCTTAAGTTTTAAGCGAATCGAGGGTTGGACCTGCGTGGAAGGAGGTGGTTGCTTCGCCACAAATGGTAATTGAAGTTACTGGCTTAGTACGATAGTTTTTTAGCTGGAAATATTTACAGCGAGTGAACAAAGACAAACCCCGCATTTCATACTTTTCTTCAACTGCATGGGAGGAATTTATAAACATACTTGCCACAAAAAAGTTTAATATTATTGTTTCCAAAATAATAATATTAAAGTTTTATTTTTGAGTGTCTGTGGACTCAATACCTGATATTACAATAATTGACCAGCTAGCAATCTTTTATCACAGTGTTCCTCAAAGTTCTCGCCGTATTTCCCCCTTTCAAGACCCAGGTATTGTCATTCACATAAAAGTTAAACTTCAAAAAAATTTCTTTTGAAATATAAAGTAAAAAACTTTTTGTTCAACTACTTTTGTAATCAAAATTTTCAGCTGCGCATCTTGTTTATCAATAAATTTAGATTTATATGAAGTAAAGATCATAAAAAATCTTTACTTTCATAAAAAATCTTTACTTTAATTTTAATGAAAACTTTTACGTGCAACCGGAATTTTAATCACAAAAATCGTTGTTACCAACTTAGACCCTGAAACTGTGTTTTCCGTAAACCTATTCTAACTTGACAACTTTCTTTACAACAGCGTTCATCAACTTGGAGGCGCAACCATCAACAAGTTTCTTCAAAAAGAATATTTCAAATTTATCTACGAAAAAGAATGCTAAAAGTGATCGTATGTTGTAAAAAAATCCTGAAAGAGGTCATTAAAAGCAAAAGATCTCAAAAAGTTGAGAAACACTACTTTACAACAAATACAGAAACAACATTTAAATTTCTGTGACCAATATATCCCTGCATACAAACTTACCAGCCAAAAAAAAATTGAGGTAATACAGTTTTGCCCAAATTTTGTGACGTTTGCCCGAACCATCATTTTCCAATAGTTTACGAATATGAGAAATTTTGAAGAATTTTGAAATACGAGAAAAAATTTAAATTTTTTCTAAAATTTAGGTTGAAGACAAAAAAAGGACTTCAGCTTAAATTTTAAACTTTTTTCTGCATTTAGTTTTCATTTTTGATGAATGTTAAAGTTTGTTTTGCCCAAATACTGCCCTAAAATTCTGATTTTGCCCAAATTTTTGAGACTTGGGTGGGCCATTTCCATTTGCCCCCTGGCAGGTACGGCTATGTCTCTGCAACATCTTTTACAATTGTCTGTGTATTTCGAACTGTTTCTCGATTGTCGCCAAATGTTCCAAACGGAAAAAAATACTTGCCAGACGGAGAAGATCAAAGACGAAGTCTTTTTTTTTAAGCATTGGTTTATTCCTATGGTGGACTCACTTTCAAAACTCAATTGTATTAAACAATTTCTACATTTCCAAATGGTTGCTTACGTCAATTATCACCCAGGCAGGAAAGAAACACTGCTTGTAATTCTGGGTGGTCAGCGTCCAAATTAAATGGACAAAAGTCTCACCTTTCCGATGTTGAGTGAGGCGAGGTTGTCGCTGATCTCTGAGAACTCCCGCGGCGACCCGTAGAAGTTGACGAACGTCGGACCGAACGTGGGGAGGAAACCTACAGAACCAGCCATCGTGAAAAGGAGATTACCACCAAATTAATTGATCGACAAAATTGTGTTAAAGAAAGATTGAATTTAAAAATAATGATCGTAACATTGTGATTTGAAAAAAAGCGAGTCATGACTGATGATCATGCAATGACAAGCGTTTCATTCTGAAATTATTACATTGGAGTTGAGGCGTGCAAGATGGGAAGGGATTACGCGGATTTTTATAAATCAAGCGCTACACAATAGCTTTCCTCCTTCCTTTAAACAAAAATTTTTTAATATTTTTAAAATTTTTGCTACAGTTTAAACGCCATTTTTAAGACAGAATTGCGTGATTAGAATTGCGTGAGTTACTGCAAAAAAGGTTTTTCCAGACTGGCCCTAATTTTAGCAATCCCTTGATAAAAAAGACTTCGCACACAGTTGCATTGGAGAAATCATAAAAGTAACAAAATTCAATGGTAGAACCGTGATTAAAATAAACGCGAAAATTAAATTTTAAAATAGCCATAAAACAGAAAGTTTCAAATTTTTATTGGTTCCTTGATAAAAGTTGATTTGAAAAACAAGAACGTTTGAAATGAATTTTTCATAGAAATGAATTTTTCATAATCTAACCTTCTAGATTGTAAAAGTCATCTTCGTCCAGGTCTATGACGTAACAAATCCATGCAAAACAACGTGCAATCAAGGATGAATAAATACAGTTACCACATGAAGTAACAAAAAAAAAATCATTGTGAAAAATAAAACTGCAAAAAATATATACCACCAAATCATAAAAATAAAGATTGATTGCAAGCGTTAACATGATATACTTGTGCCGTCAGTGTAATACGTAAAAATCTTACGACATAAATAATAGTGTATTTAATAGCACAATGGCCCCCCGTCAAGATCATTACTACGAGAAATCAGAAACAGATTCTAAGTGAAGACTTTTTTTGAGAGATCACCAAATTTTTGCCGCGAAAATGGAGAAATCAGAGAATTGAAAAAATTTTTTCCACTAACATAATTGATTGTATTTGCATGGCTCCCACCCCCTTTCAAAAATTCTTGGTACGCCAATTGGCGTAAGCATAAACTTAAAACCTAAAAAAAGTAACCCTGTACAGCGTAAACGATAACTTCACCGTAAGCATTAATTTATGGGGCTTATACGAAGATTTTTAAGTATTGCAAAAATAAATAATCTGCCGCACAGAAACAAGAACAAGAACATCTAATCTTCTCATTATCCTTGACATTTCAAAATGTTCATCTGAAAGTTTGTTTAGGTTTAAAAATGAAAATATCCCATCGCCCACAACGCTGGGTAGAATAAGGTGGTAAATTTTATAAACAGCTCTTTGGAAAGTATTCATTTGCATCAAATGAACTACACATTAATTAAACTAGAAACTGGAAACTGGAAGGACTTGGAGGGGACTTTAAGCCAAGACATGTCCACACTTTCAGCGAATTTCAGCGTATCTCCAGACTTGGAGGTTGAAGCTCAGTCACACTAAGACAGTGACGGCAGCCTTTCACTTAAATAACCGAGAGGCCAAACGTGAGCTAAAGGTCTACAACAACGGTAGACTTTTACCGTTCTGTCCAACCCCTACTTACCTTGGGGTAAAACTGGACAGATCGCTCACGTTTCGTCGCCATTTAGTGGTATTGCGCAAAAAACTATCCTCGCGCATCACACTGCTGAGGCGACTCGTAGGCTCGGGATGGGGTGCTGGTGCTAAAACACTTCGCATAGCCACCTTGTCTCTAGTCTACTCAGCAGCTGAGAACTATGCGCCAGTCTGGTGTCGCAGTGCTCACACTCGCCTCATTGACAGTGTCTTGAACGACGCCTTGCGCATAGTTACTGGATGCCTGCGTCCCATTCCAACGGACCACCTACCTGTACTCTCAGGCATCCAGCCAGCTGAGCTTCGCCGAAGGGGAGCGACACTCTCCTTGGCTCACCGTGGATCTCTGGACCTTGATCATATCTTGTATGGTCTCTTAAGTGGATCCTCAGATACTCGCCAAGTGATACTAAGATTCATACGCCAGTTTATGCCAGATGCGCGGAATCTTTTGGACAACCTTGCCAGACTTGGCATCCGCGCTTCTGAATGGACAAATTACAAATGGAAAACGGAGTACTGTGAAAATGCTTCCAGGCTCCGTGCTGCTTTTGTGCCCGAGATTCCATTCGTCCATGCAAAAATGGGGCTCGCTCCCTCACCGAATTGAGAGTGTGGCGCCTCTGAGCAAACCGCAGACCATGTACTAACAGCGTGTCCTATACATCGGGCACCACATGGAGCACGAGGTCTGACGGTTTTGGATGACGAAACTCGATGCTGGCTTAATAACATCGCTGCCAGCATCTGATCCAGGCAGTGCAGCAATCTGGGGTAGTAAAAGGATAAACCCTCGGCCCCAGTCATGTTTGTGTCTGACCTGGAGTGGATACCTCTTCAAACGACGATGACGACGGAAAGTATTCTATAGAAATAGTCCTTCTTGGAACTTAGTTTTGATTTTACCCAATTATTTCACTTTCCCTTTCTTAGTGCTCTTGATAAAGTGTTTCTAACAGCAAGTCGTTAGTGTCGATTGTGTGAAAAATTTATAGCGTAGCCAATATGGTCGATCCTCTAAAACATCGTTGGCGTGTACGTGATTGCAAACAAAAACTTTACACGATAACTAACGACCTAAATATGTTTGTACAAATAACTAACCGCCAAACGTATATCTCTGAAAATCAACTGTATATTTTATGGTTAAAATCAAACAAGGTGAAGCTGTTTTTCATTACTTTCTAAAAAAAAAAACACATCATGGATCAGTGCATCTTTATTGGTTAGATTCATGATTGTATTTGCTCACTTGCCAGGCCCACTTCATAAACAAAAATATAATCAAACATGCAACCATGAAATGGGGGAATGAGCTCAACTGTTGAACAAAAACTTTTCACAATTTGATTTCGATAAAAACTAAAAACGATACCTGCCCCCCCAGAATCCTCCCCGGTGGATGAGATTCGAGACATGGGTATGACCACTGTTCCAATGGGGTCATCGGAGCCCACTCGGTCCCTTAAAATAGGCCCTCTCACAATAGTGATAGAGAAGCAGCGAAGACAACTCACCAATCTTTGATGGTCAACTTGATGGAGTCGCACATCGAGGGGAATTTTATGGGGAGGTTCAGCTCCTCATTCCATTCTGGGTCGTTCTTGGCCTCAATGACACGAGTCTTCTCCTTCTTCCCAGCAAACCTGAGGCAACGTTCAGATTAACAAAAGTTGGCAAAAAATTAAACAGAAGAAACAAATAATCTCAAAAGATATAAAAATTTTGTTTAGAAAATCAAGTCCTGATTAAACTAAGAATAATAAACAGAAAAATTATTCAAACCATTTATTTTGAAGTAAAACAAATTTTAATGACAAAATAACATCGATAATATAATTTAGAAAGAGAGGTAATATTTAAAATTCACTTCTAAGTAATAGCGATTAATAGCCAACATTTTATCATTTATAATTGCAAAGTTTTATTAAAAAAGCTAAAATAAACTTTGCAATTATAAATGATAAAAGATTGGCTATTGATTGCTATTATTTGGAAGTGGAGTTTAAAAATTACCTCTCTTCCTAAATTATATAATCGATTAAGCAACCAAAAAGGTGTAACAGTTACTCAAAATAATATTGATCTTTATATGAAATACAGATGGAATCATTAATTTTAGAAAACCCGGGGACATGGGTGGAGTAGTTGGAAGCGCTGTTCGATTGTTATTGGCGTAATCTCGGCGCAACTTCAACTCTCGCCACTCTGTTGCGTCCTCGGAAAAGATACTTCAGCACTTTCTTCTGCTTGGTGGTGTTGGCAAGCAGTTCTAAATTTCAGTCATATCTCTACAAGCGGACAGCAATACCTCGGCATTTCCGACTGAAAGTCGAGGAAATAAGTAACTGCCTCAGACGTTTTTCTGTGAGTCAACACAATAAATATTTAGAAAAAATAAATATAATAAAATAATCAATTCAAAATGCAATTTGCAATTTAGAAATTCTCAAAAAGTAGTTTTTTTTTGGTACTTCAATTTTAAAACTTAACATAGAATTACACAAAAAAGTAAAAAAATTTTTCATGATATCAAAAAATTTTTATAAGCAAAAATTTCAGCATTAAATATCGAAAAATGCGACTCTTTACACGCGCGGCAAGCAAAAGCAACTTACGCAAACACCAAATAGGGATCCACCAAGGTTTTTGTGATATCAGTCTCATCGCCCATCCCGATCAATTTTTTCATGGATTTGAACGCCGATGTGTCCACTAGCATACAACACGGTCAGATTAGTAAGTGTCGAACAAAATTTATATCGTTTAAATTTTTAATTTCAATAGGTTTCCGATTCGAAATGGCAGGTGTGAAGCGAGAGATCAAATTAGATTTTTACTCCGTTTAATCACGGCAATTTGTTTGTTCATATAAAATGTAATGCAATTCCTGTAGAATGGTTTTCCCTACGTAACATAAATAAATGAAGCAAAGCCAAACAACAGTCCACATAATGTCACTCAAAATACCACGTGATAAAAAACACATTCTTTGTGTTCTCTGCATTTCTATTGAAGAAGACAGCTTCGTTGGTTAAAACCTACGAGTCGAAATTGGTACACATTGTTCGGAATTACTTGCAGAAACTTTTAAAAATAGTCACAAAAACAAATTATATTCATACAATATACACTGTCACAAACTTTGTTCGGGAATCCTAAAGGACCAGTTGAGCTAGGTAACCCGAATACCTGTGCTGAAACAAAACTGTGTCTAAATTTTATTTTATTCTGTCTCAAGTAGTAGTCTTGCCATGAGCCTGAAGCTTATTTTGTTTAATCTACTTTTGTTTAAACTACGAATTATTTTTAACGGGAATAAACTACATCGTTATGATTAAAATTATTAGTAATGAAGTGTGACATACACGTAAAATTTTTTTATAAATGTTTTTCCGGATTAAATATATAATCAGTTAGCAATGCGTGGCAGGGCGTTTAGAGATTTTCTAATTTTACTAAATATATAAATTTTCGCATTAAAATAGCTCGCAATTTTGACCCTAAAAGTAAATTTATTATAAACTTGAAAATTTTTACAATGTTTGCCATTAATTTCTAATCGAACATTTGTCTAGAGCGGCAAGTACATGTAGACTACGTGGCACCCTTATAAATTTATTGAAAATAAATTTATCGAAAATAACCAAGTTAAAATCTAACAATTTTGAAGCTTACTTCTTTTTCCTTCCAGCCCTACTTTATTTATTTCATTTCCTTCTGTTTTGATCTGCTGGAAGTCATTTCATTTCAGTCCTACTTTAATTTGTTCTGATGGTAGTCATTTCATCAAAAATTTTGTTTAATCTACATTTCGATTGCTTTATACATTGATGTTTATTCTAAAATTATCTTTTTAATGTTTTCATCATCAACTTTATATAAGCTATAAGCAATTTTTATCAATATGAAACCGTAAAAAAAAACATCAATGTCAATTTCCTATCTTTGTATATGCTATTCTGTTGCTAAATAATGTACCAATCTATCGTTTGTCAGACTTTCTAAAAAATTCTAATATTATATTCGCAAGAAGAAGAAACAAATCCGAGCAAGCGGAGTCTAACTCCTAGCCTCCACACCTTGGTGTGAGCAACGGCACATATTAATAAACGCAGCTTACTTTGAGGCAGATCTTCAGCATTGTAGACTCTCAAAATGAAATTTGCCGACCGCAAGGCGGCGCCGGCAGGAGTGAGCAGGTTTCTGCGTCAACACAATTATCCATTTACTCTTACGATAATGCAAGTTGCAGTATCCTCGTATACACGTATAATAGGCTAAGTTAGTAGGCTACGTCAGTATTAATAGGCTATATCTCTATACTTTTAGTAGTAGGCCACGGCGGCGCTTTTCAGCCACTAATGGGTCGTGAAGCTCTTCATGCGGTCCGCAGGGATTTTGGCTGACCCATTTTACTTTGCTTGGTGTAAATAGCAGCTATATTTTTCTCGATAACTTATTTTAACCTCAGTTAAAACTGACGCTAGCAGTAGAAGGCGTTTTGTTTTTATCGAAGGAAATTAAAGTGAGACTTTCTTTTGGTCTTTACTTTAATTTTACATTTTTTAAAAAAGTGAAGCAAAGACGCACTCTCGGGACGTAGCAGTTGTTTTTCAACTTTTCTGGTCCGCGATTTTAAAAAGCTTAAGATAATCAAATATTACCTGGGAAATTTGTAATTTTTTTAACCATGGGCAAACACCACAAGCCAACATTTCAACCGAAAACACGTCGATTAAAAATACCGGAGCCGTTAAAGACCACGCTCTTAATCACTCATTAACGGTCAATGCAAGCAAGCACATGCACAACCAATGATAGCCTTACAAAAAGGAGACTCGCTGCAAAAAAGTAAGGAGGGCACTATTTAGTGTAACAAAAAAAGGTAGCCGAAGCCGTTTTTGGTGTATGAAAACAAAGTGATCTCTATAAAAAAAAGAAAAAAAGTCTTTACTTTAATAAGCACTAGTGACCCAACTTAACGGGCTGAAGCCATGCATGCTGCAACCGCCGATTCAACATTTTTATATTTTCTTTTCGACATGCCATTGACATCCTGGTGCTACTATGAAGAAATAGAGCAATATCTTGTATAGGGGGACCACTTTTGATGTATTTTAGGGGGCTCGGTGCGGCCGCACTGTTCGCACTTTATTAAAGCCATCACTGGCACAACGATGCTGCACAAGAACAAACAAATATCTGAAGTTTGTTGCTTTACTCCACAGATAAATTAGCGCACTTACCCCTCAACATCGTCGTCATCACCATCCCCTTTATCGTCCTGAAATGCAGATATCATCAATTACATAAAAAATAGTTTTTTTAATCTTTTTCCTCCTTTACCCGCATTATTTATGATACAATCGCATCTACTCCAGTAGACCGACACCAAGTTAGTAAACGGTAAAGGCTACGTAAATCTATATTATCGGATACTGTGCAGCAACAACAATAACAACAATCCGTTTATTCTATCACAATGCGATTAACAAAGAAACAAAATAAAAGACAAATATAGAAAATAACTTGACAGGTGAACTTCACCATAAATAAATATTAAGAATAAACACAATCGACCTTAGCAATGATAAATAGTCAAGTTGACGATAGTAATGCAGCTGATCAGCAAGGACACACTTAGTCGGCTGCGAGATCGATTGTTAAAGAGCGTCGTGATTGATGACGAACGCGTTCGACATGGTTGTTATTCGAAACCTACTCGAGCCATTTTGTTGTGTCCTTGAAAAAAACACTGTACGGCGCTTTTTCCTGCTTGGCAAGCAGTTCTAAACTTCGGTCATATCTTTAAAAAGCCAAAAACAAAATGAAAAATTTCAATCGGACAGCAATATCTTGACATCTCTGGAAGCAGGTTGTGGTAATTGCTTGCCCTATGTACAGAGCCTCCGTCACTTTCCTGCGAGTCAGGAGGATAAATGTACAGATTAAATGAAAAATAATAAAATCGTCTCATAAGATTTTGACTCGAAAAACTTTGGTATATTTATAAGAGCGTCACCTACCGGAGGTTGGTCACCTGCACCGAGAATAAAAATGCTGATTTTGAGGTAACCTCTTGGCGTGCTAGACTTGTCCTCGAGATCAGTAAGCAGGAGCCACTTCCTCACATAAGCATGATCTAAATTTGATATGTTTGATATCAAAAACTCTTCTGTATAATAGATATGATAGGTACGATAGGTATGATAGCATAACAGAAGGTTTGACTTGGTCAACTCTGAAAAAAATCACTGTAAAAATTCGTTTAAATAAGAACAAAAAAAGATTCTTAAAAATATCAAAAAATACTTTCTCGTTCAGTGTCTAGTCATTTATTTGATTCTAAACTAAGTAGACGAACATGTTGAAAAGCAATACAAAACACCGCTTTGTAGTTAATCAGTATAGGCCACTAAGTGATATACTAAAATAAAGATAAAAAATCTTTCTATTATTAGGGGCCATGTTTATATTGTGCTGTAATAAAGGCGGCCGCATAAGTTGAAATGCTATAAATGTGGCTTTTGTAAATGAGTTTTATTTTTTTGTATTTTTTATCAATTTATTGTACTGTATTATCTAAAAATAATAAAAAAAGATCATTGAACATTTATTTAATAGATTTTTTTTCTATTCACAAAATAATTTTAATAAAAAACTTACATGGCATGAATACGTCAAATAATTTTTAATCCAATGGAAAATTCCTTCTTTTAATAAACTCACATAATTTGGACTTTCGCCTCGTATACATCAATTTGTTATTATACAGGTATTTCCAAAAATATAGGACCACCATGAAATTTTCCAACTTTTTTAAACTACGACAAGGCAAATCAGTTCTTTATCAAAAAAGAGAATTTTATTGGCAATCAAACATAACTACATCAAATGATAAATATTGGAAGCACTTCAGTACTACTTTTTATCTAAAAAGAAGGCTGTTTTTAGAATTTTATGTCTATCTGTCTTTCGCACTACTGTAGCAAGACGGCTGGGCATACTTTTATCAGGAATGCGCAGCACTCGGTGCTGATTTCTTTAGCCAAAACTTTTTTTATTGCAGTGACAGGTTCTTTAGCTCTGGATGGTTGATTTTCTGCCAGTTTATATTTTATGTAACTCCACAAGTTTTTGATGGGGTTCAAGTCTGGGCTGTGTCCAGACCAGTGAAGAACTTCCACTTTGCTTTTCCAAAAATATTCCGAAACCATTTCATATCAATGACATGGTGCTCCATCGTGCATGAATATAAAGATGTACCACCGTGTGTATATTCAGCTTTTCCTGAAGCAGTTGAACATATTTCAGGCCATTTATTGTGGTACCCGGGGCAAGAAAATACAACCCAGCAATCTCATGTTTGCTCTGGCTCCCTAAACCATCTGGCTTAGGGGGTGTTTTGCTGTACTGATGATGTACTTCGTATTGAATCTTTGGCATTTTGTTCTTCGAACGTGCCTCTTCCGCACTGCAAACTGTTGAACTGTAGATTTGTCAGAGAATGAAACTATTCCTCATTTTTCTGCAGTCCAATGAAGATGTTTATTGGCAAAAGATAATCTTTTCTTTTTCAAAGCGTGGTTTTTCAGCTGGCTAATAGGATTTTAAACCAAATGCCTTGCTCAAACGACGTGAAACCGTGCTAATACTAATGTCTGTACCATTTTTTTAGCAAATTGGCACGTATTTTACAAGAACTAGTGGGGAATTGTATGACAGCTCGTCGGATGGCATGATCATCTCTTCGTGAAGTTTTACGGGGTCTGCCAGTTTTTTTCATGTTATCATAAATTTCATGCTTTTTAAACTTTTCTATGACCCGGTGGAGTGAACTTTTGCTACATTGTAGTCTTTTTTCCATCTGCCTCTCTGAGAGTCTTTTCATATGCAAAGCCACTAACTGAGCACGCTCAGCAGCCAATAATAAAGGTTTTTTGGCCATTTTTCCTGTTTTTAAAAAGATTAAAAATGCCCTTCAACCATAAATTAATCTGCACTGCAACTGGTTGCAAAACTATATTTGAAATTTTAAAAAAATTCAATAGTTGACTATGAGGCAATAATGTGTTTCTTTGATAAAATAATGTAATTTGGAAGATTTAATGATGGATTAGTTCAAACTTTACCTCAGAATGTCATTGTAACTGGGGTGGTCCTATACTCTTGATAATTTGCAAGCATAATAACTTTTTTTGCAACCTTCTAATTTTATTAGTTTAACAGCCAGGAGCTCACAAAAACTTTAGTTCTAGTCTAACTGGCTATTTTAGCGAAAAGAAACTAAACAAGAAGGACTTAAAACTGGCCAACTCTTGTGATTTTTAATATCATTTTCAGTCCACATTTTATTATGAAGGAGCTGGATTCATTGCAGCTCAAAGGCATGTTCAATCTACCGCATAATATCTTTAATGGATTGCATCATTTTAGCCACTTTTGCGTAAAATTTTTTGAGTTGCATTTAAACCGCTCAAAAAGTTATCAATTAAAATTTTTTAAAAATTCGCTTTAAAATCTTTTAAAGGTGTGACAAAAAAGCTGCAAGTTAACAATTAGAAATTGATTTGCGTAGCAAGAAGTTAAAATATTTTCTCTAAAACTTCAAGAGAAGGAATTGCTCCAAATAGCTTATTAGGAACAAAACTGCTCAAGGCAGGGTTTCTTGAAACACGTAAAAGCGGACTTTTCACATAGGCATTAAATCTTTTATTTAAAGTCTAATTACTTTTTCCGAAATTCAAATGAAAACAAAAAAGCCTTTCGCTTACGCTTATCAAAAACTATGCCCAAACTTCAATTGATGACTTTTGTTTTTTGTCTTCACTTGACTTTTGAAAAAAATTAATTCTTTCTTCAAGGCAGCGCTTTTTTGGGTAATGCGCTTATTAATTATTAACAAGTTCTTACAATCTTAAGAACGCTTTTGGATACAGTGGAATGAACAGATTGCGAATAATTGTTCTATAGAAAGGTCCTGTGGCCCCGTGGTAGGAGATCACTATGGACCCTTAAAAGACGAAACTTTATGTAAAAAAATAGCCGGGCGATGTCTGTAGTAATCGCAGATATTTCTTTTAAAAATAAGCGCGATTATGTTGGCGTGATTATGTCACTTGATGAATGGCAGATTAAGATCAACTACAAATTCTTATCTTTTAAAAAATAATTGTTAAGCTTTGAAATTTTCGGTGCTGTTTTTTCTAATGTTGTATCTTGACACTTAAGTAATTTGCTAAGATTTTAGATTATTGCTTGAAACCAACCTGGCTGGTCGTAAACGCTTCCAAGGTCGAGCTTGAATGAGCCGATCAGTGCATCTGACCTCATCTTTCTCGAGTTGTCGACAGTGAATTCAAACACATAGTCGTACAAATCCTTCAGTGATTCGTGGAAGTTGAACATCATCATCTGACAAACAACAGAGCTTAAAAATTGAGTGAAAGGAAAGCACCAACGAAAATCGCCTTTCCAGGTCTATTTCTTAATCTAATTTGCTTATGTTTATATAAAAAATGTTTTGAGTTTAATAATTCTTCATTTGCAAACTGGCACACTTGAACGAACTTCAAGCTTTAAAAAATGCACGTCTATTTTCATCCAAAAAACTTAAACCAAAAAAGCTAAACAAGACCAGCTAAGCAAACAAAAAAAGACGATGACCAAACAAACAAGAAAGAAAATAGAATAGACCTACTTACCTCGTCCCAGACTGGAGACGATCCCTTGCGAATCCTGGTATTTTTGGATTGTGCTTTTCCAGCTTTTACTTTAACCACTGGCTTTATATTATTTCCGGTCAACTGCCTTCCACTTAAGATTTTGACACGAATTTGAAAATCCTCAGGTTTTTGAGAGAGAGATGACCGATCGGTTCTGGAAAAAAATAGTCGTCAATCCTGGATCCAATAAGAGGAAAAGTTATCCGTCGGTGATAACAAAGCAGCACTTCATGTTTATTAAAATTTTTCTTGTTTTAAGTAATTTTTAACTTTGATTCACTCACTCACAATTTACTATTAAATATTTAAAAACGTTTAAGCAAGTTTTTTACTTATGCTAATTTCGAAATAATTCTTACTATTTTAAGCAGGAGAAAGTCACTATAATGTTTTAAACATTCTGTTGTCTGTATGTCAAAAAATGTCCATGTAAACTAGCAAAGCATCAAGCAAACCAACAAAACTTGTTGAAACACAAACTTTTCGGGGGGTTGATCCGACTTTTCGGGTTCGTCTCCCGGCCCGGACAGTACCACGCCTTCGTCAACATCAGCTGACTTGATGCCTTCGTTTTTTTTCGAAGAGTTATCTAAAACAAGAAAGCAACAATAAACACGTTGTACGTAAGCCGTGATTTATGAAACAAAGTCAAATGTACTCCACGACACCCAGAGACAAGGAAGAATGGATAATATCGTGGCGTCTCCGAAAGCAGGTCAAGGTAATTTATTGCTGTTTGCTGAAAAATTTAACGTCACTGACGTTGTTCTGCAAGCTAAGAAGTTAAATAGGCCCAGCAGATATGATATGATGCTAGGCCTAACATTTAGCGATTCAATCAAACTACCAAACAACACATCCCATATAATGACAATGGACTGCTATTTAATTTATTCTAAAAAGTTTTTAATCATTTTTCCGCTAATAATTTTAAGGCTCAGCGAACTCTCATAGTTTATTAACGCAAAAAAGAATTGCTTGAAATAACTATGAATTTAATTTAAACATAGTATCAATAAAGTTTGCGCGTCTTAAACAATCAATGCGCTATCGCCATAGACCAGCCATGTCCAACCGAAATGCGTCACTGGGCCAAAATTTATTTTGCTATTTTAGAAAGGGTCGCAAACATAGTACACTGAAAACAAACTGAAAAAAAATGAAAGTAAAAATGAAGGCAGAATCTTGCTCCGATTATTTAAGTTTCGTCCCAAAACTCGGGTGTTTTCTAAAAAAAAGAAAATCTTCTCCTAGAATCTCCTCTTATTTATCGATTTCCGCCCCAAATGTCTTTCAGCAATCTCGCGGGACACTTCTTCGTAACCTTCATTATAGCCAGAAAACTGGAAATCGTCGCTGAGCCGCACCTGAACCTTTGTGGGCCGCAAGTCGGACATCTCTTCCATAGACAACGGCGTACTAAGAAATTTGTCATTGAGGAGGAGGCTGGTAAGTCTAGATTACTAAAAATATCTTGTTCAAGGGCATGCAAAATTAGAGTAAGCCTGTTATACTTTTTAAAGCACCCTGCAGTTGGACGAGTTTTCTTTTTGCCTAACCGTAAACGCAACTATTAAATATCAACAAAATTTTCCACGAGTTTAGTTCATTGATATATTAAATTTATTCAGCTCAATTTGACCTCAATTTTAATAAAGGCTACGATCACAAAGCATTAATACAAAAGCATGAGGATATTTTATTTTGTACAGCTACATATTGAGTTCTGTTTGAATAAGATGATAGTCACTTTTGGGTGAAAGAGATTAATAAGTTATTTAATAAATTATATTTTAATTGCATGTCAGTTTGATTTAGAAATATTCACCTTATAACGTCCTTATTGTGCATCCGTTATTGCAACTGAAATTAACTATACCTAGCTCAGTTTTTCTCAAAGTGATCCACATGGTTCCTTACGAAGGAATTCCTGATGTGTATGGAGAAATAATCATTGAGGGAAGAATTTGAATAAAATGTAGGTTGATTTGAAATTATCTACTGATAAAAAAATTTGGCACGTCCTTTATAGTTGCAACTCGACAGCTCATAAAAATTCTTGATCTGGGATACACAGAATGTCTTGACTTCCAAGTTACTTCAGTCTCCAAAAGTGTAGAACAATGCTAGATTGTCTGCATAAGCAATTTTTTGAAGATTGAGGAAGGCCGAGGCCATTTTTTTGACGTTGGAGCTTGCTTTGCATGCTGTCGAGTAGTAAGAGTGAAACTTCGGTTTCGGACAAGCTCCATGATTATTTTGAGCATCTGCTTATGTCAAAAGTCACAGCAGCTCGCAGGTAACGCCACGGTGCTTCACTTTTTAACAAAAACAAAAAAGGTTTTTTATTTAATGATAAAATGGAATTTTTCTTAAAAAATTTTGTCATGGACTTCTGGGAATTTTTGAAAGGGAAGAATACGACTTAAATATTTGGAACCACTGATCTACCAGCATATTAAAATCATTATCATCATCATTTTCATAAAAAACGTTGAATTAGTTCAGTGTATTTTCCTTTGCCCGCTTGTCCTTTTGGGGTTGCAGGGGCAGCAGCTCGAGTTGGGATCTCCAAGCATCCTGATCTCCTGCAACAAGTGGCAATTTTGCTGGTGAAATTCCAAGACGTGACCAGGCTAGGTCTTCAACATAATTTTCCAGCGAGTTCTGGGTCGCCCTCTAGGCGTTTTGCCATTTGGAAGAGCATCCATTATTTGCTTAGCTGTTCGTTTGTGGGACATTCGTGTCACATGCCATACCAGCGTGGTTGCGATCGTTCTTTGCGGAGTAGTAGCGGTTTGATGTTGAGAGATTAACAAATGTCAGTGCTTTTAACCTTGTGAAGTAAGGATAAACCTCTGAATTTTCGCAAGAAACCCATTTTGGCCGCCTGCACTTGGGACCTCACTCTTTCGGTCATTACCCAACACTCATGACCACAGGTAAGGATAAAAACAAAAATTGATATGAAAACAGAAACTTTTGCTTTTGCACACAAGTCGCGTTTCAATACAACTGATCGGTAAAGCTGGCGCATTACTGCACTTGCTTTTCCAATACGTGTGTCCAGTTCGTTGTCCTGTCTACCATCACTCGAGAATGTAACTCCAAGATACTTAAACTTCTTCGTCTGCTGGAGAGTTACTCCATTTGTTCGGAAAAAGAACACTGAACAGGGTGCCTTGACAAACACATAATCTCAGTTTAGCCGTACTAATTTTCATTTCAGCATCCAAGCATGCGTCAGAAAACCGATCAAATGCGTATTGTAGATCACTTTTGTTTGAACTTAACAATGCAAAGTCATCTGCAAACAGCAGGCGCCGAACACTACACTCCGCAAATCTGACGCCACTACTGGAGGAACTGTCTCTGTCTATTTTGTCCATGTATGTAATGAACAGAAGAGAAGAACACAACCTCTGCGTAGTCCAACACTGACACCAAAAGATTTTATTTTTATGCATTCTAAAATAATTTTGTAAAAACGAAGAATCCTTTCGTTCAATTTGGTATATTTTTATTTTTTTATTGCGCTTTTTCACAGTATTTCGAGATTTCTTTGAGAGTTGCTTCTTAGATGCTTAGCTCTTGTTTCGCTTTTCATAGCAATGTAGCCTACAGCGGAGTAGAACAGGCTCGCACCTTACGCACAAACATTGTGACAAAACAATAGACATCAAAAGTGAAGCATAAAAGACCTGACTCAATGACAATTTAAAAAGTTGGGAGAATTATGAGTCAATGACTACTGGTGATAATAGGAGACCGTTCTTTTTTTAGCGATCACCAATATAGGTACGAAAATCAAGAAAATTGGGATAAATCTAAAGTGAAGAACTTTTTTTTCGAAACATAAGCAGAAAATTGCGTAATCACTTTGAACTAGTTTCGGTTTTCTTGATTCTCGTCGCCAAATAGTAGTGATCTCTAAAACAAAAAACAAAAGAAAAAAAGGTCTTCACTTTGAATCTGACTAGGATTTCTCAATTTTTGTCCTTAATGTAAAGTGATCTCTAAAAAAAGATTTTTTCTTATCAGCAGTAGTTGTTGACACATAATTCTATTGTCATTGGAGGTTGCACGTTCCCAACCTCTGTCATTATATTGTAGAGCATATACATAGGGTTAAGATTAGAAAGCTTTACTACAATGAGCTTAAAGCTTAAGCTTAACTTAGTATTCACACATGTTGATAACGTTTTTGGGCAAACGTCCGTCAGATGACGGCCATTTCGCGATCAATGTTCAGTGAAAGACGGACGTTAAAAATTTCTTCTCAGAAAATGAGTCAAAGTAGAAAAAAACAAGTCAAATGGCGCTGATACTTTTAAAGATAGTGATCAAGATAAATTTTGTGAAATTAATGAAAACGTAAAAGCAATTATAGATGAAATAGATGCATCAAACGAGTTATACAAAAGCAAAAAAAAAATTAAAAAAATGAAAACAGAAAATGCGATACTGAAACAAACCATTAATTTGAATTTGTGCAAAATGAATGTCTTAGAGCAGTGGTTTCCAACCGCTGGTCCAGGTAATTTTTTGCCAGTCCGCAAAGTATTTTCTTTTCTGCCAAGCGTAAGCACCGCAAAGTTGTTACTTTCGGTAAAACTCATTTGCGCTTGACCAATTTACAGCAATAAAAAGGCGTATCTTGCTTTCCTTGATAACGCAAAATTAATAATGAAGGTTAACTTTCTGATAACCCAAGTTCTGTGCTGTTTACAATTGTTTCATCATAAAGTGCGCCCAGCTTTCAAAAATTTTAATACAAAGCCGTTCTTCACTTTTTGAGGTGCTGCTATAGCTAGTCTTGTTAAACTTGAGAAAGATTAATATGGAATCAATGAAACAACAAGAAGGATCAAAATAAGACTTCTGAAGCAGGTAATTCTCAATATGGAAATGATGCAAGTATCTGTAGACCTACTGCAAATGTACAGAAAACTACAAAAAGGGCATACTCAGATAAGTTGAGTGTCACAGAATCCCGATGCATGCGCATCTACAGTACGTGTTTTAAAAACTTCTTTTGATGCCTCGCATGTGGCAGCGAAACAGCAGCAAATTTTACACTAACATAGATTTTATATGTAAATGACATTGTGTTGTTTGAGTTGATTTGATTACCACTTTATAGCAAAATTTTTGTCCCAAATACATATCCTATGTCGAAATCTTGCGTTACGTTAAGCAACGACAATTTTGGTTGAAAAAAAGATTTCTAATATCAGTTCAATTCACTATACGATCTTTTGTAGCCGGTCCGTGAACATTTTAAAAAATTTTACCGGGTCCGCTGATGTAGAAAGCTGGGCAATCACTGTCTTAGAGCAATACAATAGACGTGAGAACTTGAAAATTTATGGTATTCCTGAAAGTTGTAACAATACAAAGATGATGGTGAAGAAACTTTATTAGAAATAGCAGAAGTGCTCTATATTAAATTAGATGACTCATACTCAACGCGCTCATAGATTGGGCACAAAGAGAAGACCACCCAACTCTAAGCCACGTCCATTAATTGCCAGGTTCATTTCGTACAAAAAGCGAAATAAATTTATGCACTCAAAAGCAAATCTTAAAGATAGGACAAAATTCAAAGAAGCTTTCATTGTTAAGATCTAATCCCTCTAAGAGCTAAATTATTTAATTACGTAAAGTCACACTTATAATAGTTAAATACGAACGAAGCAGGTAAACTTAACTCAAATGAAGTGGAAAAAAATCGGCAATTGGATTATTACAACTACACCGGATGATTTTTTCAAATGCAATCAAAAAATTGGCTTCAATAAGTTAGACTACAACCATCGTTGATTGATTTACATCGTCCCGAAATTCATACAAATGTCTATCTACATTTAGTTTACGTTAAATTGAATTTATTGTTATCTGAATTTATATCATGGCTGCAAACGCATATCAGCAGCCAAATAAGTGCAAATCGTGTTGTAATTCCATTCTGACATCTAATGTCATTTGTCGAAATTCCCTTGAGTATCCTCAGGTGCGCAGTAGTAAACACTAAAACAGATGCCGATTCTCACACGAAACGACACTTTGTCAGAGATTACTGTTTGCAAATGCTTTTCTTGTTACAATGACCATAGTAACTGCAATCCAAAAAATCAAAAATTTAGTCATCATGATCTAAAAGTAAAAAATTGCCTTTATATTGGAGATGACGCTCAGCGCAACTCTGAAGAAAATAATTACGACGAATCTGCTTGCAAGTACTATGAAGTTAGAAATCAATAAAACTTTGTCGCAATCAAATGTCAAAACTAAAGAAAGCAATTTATTTATGATGCACATTAATATTAGAAGTTTTCCTAAAAATATTGATAAACTGACAACCTACATTGCACAGCTGGCTGTCAAACCTGATATAATTGCAATTACTGAAACCAAATTAAATGATACTCATTTCAACATTAACTTAAATATAACTGGGTACTCTTTTATGCACAAAAATAGTCTTTCTAAAGAGGGAGGGATAGCTCTATATTTAAAAAAGAATTGCAATTTAATCAACTAGAAAACAATATAAGTTTTGTTGAAGATATTTGTGTCAAAATAGAAGCAAAACCGCATCCTATTGTTGTGAGCGTAATTTATCGCCATCCAGTGTCTATGGTTGAAAAAATTGATCAATTCGCTAATGCATTACTCAAATTAATGCATGGTTTTAATTTAAAATATACTAACTATTTCGCATTGAGCGATATGAACGTAGACTTATTAAATATTAATGAAAATAGTGTAATTCAAAGATTCGCCAACAACCAGTTGAGCTGCTCATGCAAATGTTTTATAGACGTACCGACTCGCATAACACAAACGTTAGTCCATCATATATACACCGAAGATATATTACACTGGATATACTAGATACCAATGACACTAAGTCTAGTAATGAAAATATCGATTGTGGTATTCCTCAAGGTTCATGTCTAGGTCCTCTTCTATTTTTAATGTATATTAATCAAACTACTTTATTTGCTGATGACGCATATCTTTGTTGGTCCGGTCCAGGTTTGCGCTCGCAGCGAGATAAAGTTGCAGCGAGCTAAAATACAGAGCTAATACAGATAATACATTAATGCTTGGCTTCTGAATAACAAATTATCGATAAATTATTCTAAGACAAATTTTATGTTAATAAGTAAGCACCCGCTTAAAAAAAGGTTGATACAGTATGTCTGAGAAAAAGCGGACCAAAGTTGTATTTATTCTTATTAGGGTATATATTCTTCCACATTTAAACTTCCTTTACTTGCCTCTTCTAAAATCCGCTTTAATTTATTGGGGTAATCAATCCCTTCAGGTTTGAAACGACTTTCAATTAAAAATGCTTCTCAAAGAAACCCACAGCTTTTGCAACCCTCAAAAATAAAACTGGAATTTCAAGCTTGTAAAGTCTTCACCTTATGACAAAAAAATTACTTAAAAAAAAAAATTATCATCATGTCTTTTTGACCACTTTTGAATTTTTATTCTCATAGACCAAGTAAAAAAAAGGTAAAATTCACAACGTTTGCGACATAGAGCATCCGGGCGTCGGGTCGTGATTCGTCAGCGCAGCTGATAAGCGTGAAATGCAAATTACAAGGACTGTGGGTTCGCTACCCCATTAAAATATTTTGATATGGTTGTTGCAGAAGTCTTGTGATAATGGCTGTCGTTTTCTGCTTTCAAGCTTTTAATTTTCAGTAAAAACAGGCTTACAGTTTATTTTAATTTAGAAAAATTAGGTTAGCAATTTTTTAAAGATTAAGCACAACTTTATTTGAATTAGAATTTTAAGTAAACTAGCCTTAATTTTGTATTTGGATTTATGACGTAACCATTAATTTCGAAAACATAAAAGTGCAGCTTAAAATTGTTGGGACAAATTCAATAAAGATATTATGAAGTTTATAAGGGAATTAATTGTTCAAAGCGAAGAAACCACGAGAATCCCCGCACAATATTAACAACTTTTAAAATAAGTTGTGCTAGAGGAGAAAGTGGAGTAGAAGTCACAAATCTAAGCTTAGTAAACCAAAGTGCGCTTTATTTTTAAGTGAAGCGAACTCTTATAGATCTACTTTAGTACTTCCCAAACTTTTTGTGTAAGTGCACACTTTTAAACCCCAAAAAAATTCATAACACGTTTTAATTTAATTTTAATCCAAAAAAATATTTTTGTTATATTATTGCTTGTAAAAGCCTTAAAAATAATGAATGCTTGCAAAAACCTTAAAAATAACAAGGTAAAAATTTTTTATTATATTGTTGCTAGCAAAAGTTATATTGCTGGTTGAAAACCCCTATAATATAATTTATTGAACTGTAAATAACTAGTGTCAAATATCGTTTTAAATAGGCAAACCATGTTTTTGAAGGGGCAGACCAGGACACTCGTTAACAAAAAAAACTCGTATGGTAAGCCTAATTTTAAGTCCAGCTGGCGACACACCATCCTACTACAAGTGACACACAGTTTGGAAAGCACTAATCCACTTATTCAAATGATTTCGTAAAAATTCTTAATTTTACTTTCTCAGCTATTGAAAAGTTAAACACTTTATACTAAGTTTTTCAGCAAACGCTTTCATAAAAGTGCCTGTTGATAGCAATTCGTTGGTTCACTTCAAATAAATGGAATTTAAACAATTTCGAGCATGTGCATTAAATAATAAACTCCTAATCGATCACCGAAGATCAAGGGACTCTTGATTGATGGAAAAAAGGGAAACAAAGATGAAAGGAAAAAATCTTTGCAGTCTTGTTTTTTAAGGATCGTTTTTCATGAGAAACAATGATAATCCCCTTTTTTTTTTATTAAATCTTGACTACGCTGCTGGTTATTTATGATTGTTTCATGATGTGTTGATGCAAAGAAGAAAAGTTTATAAAAATTGGAGTTGGTGGCGACAAACATGTTTAAACCAAATTGATGCACTTTGAAAACCACCACTCATCATATCAACTTTTAATCCTCCTGTTTCCAGGACAAGCGCGCGGCGAAACGAGTTTTTAAACCGCGATGGTGTTGGTCGCGCTGGCCAACAATACGGCACTTCCACCTGCCCGCCATGTTGCCGGCAGATAAATTTTCAGCCAGATTAAAAGCCATAATAAAAATTTTTTGTTGGAAAAGAAATTTGAAATTCTTGCGTCTAAAACGTAACGTAAATTGCGTCTAAAATGTTTAAAATCCAGTGATGAAGATCTGACCGAGACCGGTCTCGAGACCAATTTTCAGGGTCTCGGTCTCGGCCTTGGTCTGGTAATGACCTGGTCTCGGTCTCGTACTTTTTAAATTGGTCTCGAGACCGGACATTTTTAGATATTTTTCTTATTTGACCCGTTAACTGCGGAATTAAATTTTCACAAACCGTTTCTCAGTGCGTAATTAAAATGCGCCTCGCTTTTTAAAATAACGCTTTTCTTGCTATCGCGAGCTCTGGGGGATTTTCCTATTAATCTGTTTTAGAAGCCGTAAACTCAGCCTGACGAGAGTTAATTCTTCTTCAAATAATAGCCGATAATTGAAATGGAAAGTACTATACACTTACAAAAAATTAAACTTATAATCATATAAACTAACTATTTTTGGATGTTCGATGCATTTATTTAGTTGTTCTGTGAAGAAATAATACAAAAAAAGTAGTTGCATTTTTTAACCAAATTGATAATTAGATTCCAGATTTTGATCATAAGAAAATGTTGGATGCGATGTTCAGGATAAAAATTTTTTTTATAGCATTTTAGTTTTAAATTTATTAGAAGCAAATTGGCTTTATGGCAACTACAAGGCTTCCTTGATTACGTGCATTTCGTTTATCTGGCATTCAATTATCCGACCACTATATTTTATACAATATATTTTGGCACATTACAGCTGTAGTGCATACCACAGTACATTATTTCAAAATTATTTCGAAATCTACTGAGAAAACGTGAATCTACTCGCAAGCAATGCAAAATTAATTCATTTTAATAGTACGGTGTAGATCAAAAAGTGAATGTATACGTACTGTATACTTTTGTTGCTTTGACAATGGAAATTCAATAAAAATTATGAGGTTTTTTGCTTTTGACAATAAAAATTAAGCTTATCCGAAGATTAAGCTTTTTAGCTTATCCGCTCATATTTTGAAAGTAGCTACCCAATTAGACCGGATAATCGAGGAAGCACTGTACTAACTATAATGCTCTTATGTTTACATTACTTTTAGTAGCCTATTTACCCGACAATGTAAACTTCTAATGCTTACCCATTCTACTTGTCGCACGTTTGAATAATTGTAATTGAAAATTCTATTGAATAAAAAACAAGATTGATAATTCTACATTATATTTGTGAATTGCTTCTACCAGTTAACAAAACCTTATTCTAAAGCTCATAATCAGTGATGGCCTTACAAAAAGGGGGACCGGTGCAAGAAAAATAGGGAAGACCACTTTTTTGTCTTTCAAAACAAAGATATCTCTAAAAAAACAGTCATCACTTTAGGAGAGACCATCGTTATGGTGCTACTATAAAGAAATAGAGCAATGTTTCACTTAGAGGGGGCCACTGTTGGACTTTTTTTAGGGGGTCCGGTGCGGTCGCTTCCTTCATTCCGTACTAAAGACATCACTGCTCACAATCATCCGAAATATGCACATCAAAAAAAAACAAAATATGTCTTCAATCTTGCAACAAAATAATTTGAAACTTGTAGGAAAACTAGTATGTTACCCCGAAAAAAATAATAGTTTTAAAAATAATAACAATAGCCACAAAATGCTAACCTTCATGGAAATAATCGGCGGTATGGATAAGTGGTTAGAGCGCCCGGGATTGTGATCGACATGGTCTCGGTTCAAAACCTACTCGCGCCATATTTCCCTGCTTTAGTTATCTTGGGAAGCAGTTCTAAATTTCAGTCATATCTCTATTAAATTTCAAGCGTGCAGCAATATCTTGGTATCTTTGAAAGCAGGTCGGGGTAATTGTTTACTCTATGTATTAGCGCCTCCGTTGCAAGTCAGGAGGATAAATATAGAGTTAAAAAAAAAATTTTATCTTATAAATGTTGTTCCATGTCAACCGTCGTTTTATTCAACTGTAGTTTGTTTTAAGGCACCGAATTGTTTTTGGAAAATTTGTACGTTTTTTCAAAAAATATTCGTGTTTCAAACGAATTAAAATACTAAACGAAGTAAATGTCAAGGCCTGATAATACTGAGTTGCGTAATAGAACTTGAAAAAAAAGGTGCCGTAAGCAAATACAATTGTTTATAACGCCATTCAAACCCTAAATATCAATTTTTTCAAACACACTCCCTTAAACTAAGCAAAACATTGAATTTTGTTACGAAATCATTGATTTCTTCAACTGAAAAGTTTCGAAATCAAGTTTCAAACAATGAGTCTTCGTAAAAAATCTTTATTTTCGATCTAAATTTTTTTATAACATATTTCAAAATTGGCAAAGAGCTCTTGTGGACGTTGACTATAAAAGTTACGAACCTGTAAAACCTAATCCGTTCCGAGTTAATTAAACGGCTTTACAAACAAAGCAATGCGGGAAACTGTCAAACAGTGTCTATGAAGCTGTCGAATTGCTTCAGAACAGAAAAAGTTGCGCCATGAAACAATGCGATTGTCAAAGACGAGTTTTCTCGTTTTACGCAGGGAATGGGTTGATGTGGTTATGATGATTTACTGCTTTTTTCACCATAAACAACTCCCCTTGCGAAATAAAATTGAAAACCTTTTATTGCCTCGTAAAATTTTTGAGTAAACATAGTCAATAAATGGTTTAGTTAGTGGTTCTTAACCGGGGAGGCACGCCTCCCCTGGGGGGCGTGCGTAAATTTTCAAGGAGGCGCGATTGTTAAAATGTTTTACAACACATTCTTTATTAATTTTGTTAATCAAAATGACAGGAAACTGGACCTCAGCAAGAATCGAATCGAACAACGAAATCCAGCAAGCTTTTTTTAATTGGATTTTGCTCTCACAAACGGTAACTGTGAGTCCCAATTAAAGCACAAATAAAAACTCATTTATCTGATTTAAAAATTTAATAAAATAAAATTCTCCTATAGATGAGAAGCAAGAAACATATTACAGTGCGAAATAGGCCACATTTTTGATGAAGCACAAGAAGTGTTTCCTGAGTTAAAATTTTAACTCAGCAGCCAAGGACAAATTCAAAATGCTGGACCTCGAGGTCTTTTGAGCCAAATACCTTTCCGTTTACCATCTTATTACTACGGCACACTAATAAATTCTGAGTTTACCTGCGGCACACTTACAGGGTGATTCACCGAAGTGTTGACAAATTAAAACTGAATTATCCAACTTACTATAAGGGCAAAAGAAACAAGTTTTTAATAGATAGAATGGAAATTTAATGGGCTTTCACATAAAATTCAAATTATTCAATGTAGCCCCCTTTGTTTTTCACAAGGCGCCTAAGACGTGGAAGTACTTGGGCGCACGTGGCACGCACCACTTCTGGGTCAATTTCTTCCCATGACGCCTTCAGTTCATTTAAGGGTTTCGATATTTGGATGGGATGTTGAGCAGGCTTTTTGCTCCAGAATGGACCAAATCCCAAAGTCCATTGGGTTCAAATCGGGTGAAGAAGGGGGCCATACTTCCTTCTCCCAAAACCCTTTAAAATTGGTCTTGCACCAATGCTGGACTGCTTTGGCTGTGTGGGAGGTTGCCCCATCTTGTTGAAGCGTAATTTCTTCCTCTCCCACTGTTTCTTGAACCCAGGGAATGACTTTTTCTTCCAACATCCGACGATAGATAGTTTTGTTAATTTTCACGCCTTCGTCGATAAAGATTAGAGGTGTTTTCAGGCCTGTTGAAGTGACTCCTGCCCAAACCATCACGGAAGAAGGTTTCTGCCTCCTAAATGAACTGCAACGTTCAACTGGCACCATGTCCTTGTTTGGAATCCAAATCCTGTCATTTTGGTGGTTGTGGATAGCTTGGACAGTGAAAAGCTTCTCATCTGTCCAAAGCACTTGAGGCAGCGTGCCAACAACAAGTCTCTTGATCAAAACCTTAGCTCTATCAAGCCTTTTCTTCTTAGTGGCGTTTGACAGGAGCTGCCTCTTGGTAAATTTGTACGGGTAGACGTGGAGATCATCCTTGAGAAGCCTTTGCATGGTGCTCACGCTTACAGAGGTGTCCTTAGCCAGTTTTCTTGCGCTCCTTGAAGGGTTCCGCCTCAACCTCTCCCTGACCTTCTTAATCAGTTCCTTTGTCCTGATGGGTTTTTCAGGAGTACTTCTGATTCTTGGAGCACAACTTCCAGTCTCCCTGAACCTCTTCACAGCCTTGTAAACACCTCCACGACTCACAAATCGCTTCATCAACCGGAAAATTTTCGCAGGTGGAAGTCCTTTCTTGCAATACCCTTCAACGATGTCATTTACTGTCTTTGCCATCTTACTTTTCTAGATTAAATATTCTTATTGATATTGAAAACTTACTCTAGAATATATAATAACAATCTGAAGAGGTAATGCGAAGTTAATAATGGAATAAAGTATTTGTCAACACTTCGGTGAATCACCCTGTACTTCAGGAAGGCGAAAGCCTACTTAATACACTTTTAAGTTTACGTACAGAAATTATATTCACTTCGATTTGATCTCATATTTCACTATTTTTCTCTCAAAATCATTGTGATCTCTAAAAAAACAAAAAAAAGATCTTTACTTCGATTTGATCTCATATTTCGCTATTTTTCCCCCAAAATTAGGGTGATCTCTAAAAAACATATACATCAAAATGAAACTATATGCGGTATTTTCAAGGGGGGCCCGAGGCAACTGCCTCATTCGCCTCACCCAATATCCACCATTGACTCTATGGCTTTCTATCAAAAACACGAAAATTTTGCGGCACACTTTAATCCCTTTCACTGCACACAGTTTGGGAAACCCTGTTCTATAGTATAAAATTTTCATAATTGTGACCTGATTAGCTAAAATACAATTTATTACATTGAACAAATTTTCTCTATTCCGTTCGTTACGGGGCTTTAGATGTTTTTTGCTAATAAAAAATTCTCTGACTTCAAAGCAACGCACAGTCGTATATAAAGGACTTGCGCATTTGCTGGGGTATTCTGACGTAAACAAGACTTATAACATGCTGGGGATGCTAGTTTATTTGAAATGTAACTTTGGATTTTTGGAAAAATAAAAGTTAATGTCGTTAATAAATTAAATTTTTTTACGAAAAATATTCTGATCTCGATCTCGGTCTCGATCTCGATAGTTTCTCGTCTCGGTCTTGAACCTTAGGTCTCGAAATTTTCCGGTCTCGATCTCGGTCTTGGTCTCGAAAAATTTTACGGTTTCGGTTTCGGTCTCGAATCATGTGGTCTTGACTACATCACTGTTAAAATCACATACATGTAATGCCTTTGTTTTATACATGTATGCAAAAAAGAACTGTTCCTCAAAAACTAGACACACCGTAGATTTCTTCAACAAATACAAAGTTAATCCTTTCACGAAATATTGGTTAAAAAGTAACTGTTATGTTGTTTTATTGTTTGAGACTTTTTTGAAGCCTATTTTCTGTTGCAAAACAGTTCAGAAAGATACCGAGATTATAAAATAAGTTATCACTTCTGCGGCGATCAAGATGCAATTAAACCCAAACTTCAGAAACTAGCACAGAGTTACCTGAAAATTTGGCAGATTTTTCTTCCCCGCTCTGCTTTTTCGATTGATCGGCATTGCTGACAACAATCTTTGCCCCCTTTAAAAAGAGTAAAAATATAAATATCAACTTATACATTAATATAAAGAAGCCTGACGACACTATTTGTATTCGTGGGAGGCGAAGTCAGGTGAGGTCAGCTCGGCATGATCGGATTTAACTCCATCGCTCGACTTTTTGCTGGTCTTTAAAGAGGAGAATCGTGACTTTTTTACAAAAATTAACGTCCTCCCGCCACATAGCGCAAGCGCGTGGTGCAGTGGTTAATTTCTTGGCTTGCGATCGCAAGATTGTGATTTCGCTTTTCACTCGAGGCGCTCGTTGCTACTTTGATGGGATAGATTCAAATAAAATTGAGTAGATTTATTTATAAGTAGCTGTACGTCTTTTGATGCAAGCTGGTAGATTAGCTGGCCTATGACTAACTTGTCCGACGTGTTTTTCCAAATCAAGACGATAATAAACAGTTGATATGATAATAATGAAGGAGATATGTCTCAAACTGCTTGTCAGTGCTAAGAAGCTCTCTTCAACCACAGCAAATGCTCGATCAATGAGAGATTACAAATATTATATCCCCAGAAATACTTAACTGGCTCAGAAGAATATTGATTCATCTCATTTATTTATTAATTCTTGTTTAATATCAAATAAATGAGACTAATTCTAAACTCATTCGTGTCTAATTTAAGACTTAACTGATTGAACCTGAAAGGGACAGAAATATATTGAATTTGCTTAAAAACACCGCAAATTTACAGTGATAGTCAATAGTGAAAAACTTTAATGTTCAGGTCTCCTTAATAATGGTTAAATTTTAACATACTTAGTTTTAAGCACAACCAAACACTCATAAAAACGCGCCCTTGCAACGCACCCTTGCAAGAAGGCAACACGTTCAATGGAATTAAACTGTATCTTTACATTTATAATCACAAATAGCGTTTTACAACACCTACCGGAATCAGTCCAACTTTTTTCATTTTCAAATCCAATTCTTTCTCGGAACCCACTTTCAACTTGCTGTAAGGCAAATATGCTTTTCCAAAAAGTCTAATCCAAAAAAGAAATGCAGATCAGCTGCTGATAGATGTAGCTACTCCAGTAAAGTTTTTAATGGCATAACGCTAAGTAAACGTGGCTGCACAAAAAATATTGATTTAAACAAAATTGCTTTGTTGAATAGCGAATTTAAAATAAATCTCATCGAATTCTACCGGTCGTTCGTGCTTCGAGAAGCTAATTCTGTGAATCGCTGCTGAGGACCACGCACGATCTAACACTTACGAGAAAAAAAATCAAAAGTTCGCTTTTATTTCGGTTCAGCTGCCGTGTCCTACCCCGAGGCATTCCTGCATCGAAATATTTAGTTAGAATTAAATTTTATCATTTAATGAAACTTTCGAACGAAAGTGCATGGAAATAAACTCTGCTGAATTGTCATCAATTACTGCTGGTTTGGCAACGCTTCCAAAGCACACTTGCTTATCCTTTTAAAGTTATAAGTCACGCAATTCGCGACTCGGTTTTCTTTAACTTCATTAACTTAATAAATTGCATCTAGAACGTCAGTGCGTGAGTACTATTACGTCAACAATTGTCGTGACAACTGACTGAAATGTGAGGCATCGTGATGGAAGGATTGTTTCGAGTGGCGTTTTCGCAACAACTTAACGCGACTCGATGTTACGCGATCACAATTGCCCCCAAACATCCGCGCTTTTTTTTCTAGTAAGTGCATTCGCTTCTATCATTTTTTCCGACTCATTTAACAACGATAAAAATAAGTGTTTATCAATCGAAGGGGGAAAGTTAATGGACGCCAAACTGAAACAGTTACTCCCTGGCTCATTCACGGACGACAGAAGCAAACTCGAACAACAAGCTGCATCCATACTTACTTGTCTATTCCTAAGAACCCGTCGTCATCGTATAAAGCGAACGTTATCTCGTCACTGGGGGTGGGGGTTTGAGGCAAATCAAACGGAATAATCTAAACATCGATGAATGATAAAGTGTAATCATATATTTGTGCATTATGCGCTGCTTGAACGTGGCAAGCACCAAAAATGCAAATTCAAACTAAAAATTGATCTCAACTCCTAAAATATAGAACCGGCCTTGAGAGAACTAATTAAGTAACATTAAAAAAAGAGAACAATAAATGTTCTAGATTTTTTGCACCAAAGATACTACATATATTCACAAAATTGAAAATTAAAACTGAAATTAAATGTTGAAATTTTTTTGTTTTACTTTTACGGTTATTTTGTGGGGTCGTCATTCATGGATGAAGAGCTGTTTTTACTGAGGCATTTTGCTAAACTCAAGCTTAAACTAAATGGAAATTTAAGGACTTTAACTCGAAACCGAGCTGACAAATTTTTTGTGAACCAGAACTGAAACTTAAGGTCGATTAAGAAGTTTATCAGATTCTCATTTGCTGGAAAGCACTCAGTAATATCTCATATAATGTAGTGTATGCATACTTTATTTGGAATCTCATTTAGTATCTGCATCAATCTATGCGGAACAATATTAGGAGTCAGATCCTTGTTTGACTCCACCCCTCATCACGTTATACATTACTTTCCTCTGTGTAGCAGTATGACCAGCAGTTGAGGATATCACTTCAAAATTAAAATGACAATAAAAATTGCATCCGGAGCCAACTTTTAAGCAGCTTTGATTGCGGGTCTCTGTATCAACTTCATTAAAATTGACAACATAAGTACATACACAAAAATATTTCAAGACTTAATGGCTTTTAAAAATCTTTGCAAGAAAACCTCAAACTTATTGTTAAAAGGCTTAGAAAGTTGAAAATTAAGAAAAAGATAGTTTGGCTATACTTGTGCTTTTCTTTTCGTTTGGGAGAGATGGGAGCTGGATAGCACATTAAATGGCCAGACATGTTTCCGTCAGCCAGATCACTGGGCTCTGGTCGACATTTGGAGAGAGCACGGGCTCCATTTGGCTGGTGATAGATGGGGCAAGATGTTATTACGAGTTCAACTATCTGCTCCTTTGCACCGCATTTGCAGGCCGCCGTAGAACCCATACTCTGTGCGTTTCCGAGCGAAATAGACCAACGCCGGTTCAGAGGCGCTAAGCTCGACCCACACAGGTTTGGGAAAGCTAAATCCCGATTGCGTTAGGCTGGCATCCTTGATAAATGTATGGAGTCTAGAGGCGTTTTCTCGCATGCTCCATCTACATTCCGCCCATCGTGCTATACTGATGCCGACTGGGAGGGTTGTTCAGCAATTCCAGTGCAGCAGGCACAAATGGGTTTCTGAATTTAAATTGTCGGATCCATCCACTAAATAGAGACAGGAGCCACACATAATATAGGAGTATAGCATAGGAAGAATAATTTTTTATAGGAAATACTCTGGCTCCTGAGCGCGGCGAGCTAGAGATTGCACGGCTCTTTGGCGGCGAAGCTCAGTTGGTTCGATGCTTGCTAAGATAAAAAGGTTGTCCAATGTGTGAAACACAGGCATCTAGTTACTATGCGCAAGGCATTGTTAATGGGCTTGTCAATAATGCGAGAGTATTGGCATTGCGACCCCAAACAGGCGTACAGTACTTAGCCGTGGAATGGACCAAGGCAAGTGTGGCTATACGGAGTGTTGAGGCATCGGCACCTTTGCTTGTTCCAGCTAATCACCTTAAAAGCCGAACGGGAGATATCAACTTCTTACGTAGCGACTTTGAAAAACGTGAGTTTCCTATCCACCTTTATGCCAAGATAACTAGGTTCAGGACAAAACGGTAGGGCTTGTCCGTTAACAGAGATGTTAAGCTTAGATTGTGCCTCCTTGTTGTAAAGATGAAAGGCTGCCGACACAGTCTTTGTTGCACTGAACTTGAGCTTCCATTTATAAAGGTAGAAGAATAGGGTTGCCATGTCCTGAGTAAGAGCCCCTCTCATGCCTGCCAGTCGCTCGCATAGTGCAAGGCGGCCAGTTCATCAGCTCAGTTCAGTTTATTATTTGTCAAGTAATATTGGTACATCACTCAAAATTAAAAATAAAATACAAATAAATCTATATGAATGACAAGATAATTTGCGTGGCACTTTTTTAAGAAATAGCTTAGTAATTGAGCAACCAGTCACTTGACGAGGAGACAGCGAAAGACCATCAGGTCATCTAAGTCAGCTGCCACCCCATAAAAAAATTAAAAAGAAAAGAATTATTACTAATGATTTAAGATGTCACTGAAAGATTATTAAGTACAGATGAACAAGAATTTGCAGGAAAAAAAAATAATAATAAATAAATAAAAATTAACAATGAATATACAAAACAAAAACAAAAACAGAAAGAAAAATAACAGCAGAAAAAGAAATACACAAGAAAAAACAACAGAGTCAACAAATGTGTACAGTCAGCAACACGTAAATAACAACTAACAGTTAGATTTTTTTATTTTTATTTTTACAAAGCAATAGTCAAGTATCAACTGAATCCAAAGATGCTTGTATTCCTTTTTTCTTATTCTTTTTTTTTATTTATAAGATTGAAGTAAAAATTTTGTGTAAGCTTTTTTAAATGCATGTTTTGGATAGTTCTTAATTTCACTTGGAACATCTTGCCACACTTGTGGCCCTGCAAACATGATTGAAGATTCTCCTAAATTTGTCCGCATAAGCAAATGTTCTGGCGGCTGTTAATTTTGATGATCAAATTTGCTTATGGTAGTGTTTTTTGACCAAATGTACCAAACATCTAGATCATCGGTCGACAACCTGTTGCTCTTTTTATCTCTTTGCTCTATTATCTCTTATTCTTAAATTTTAGCTGATCTAGAGCTATCAAACTTTTTGAGGATAAACAATTTTATTGGGTTTTATAGGACGCTTCAGATGCTGATCATTTCGAGACAGTTGCCTTTATGTGACAATTATGAGACAAGCACCATGAAAAGTATTTATTAATTTTCGCTATCTTCATAGTGATGATATTTTAAGTCTTTCTTGCACTTCCTTCTAGCCCATTAGAGAAGACATATTTTTTTGTTATCAAAAGTTAAGATGTTCTAGTTTTTACGTAACATAAGCGCTTGTACTTCGTTTTCCCAATATACATAACATAAGCGCTTGTACTTCTAGACCAGAAATGTCCAACCTTTTTTCATAATGGGCCAAATCATACATATGAGTACATTCAGCGGCCCGCAAAATTAGATGTCTATAAAATTTCATCATTTTAGTATTAGATGCTACGACCAAATGACAAGTATTATTATATAAATTTACGATTAATTAATTAATTAGGTATGTCGGTGAATATGAGAAACGTTAAAATAATTACGTAATTAGTGTTTAAAATGTCCATGCTGGCGCTGTTTTGAAGTGCTGGTTACGTGAGTTTTTTTCTTCCTGCTTGCACTGACTCAAAATTCCCAAGATCTGGAGAAGAGCGCTTGTTGTCGCAGTTTCAAAGCTAATAAAACCAGCACTGTCCAATACAGTCAGTCTCCTACAAGATTTTTGAAAGACTTATCTACCCGCGTGGAACCAATTATAGATCCACTGCCCTCTTGAAAGCAGGCTGAGTATTGACGCGAAAAATCAACCGTGGATCATGTCGTTCTATTAACAGAAAACACCAAGGCTTTTTTTGTTGATTTGTCAATCTGACAGCGACATCGACTGACGGTGGCTCAATATAGCACCTTGCCCTTACCTGCAAGCTGCTTGAGACTTCTGCCAGATAAGCACATGATTAGAATGATCATGGAGCTTGCCCAAACCCGAAGTTTCACTTTTAAATACTACCGATGACCGCAATCAAAGCAGGATTCACCGTCTGAAAAACGGTGTTCTTCAGGGATCGGTCTTGGCTCCTCTCCTTTCCAACCTCTTTATATTTACGTCTACATCTTCCCACCACAATTTCCTAAAAGTTTACCTACGCAGACAATCTAGCATTATTGCATTCCTCTGAAAACTGAAAGGTCTTTGAGGGGCGTAGTCACCAGTGATGGCTTTAATAGGGTGCAAACGGAGCGGTCACATCAGGCCCCCTAAAATACATCAAAAAGTGGCCCCCTACACAATAAATTGCTCTATTTCATCATAGTAGCACCAGGATATCGATGGCATATCAAAGAAAAACAGAAAAAAATTGTTAAGATCAACAGCATGCTCCCGTTTGTTGTCCTCCCGGTTGTTGTCACTTGTGCTTGTGGAAATGTGTGGAAAAATAGGCCTACAAACCTGAGATCATAATGTCTTGAGGCAGTAAAAAGTGCCTCTCCATGCTTTGGAACACCCAATAGTGGCCAAACCACAACTATGATAGCAACACTTCAAACAAAAAAGCGGCCAGTTTATGGTAATTAAATTTCTGAATGACCAATTTTATTTTAAAGTTTGTATAATCAAGAATTTATTCAAAGTTTATTAAAATGCAAATCAATGTTACCTCGTGCCAGCTGGGTGTTGTTCCTTTGTTTGTTTGAGTGCGTCTGGTTATTCCTAAAAAAAAACAAAACTTTTAACAATCTCCTCCGCATTACTGGGAGGAGTGGGTGTAATTCCTCATTCCGCGGATCCGGGTTCGACTCCCGTCCGAGATTGCCGACGCTTCGTACCGTTGCGACATGAATACTTAATAGATAATGTTGAAGAGATGCGTGCGATATACCAGAAACGCTCGACGCATGAAGCGAATACAGAGGAAGCTTGGTATAGGTTTTGATGCATCAGGTTTTATGATTAGGGTATTTTGAAAAAATTAAGAAGCGTTGTCTGCACTTGAAGGAAGAAAATCTTTTAAATCGATTGATTATTCTTTTTATTTTTATCTCTATATTTATCCTCCTGACTCGGAGGAAAGCGACGGAGGTGCTATACATAGGGTAGGCAATTATCCCGACCTGCTTCCGGAGATGCCAAGATATTGCTGTCCGCTAGTAATTTAATAGAGATCTGACTGTAATTTAGAACTGCTTGCCAAGACCACCAAGCCAAGCAGGGGAAAGTGCCGTCAAAGTGTCTTTTCCAAGGACACAGCAAATAGCGCAAATGGCACAACTGTTCAAAAACTTCACTTAACATCAAATCGCAAACCTTTTGTTTTTAAATTTGGTACAGCTGGTGGTGTTTCTTATAGCGAAAACTCTGCAACTCTTTCTTTATGGATACATCGACAAAATCAACCTTCTTCGCGTTTTAATATTACCGCAATTGAACTTGAAAAACCGGCTCATAATATACCTAAGTTTAGTGAACAGTTCTTTGAAGATTGTGCTTATTTAAAATCAATTAAAGACTTTGTGCCCAACCGGGAAATTTTTATTGATATTGTAATCGGCTTCAACTATGCAAATTTAATAAAAGCTTCAGGCTATTTGCAACACCCGCTTAACCCAAATGATAATCCAACAGGTGTTGATACTCCGTTAGGGTGGTACATATATGGCCCTAAAAACCAAAATACTTTAAATGCTGATGAACTTAGCTACGTGCATCATGTTTATGTTGAGCAAAACGCCGAATACTTTCAATCTTTGTATGAGTCTGACGTGTGCGGAGTGAAGCCTACACGAATCTGCGCTTGTTCTGATAAAGAAGTTCTTGAATCATACTTTCTTAAACACGTAAGAGATACTATTTGACAAACAAAAGAGGGAAGAGTCGAAGTGTCACTTCCCTGCAAAGAAGGCTTTCCAAAATGTTTACAATTCAACCGTGACGCGAAGCTCGCAAAATTGACGTCACTAGAACGGCGATTAAATAAATCCGGTCTCACTGAATGCTACAGTGAAGAAATGAAACTTATTTTGGACGAGTATGCTAAACCAGTCCCTCAAAGCGATGTCAACAACAAGAAGGGTTGGTATATCAATCATTTCCCAGTTATGCGACCTGGAAAATCGACATCTTGTCGTATCGTTTGGAACTCTGCGGCTGTTTATAAAGAATTATCACTAAACGATGGTCTTTTTAAAGGCCCAGATTTATTAAACAGCTTATTTTGCGTTCTTCTTGCCTGGCGTCAGGACCTAGTAGCAATCACAGGTGACATTAAAAAAATGTTCAACCAAATTCAAATATCGGCTGAGGACAGAGTTTAACACAGGTTTTTGCGGCGAAAAAATGCCTCGACCCGCCAAAAGACTTCCAATGGAAGAGACTACTATTCGGTGATAAACACGCACCTAACCTTTCCATCAGCGCCCTACGTTTTCTAGCTAACAAGCATCTGCAGTCATTTCCCTTAGCTTCTCAAGTCATATCCACTCACTGTTACATGGATGACTTAGCCACGTCCTTTCCATCGGACACTCAAGCACTAAAAGTAAAACAAAACGTCAATCCTAGATCTGCTGTTTTAACTTCTGACGAACTGTATTATGCTAAGTTTAATTTGTTTTGACTCGCGCAGAGCAATTTGAGAACTGCGATATATCAAAGCATGAGAAAGAAATTAAACCTCAAACCCTCAACCGAGGAATTAGGACTTTTACGTATTCATGGACGGTTAAATAATTTTTTATACGATGAGACTGTTACAAACCCAATCGCTTTAACTTCCAAAAGCAAAATTACTAAGCTGTATGCCGAATATATGCATGAAAACTTAAGACACCAAGGTTACCGTGTGGTAATAATCAACCTTCGACAAAACGGTATTCACATATTACGTGGCAAACAACTGCTTAAATCTATAGCTGCAAAATGCATCAAGTGTCGTATTGCGCGACGTAAATTGATGGAACAACAAATGGGTCAATTACCCCCTTTCCGCCTTAAATGTCACAGCCCACCATTCAGTTCTGTATCACTTGACATGTTCGGCCCAATAAAGATCAAGAAAACCAGAAATGTAACAACTTTGGGAGGTGTACTAATAATTGCATGTAACACAACTAGGGTCATCCATCTTGAAATTGCTGACACACAATGTACGAATGACTTTCTACTAGCGTGGCGACGATTTGTTACAAAGCGCGGAATTCATCGCAAGCATGTTTACAGCGATCAAGGCAAATCTTTTGTTGGAGCTCAACTTCCGTTAAAAAAAGTGGCTATCTGATTGGGACAAACAAATTATTCATGAAAATATGGCTAAAAAACACACAGAATTTCATTTTTCTTGGGATTTTAATACGCCTAAAGCAAGTCATATGAATGGCTCAATTGAATCATTAATTTCTAGCTGTCATAAAGCATTTCACGCTACATCAAATTACTTAAAACGCTCTTACACCTTTTCAGAATGGGAGACGATTGTCGCCGAAGCGAACTATCTAGTGAATTCTCGACCATTATTTCCAAAGAAAGTAGAAGACCTTGACGAAGAACCAATCACCGGAAACTCATTGTTGTTTCCGTACAAACAATGCTCTATACCACAATCGTCAAACAACGAATCGATCGACCCGAGACTCTACGCCAAAGCTGCTCAAGCCTTTATCAACCAATTCTGGGAATCCTGGCTACAAAATGTGCCTCCGCATTCGTTATTTCGAACAAAATGGTTTCGACCTCGTCAAAACTTAGAAGTCGGCGACTACGTAGCCGTGCTCGAACCGGGTCTTAAAGGTCAAACCGCACCGAGAGGACTGTGGGAACACGCTATTGTCACTGAAGTTTTCCCCGGCAATGATGGTCTTGTTCGAAAAGCTAAATTAAGACTCTCAGGACAGCGTCAGCTGACGCAACCAATCCACAAACTTTGCTTGATAGCAACCTTCAAGGAACTAAATTGTCCTGAAAATCAATGATTGTGTTATTATTTTTATTTCTTGTTTTGTTTGCTCGTTTTGTATTTTTGTTTTCGTTGCTCACTAATTCAGTTAGTTCCGCACTGGGAGGGGGAGTGTTTTGGGTTTAAACAAAGAACACTTTCTATTTTGAAGTAATCTAAAATTAAATTTCTAAATAATTGGACTTGCGACTGCGATCAATTCGCAACGGTATAATAACTTTATTTAGTGCACAATAGTTTGTCATTTATCTGAACTCCTTCCGCTTTTATTAACTTTCCTTCTAATTTAAAGCACAACGACTTGAACTGTGACCGATTCGCAACGGTATAATAACTCTATTTAGTACACTATAGTTTGTCATTTATCTGAACTCCTTTCGCCCTTATTAATTTCATTTTAATTAAAGGCACAATGACTTGACACATATCTGTCCTATTGTCCTTATGAATTTCTCATCCTTTAACTTTTTTTTATTTATTTCAAATTTAATTAACAAAATCCCTCAAAATATAAATAACGCTCGCCAGAGAAAAAACATTCATTTTTCATTTAAGTGGTAAAAGTAATTTTGGCCGAAGTGCAGCTAATTGTTTTTGAACTTCGGAATCGCGATCGTCTACTTAAAGTTATTTGGCTCTCTACATTCCTAAACTTTTGAGAGTACCTTTTATTTATTTATTTTTTTTTTGTATATATTTTCGTAGTAACTGTTTTCAGTGATTTATTCGTATATATTATCTATAGGATTACAAGAACAAAATAGAAGTATTTGTCAATCAAGTTTTTACGTGGAGAGAGAGATTCGCGATAAACCATTTAAATCCAAAAAGATTCGAACAGCTATTTTTTAAATGTATTTGTTAGTTAATCGGTTTCCTTTGCTTTGCGGTAAAAACTTAGCGTTATCAACCGTTATTCATCGAATCTTGTTCATAAGTTTCAACGATTCATGTGTTTTTCGTAACAAGCAGCAATGCTTCGAGCAATTATAGCAATTACGAAAGAGCCCCGCACTCTGAAAGCAAACTTCAAACCCACAGAAGCACAAATATTTGTTGAAATATTGAAGCGGGAGATTTAAAAGCGCGCAGGGACTGACGTCACTTTATAAAACTTAGAATCGCTGCTTCTTTTGCATTGAGCTGATAAAATGTCGACAACAGCCCAAAATAAATTACTTTCTAAATATTTAAAAAAGTATTGAGTTTTTATAAATTAAAACTTTTTAAAACTTTTGAAATATTAGAATAAATTGTCTAATTAAATCTAGGGTTTTTCTTGACAAAAATAAAAGTTAGTGAAATATTTATACGCCTGTGCAGTACCTTGACTTCCCAGTTTCTGCTTTTTGTACAATAAAAACAACAAAATCTCACCTTTAAATGTCACTTCAACAAATGGTGATTTCACTTTGGCTCCCCTCCCAAGGTCGGCGCGAATTACTTCGATGCGGACCTGCGGCATTTTGCAAACAAACTTCTACATTCTATCAGCTCTTTTACTAATGGTTTCTACAATTAATGAACAACTTTTAATCATCCACAAATCAGTGCAACTGCATTGATCCGCCGATCAAGCGTTTTCTGAGCAAGCAAACTTCATTTAAATTTTGCCATTTTTTTCTTTGTCAAGCTAAGAAACTTTAAATGTGACGTTATAAAGTCAAAAGGCAAGTTTTTGTATTTTTTCTGTGGCTTCACCACCAAGCGGCCTAATTTAAACATTTGCGGCGCGACACTTTGAACAGTCTGCTTTGTTTTTTTCAATATTAAGAGATTTCTCACTATTTTTGCACACTTCGATAAACACAAATCAACAATTGCTTTTAAATTTAAAAATAAAAATAACGAAGTGAAAATCTTTACAAAAGACTCCCAAATATTTCTCCCGTGTAATTTTTGTAATCGGCTATAAGTTGGGAATGAACTCTAAAAAAAGCAACGTATCTTTGTTCTACATCGAAATTAAGAAGTTATTTGAACTCGTAAAAAACTATGAGTATTATATTGGCAACTTATTAAAACAAAATCTTTTTTGATAGCGACTCATCAATACTACTTAATGTGTAATTGTTCAAATGTTCGCAGAAGCATTGTCTATTTCCGGATCTTTGTCTAAAGCAGTGGTTACCAAACTACGGCCTGCTAAGGTTTTTTATCCGGCCCGCGGAGCTTTTTTCAAAATATATGCACTCACTTTGAGCCACAGTTAGAATTATATCGGGAACGCCCTAGTTTCACGTTTTACCTTGTTCTTTCCGTTGGAGAACACGCCAAGATTTTAGGAGAAAAATAGCAAAACTAGAGCTCGAATCGAAGTGAAGACTTTTTTTTTTTTTAGAGATCACTACAATTTTGGAAGAAAAAATAGCGAAATCAGAGATCGAATCGAGTGAAGACCTTTTTTTCTCGCTTTGGCCCGGGGAGGTCAACAATTGCTTAACTAAAAGCAAAGCCATTATGTTTGCTGACGATACAACTGTTTGGACTAGCCATAAAAATACATCAACTCTATTCCAACTCATGCAATCAGAGATGGAATTAAGTGATCGATGGCTAGTTCTTAATAAATTGTCAATAAATATTGAAAAAACTAAATTTATTTTTTTAGTACTCCAAACTCAAATGTTGGAGGTAAAATTCTTTGTCAATAAGAAATAGACAAATTGATCAGGTAAATTCTCTAAAATTTCTGGGTGTATTCATTCACAATAATCTTTCCTAGAGTCTACACATGAAATACTTGATTTCAAAGCTAAGAAGCTGTTATGGTGTAGTGTGCAAAATAAAATCACTTGTAAACAAGGATTCACTACTCCTTCTGTATCATTCTCTAATTAACAGTCACCTCCAATATTGCATTTCAAACTGGTGTTTTGGTAATTCAACTCTAATTACAAAGCTTCAGCAAATTTGTAACAAATTCTTGAGAATGGTATTCGAATTGCCCTATTGTTCCAACATAAATGGCATTATGAAACAATGCAACATTTAAAAAATAAATCAATTATATAAATTGGAAACTGCGTTTCTTATGTTCAAACTAATACAAGGTGGAAACACATCTCCTGCTTATAGTTGTAATTTGCATTCAAACCCATGCAAATACAATACATAAAACAAAGCTCAATACATAACACATCAATGTAAAACAACTGTTGCACAACAATCTTTTTCTTATCAAGGCCCTTTCATTTGGAATTCTCTCCCAGCCAATTAAAAATTTTTTTTTTAATTTTATCTCTATATTTATCCTCCTGACTCGGAGGAAAGCGACGGAGGCGCTATACATAGGGTAAGCAATTACCCTGACCTGCTTCCGGAGATGCCAAGATATTGCTGTTCGCTTGTAATTTAGTAGAGATATGACTGAAATTTAGAACTGCTTGTCAAGACCACCAAGCAGGGGAAAGTGCCGTAAAGTGTCTTTCCCAAGGACACAACGGCGGAGGAATGGCACAAGTGGGTTTTGAACCAAGACCATGCTGATCATCAGTCCGGTGCTTTAACCACTCGACCACGCTGCCGACTAGCAACCAGACTTTCAAATGTTTTAGAAACAATCTTAAAAAATTCCTACTCAATGAATCAATATAAATAAGGATCAATAAAAGATTTTACAAATTAAGTTATAAAACTATGACCACGTCTTAATGGCGCTTTGTCTTTTCGGCGCCATTACTTGACAGTGCATGAAGGTATTGCTTTTATACATCTGTAAACTAGAAATAGTGTATAATTAAATATTTAATAAGATCTAAATTGAACAATTTCAGTGAGCTACTTACTGCGGGAAAGCATTTTTATTTCAGATAAAAATGAATTCAGAAAGTTAAAGCACATGTCTTTCTAAAAAGCAATCATCAACATTGGTTCTCTTATCACATCTCAATCAGGCCACAATCTTCAAAACAGTTTCAATCTCTATCAAGAAAGAGTGTGTGCTACGCAAGAGAATTGGAATCAATTGATATAACAAATTCAAACCGTTGAATGGACAATCAACCTTATTTTTAACTGATTATTCAAATCAATTTACACAGTTGGCATGTTCTATTCTTTTCTAAACTTTATACTTCTTTATTCTCTATTCGAACTGTCTATATATATATATATCTGTTTGCTTTACTTCGCCGGTACAGAGCTCAATAACCAAATAGTTAGAGCAGTATTTATTAATAAAAGCACTAAAATAGATTAAAAATTAACAATTAAAATCCACGACAGCCTGTTTCATCCTAAGAATCGTCAGGTGGAAACTTATTCAAATAGAAATTCTATTTGAATAAGTTTCCACCTGATTTTAATTGTTAATTTTTAGTCTATGTATATATATAAGTATATTTTGTTTTATTTCCATGTTTGTGTATTTGCAGTGCATCCAGAAAAGGTTTCCGGACCTGGTGAGGTTTTTTTTAGGGAGGTTTTCTTTACTCACCATGCTCAGTTGAGCTAAATTCATAGTTAGCAATATAGGGCGGTTGTGCCTCCCAATGATTTACATAACCGTTCCTGCACTGCACATATTTTGTCATTTTTTTGTCTTTTTTCTCTTTTTAAATAACAATATTTAGTTTGAATTAGGTAACGCGGCCGTGCTTCATATTTTTTCTCTTTCTCAACTCTCTCTATACTTTCTGCATGTTTAACGTTCGTCGTTGTGTCGCGTTTCCTTTTCATGCTTCATAGTACTGTACATTGCATATGCTTAATAATGCTACTAAGCATCAATAAAATATCATCATCATCATCATCAGGTCCAAGAAATCTGAATCCGACCCCCGGCTCGAAAAGTTTGGGGACCACTGGTCTAAAGTATTTGGTTTTTTATTGTATTATCTCAGATATATCAACTGTTTTAACGCACACAGGCACATTGTGCACTCCTAATCACAGCTTATACTTGGAATGCTTTTAAAAGTTTTTTTTTTTTCGGATAAACTTTGCTCGTCACCAACCCAGAGTTTTTTACAATAAAAAAATATTTTCTGAACCGCCCTCTACCAACTGAGCTATTGTTCGGTGTCGTTCAAATAGAAACGCCTTCATGACGTAGATGCCGAGTCAGTGTTTACATATGGCAAGCAATTCAGCTTCTTACCCTTCAAAATAATTGATTTATAATTATTAAAAGTTAGATTAGAATAATTTCTACCTTTGTGCATAAATAAAAAAATACAAAGATCATTCAAAATATTAGTTGAAATCTTTAAACAATTAATTTTCGGTTATTGCTGGCGGAGCGATGGCCAGCATTTTCACTTAATCATTTAAGCAAATTTAAAAGTTTTATTTTATTCTTAAACTCTTGTTCAAATTTCGGTCGCGTTTTTGATATGGAGGAGTTAATGCTTTTTTATGGGTGGCCAAAATACAAAATAAACGTGTTAATAATGATTTGATTTCTTCATGATTAAATTTTAAACTTTTAATTGGCCGTGTTAAGAGAAGCCGAATATTTAACTGAAGTGGAAAGTTTTATTCTCAGGTTTATTATTTGTTTTCTGCGCCCAATTACAGGGTGATTCACCGAAGTGTTGACAAATTAAAACTGAATTATCCAACTTACTATGAGGGCAAAAGAAACAAGTTTTTAATAGATAGAATGGAAATTTAATGGGCTTTCACATAAAATTCAAATTATTCAATGTAGCCCCCTTTGTTTTTCACAAGGCGCCTAAGACGTGGAAGTACTTGGGCGCACGTGGCACGCACCACTTCTGGGTCAATTTCTTCCCATGACGCCTTCAGTTTTTGTTTAAGGGTTTCGATATTTGGATGGGATGTTGAGCAGGCTTTTTGCTCCAGAATGGACCAAATCCCAAAGTCCATTGGGTTCAAATCGGGTGAAGAAGGGGGCGATACTTCCTTCTCCCAAAACCCTTTAAAATTGGTCTTGCACCAATGCTGGACTGCTTTGGCTGTGTGGGAGGTTGCCCCATCTTGTTGAAGCGTAATTCCTTCCTCTCCCACTGTTTCTTGAACCCAGGGAATGACTTTTTCTTCCAACATCCGACGATAGATAGTTTGGTTAATTTTCACGCCTTCGTCGATAAAGATTAGAGGTGTTTTCAGGCCTGTTGAAGTGACTCCTGCCCAAACCATCACGGAAGAAGGTTTCTGCCTCCTAAATGAACTGCAACGTTCAACTGGCACCATGTCCTTGTTTGGAATCCAAATCCTGTCATTTTGGTGGTTGTGGATAGCTTGGACAGTGAAAAGCTTCTCATCTGTCCAAAGCACTTGAGGCCGCGTGCCAACAACAAGTCTCTTGATCAAAACCTTAGCTCTATCAAGCCTTTTCTTCTTAGTGGCGTTTGACAGGAGCTGCCTCTTGGTAAATTTGTACGGGTAGACGTGGAGATCATCCTTGAGAAGCCTTTGCATGGTGCTCACGCTTACAGAGGTGTCCTTAGCCAGTTTTCTTGCGCTCCTTGAAGGGTTCCGCCTCAACCTCTCCCTGACCTTCTTAATCAGTTCCTTTGTCCTGATGGGTTTTTCAGGAGTACTTCTGATTCTTGGAGCACAACTTCCAGTCTCCCTGAACCTCTTCACAGCCTTGTAAACACCTCCACGACTCACAAATCGCTTCATCAACCGGAAAATTTTCGCAGGTGGAAGTCCTTTCTTGCAATACCCTTCAACGATGTCCTTTACTGTCTTTGCCATCTTACTTTTCTAGATTAAATATTCTTATTGATATTGAAAACTTACTCTAGAATATATAATAACAATCTGAAGAGGTAATGCGAAGTTAATAATGGAATAAAGTACATGTAATAACAATCTGAAGAGGTAATGCGAAGTTAATAATGGAATAAAGTATTTGTCAACACTTCGGTGAATCACCCTGTAAATTCAATATTTCTCAGCTTCGTTGAGAGGCCCATCGGCACCGTTTTAATGCCGGCCTTTTGTCTTTCATGAACTCGTAAAAAGCAAACATTTTCGAAAACAGGTCAGCAAGGTCGGCTGGGGTTTTCTCGTGTTCTAGCTTTCGACATTGCTTTGCGAGTCCCATGAGAAATAATTGTTATGATCACGTCGCGTCCGCTCGAAATCGAGTGCATATATCGGGTCCTGTCTTGGTGTATCAATATGAGTTAAAATAAGAAATTGCTCAATAAAACTGTCAGTTCGCGTCAGCTCAACAATCTGTTTCACTGTCACACATTTGCATCTTTGTACAACAAAATTTGAAGCCCAGCTGTGAGCACTTTGTGTATTTAACAAAAACCTTATTGTTTCACCACACTCCATCGTTCTGTCTGCCCCTGAATCAACCTGATTTCTCGCATCTTGCTCAAAAAAGTTCTTATATACCTGTCCGCATGCGTTTCGTCGCGCTCTTTATATTTAACTGGTTTCGTTTCAACTGCGATTTCCACTGCTTGTTAACCAGGTGGGGGCAGCAAAGTGGTTGTTGTGCGCCACCGAACTGAAATAAAACATTCACGCGATGTCGCCTTTAAATTTTTCGCGTGACTAACTAGAAATTTATTAAGCCCGCCGGCCGGAACAACTACTGGACCATCGAATTGTGGTCGACAAGGAAAAAGTTGGCAGCTCGGACAAAGAAAAAGCTTTCTTGAGCATTAAAAAATTGGTTAATGGACAAATTAGTGTAGCTCAGTTAATTGACCGCTCGACCTCCAACATATGAAAAACATAGGCTCATTGCTCAAGTTGAGATTACTTGGCGAGAAGAGTTTTTATTTTGAATTTTGAAAAAAATTAGCCTAACCAAAAAGAAAATATTTCCAAAATCAAACGGAGTCAAATCATTAAATTTCATTGCGTTGATTTTATCTTATATAATACATTACATTTCTCATAACGATTCCCTAAATGGGGAGAAAGAGATTGAAAAAGTAGATCTATAAGCTCATAGCTTTTTTTTTGATAAATTAAACACCTAGATAAAGTAAATTAATAAAATAATATATCGAATGCATTGCTGCACCAGCAGTGCATTCGATAGGAGCCGATAATCAGGTTTCAAAAATGCATTGAGTTGGGGACAGAAAGCACTAAGAGTACCATTTGTGTCATTGTGCATCACGCACACCAAATCCAAGCTCACTGTCAGACCATGGTTTTCAGTAAACTTGAAATTAGTTTGTTACTTGAAAACTCGAACCATGGTCGGGCAGTGAGCTCGGGTTCGGACAATGACACAAATGGTCCTCCTTAGTTCTGTCTTTTCACAACTCAAAATAATTTAAAATTTTTAACTCGTTTACAGTCTTATTTTTCTCGATGTTTTTCACATTTCTTTTCCGACTTAAAATTGCTTTTTAAACTATATTTTTTTAGGCATGCAACTTTTTCAAATTTTTGATTGCCTCCGGCAAACCGCGTTAGCTGGGGGCTTATAAATTATTTTTTAAATAATTTTTGGTTTTTAGGAGTTGAAATGCAACCGATCCGTCTTTTTCTTTGTTTAAAAGAATATTGAACTCCAGGTCAGACACAAACAGGACCAGGACTGAGGGTTTACTACCCCAGGCTCTGTATTTCCCGGTTTGAACGCAGCGATATTGTTGCGTCAGCATCGCGTTCTGTTATCCCACACCGTGAGACATCGTGCTCTGCGCGGTGCTTGTTTAGCGCAAATGGGTAATTTTTTAAGAAAATTTTTTAGGGAAATTAATTTATTAGAGTAGAACAGCAAAGCCGGATTTGATTGGGAATCACTGATGACCTTGATTGACCCACCGATCGCTTTTGCGCACGACGCATGGATCCCAGTTGTACAATGTGGTCTGCAATTTGTTTAGTGAGGCCGCACTTGTAATTTTTAAGAAAAAATTTATGCAGTCACAATCGGTGAGGGGGTCAAGGTAATCAGCGGTTATATCTAATTAAGTTACTTCTAAAAATCAACAGAGTTCAATTAACTTGTTTTAAATTTTTTCAATATTGATCAAAAATTTTTGCATTTTTCGTTTCAAGTTTCTCTTCTTAAAGTTGTAGCAGTTTATCATAGATATAAAGCTAACTTCGGATCTTAAATAAGGTACTCAATAACTTGGTGGTTGCTCTAAGTTTAATGCTTTTGAAGTTTTCCTACAAGTTATGAGAATAAATAGAGATGATAATGATGCAAATACCATATTAAAAAAATTTTAGAAACAATTCACGGAGTACTGCAATATGATTAAAGCTATTCAACTTACGCAAGTTTGCTGGTAATGGTGATAGGTTTACTGGATCCGTTTCTAGGGATATCCTGTGATTTGGAACCATAGTTGCTGCATGAAAGAGTGTCGGCTCGATCAAATCTGTAGAGATATGAAGCGAGAGGTAAAGTTTGAATTGATCTAGATCGGTGAGCCGAACAAACCAGTGCCAATTCACTTTTAATTTCTTTCTGAACGACTCTAAATCGTTTGTGCTCTCTTTTCCTTTCTCTATTTTTTTCTTTTAAAACCATTTGAGCTTCGATTTCTTGTTTCAGCTCTTTTTACCACTGTCCATCTACAGCTCACTGGCGTAGCAGCCACTTGGCGATTCTGGCTCGGCGCCAGGGGCGGCAGGCTGCAAGGGGGCGGCAAAATGAGGCTGAACAGTGCACACAGCAAGCAAAAATAAAAAAATAAAAAAAAGTAAAACAAGAAAATGATTTACAAAGAGGCAGCTAGCACACCTTAAAAAACTTAAGGATAGAACAACAGATGAAAAGCTCGAGTTGCTTCTTGCTTGGTGTTGGATAGCTGTACTCCATCTGTTGTTCAATTCTTAGTAACATTTATTAGGTCATAAATCAGTTGTTATAACCACGATTCATTTTCTCTATCTCAGCAGTAGTTTCTGTAGTCAGACCTCGTGTGCACTAAAGCTGAGATACATGGTGTATTTATACAAGTGTTAATTTACACTCGAAAATGAAACGTGTCAAAGAGAGTGGAGCTTTTTTAGAAAGAAGAAGAAAGCAAAAGAAGCAGAATTGAAAAAGCATGAGGGAGCCATACTAAAATTTGTAACCTCTTTTGGTTCAAATGTTTCTTTAACAATACCAGAGAACGATTCAAATGAAAACCCAGACAATAACGTTGAGCTCCAGAAATATACTAAAGAGATCAGCTTATCAGCAAAAACGTAAGAAACAGGTAATACCAATGAACTCAATTATGCAGTACCAGTTGCATATGGAGACAAAGGTAAAAATAACACGGTTACAGAAGCAGTTGCAGTAGTCAACAATTTGCCCAATGATATTGCCTCTTGGCCTGAAGTTATAGATCACCATTTGAAAGTTGAGCTAGTCAAAGCAGGACCAGAAAAGTATCAAAACAAGAAAGGCCCATTTGCTTCCAGCCACAGAACAATTAAGGTTGGAGGTAGCAATAAGCTTGAGCGAAGAAGTGTTTCCAAACAATGGTTCTATAAAATAGTCAAAAATGGTGACAGAATTTTGAGAAGATGGTTATATTCGAAAAATGAATCCGGATTGTATTGCTTTTGTTGTAAGTTGTTCCACTTTACTGGCAATGCTTTATTTGTCACAAAATGTTTCAATAATTTTTGGCATTTAAATCCACGCATATTTGAGCATGAAAATTCCGAAATCCAGAAAGAATGCATAGAAAAATGGAAAGAGCTTGCAATGAGACTACAATTGCAACAAACAATTGACAAGAACATGCAGAAACATATTGATGAAGAGCGTAAAAAGTGAAAAGCTATTTTATAAAGCGTTGTTGATGTCATATTATATCTAAGTAAGCAAAACCTTCCTTTTCGAGGACGGCGTGAAGTTTTTGAATCCAACAACCAAGGGAATTTTTTAGAGACCGTGAAGCTGCTGGCAAAATATAGTCCCGTACTCAGCAAACACCTTTCTGATATTTGTATTTCTAAGAAGATGACCACTACTTATCTTTCTCCGACTATTCAAAACGAGCTTGCTTTGCTTCTCAGTAAAAAGGTCAAAAACATCATTCTTCAAGAAGTGCGTGAAGCTAAATATTTCGCGATTATGGCAACAGTACTCCGGACATACCACATACTGATCAAATGACTCTTATCGTCAGATATGTAACAATCAAAAACAGTATTGCCCAAGTGAAGGAATCGTTTTTGAATTTCTTTCCGTTGTGCGGAAAAACGGCAGCTGAAATTTCTCAATCTATTCTAGATGAACTTGAACTAAGCAACTTAGATGTGATGATGTGTGGGGACAACGCATCTACTATCTCGGGAAATCATGCTGGAGTTCAGCAAACAATCAAAAACATAAATCCAAAAGCACTATTCGTACCGTGTGGAAATCACACACTGAATCTTGCAGGTTTTCATGCCGTCGGATAATCGCAATTAAGCGACAGATTTTTCGGTGTTTTAGAAAGATTGTATGCTTTTTTTGCTGCCTCTCCTCATAGATGGGATGTCCTTCTAAAGCATGCGCCAATCGCGCTGAAGCGAGTGATTGATACGCGATGGAGCGATCATCACGCTGCTGTAAAGGCCCTTCACGCAGGTTTTGATGGGATAATGGATACTCTAGAGCAGTGGTCTCCAAACTTTTCGAGCAGGGGGCCATGTGTAGATTTTTTTAGACCTCTCCGGACCAAAGCGAGAAACTGAACAAAAAAAGGTCTTCACTTCGATTCGATCTCTAATTTCGCTAATTTTCTCCCAAAATTGTAGTGATCTCTAAAAAAAAAAAGGTCTTCACTTCGATTCGATCTCTAATTTCGCTATTTCTCTCCCAAAATCTTGGTGTGTTCTCTAAAGAAAAGAACAAGATAAAAAAATTGAAACTGGGGTGTTCCCGACATAATTCTATCCAACTGTGGCTCAAAGTGAGTGCATATATTTTTTAAAAAGAGCTCCGCGATCCGGATAAAAAATTTTAGCGGGCCGAATTCGGTCCGCGGGCCATAGTTTGGAGTCTAAAACACTAAATTTTAGTACAACATGCAGCGGGCCGTATTTTGGTGACCACTGCTCTAGAGGAACTACGTAATCCAAACGAAAATCTTATTACACGAGGTGACGCTCATAGCATCCTAGAAGCGATTCAAAATTTTTCTTTCTTTTCCTTCTTATGTTTTTGGAAAGTAATCCTGAGAGAATCTATCTCATGATACTCAAACTTACTTGCAGCGAAAAGGACTGCTGTTAGCGCAATTCTCTAACAAGATGAAAGCGTTTGTAACTTTTTAGTGGAAGAACGAGATAATCTGGTTAAAGGTTCTGTGGATGCAGCGATCAAAAAATGAACAGAGCTAGAGATTCCAGTTGAAGATCAGAGAGTTCGCAGAAAAAAAGAGAATGCCTGGCGAACACGCAGAAGATGCTGGCCTTAGTGTTGTTGAAGTAAGACGATGCATGTTTCAAGCTTTGGACAGATTTAAAGTTGAAGCTAAAACTAGGTTTACCAGTATACACCATTTGAATGATACGAGTATGTTTGGATTTTTGAACTCTCACGCGCTGCTGCAAAGCAAAAGTCACAAAGGTTTCACCAACGCTTTTAAAAGCACTTATGACGACAAGGTGGACTTTTCAGAGTTAGCTGTAGAAATTGACAGATTTAAGAGGCTGGTGCAAAGCAGTGAAACCACGTTTGATCGTAATGCAACAGAGTTTGATGTTTTACAATGGTTAGCAAAATCATGCCTACTTGATTCGACACCGTATTTATGCTTGTGTCTAAAACGTTATGTTACCATTGGTGTTTCAATTGCGAGCTGTGAGAGGAGTTTCTCAAAACTCAAAATGATGAAGTCGTATTTACGTTCTACCATAAGTGATGATCGGCTATCGGCTATATAGATTCTTTCTATAGAAAGAGACTACGTTCAAAACCTTCATTTTGAAGATATCATCGCTGATTTTGCTTCGGCGAAAGCTCGAAAAGTTCAATTTTGAGGCGGCTATTGATATTTTATTTGCCTAATACATTTGTTCACCATTTTTGTCTTTTATTTTTGGCCCCTGAGACAGTGAGGCTTTTTTCTCAAGCAATATAGAACTTTTGAGACGCGGCACATTATTTGTAATTATTTTTATTGAAAAGATTGCTTGAATGTGAAACTATTTCAATATTTGCTGCAGTCTACTTAGGGCGGCATTTTTAACGAAAGCCAGGGTCGGCAACGCATGCTCCGACGCCGCTGCTACAGTTTTCACAGATATCTTAGCAAACCACCCTTCTTGGCAACAATGTGGTGAATTGAACCCGCTTCAAAATTCATATTATTCAAAACAATCATTGTGTTCAAAGATCTATATTAAAAATTAACAGAAGAAGCGCAAACAGAGAGAAGACGCGAAAAACAAATGAAGTTAATAATTCGATGAATAACAAAGAAAAGAAGTTAAAACAAGAATTTTATTGTTGGTCTTTTTTGGGACAATTCTTTAAAGAAAACGTTTATAATTTTTCATCTATAGACTGTTTCTAATTAAATGAGTTTAGATTTTTATTTGCATGTTTTTATTTGAATAAGTAATTCTGTACTATAAAAGTTAAATTTTTGAATATCGTGTACGGGGTCTTTCAGATAAATCCGTACAACTTTAAAATTTTAACTTAAGAATCAATATTTCACGAATTAAATAAAAAAACATCGATAAAATATTATTAGTTTATTAAATGCAAACAAAAGACAAAAACTTTACTAAATATCACCATCTTTAGCTTGGATAACGGCTCCAAACGTTGGCGGAATTTGGACACAGCTCGGTTTATCTTTGCCCTCTCTAGTGAAGCAACTGACTTCATGATGTCCTTCTTGAGGGTTATAATGCTGTTGTGAGGCCTTGCATAAGCTTTAGCTTCAATTCGCTCCCAAAAAATAGTCAAGAGGGTTGAGATCAGGTAAATTGAAGGGCCACAAGTCCTCCCAGAATCTCACATTGGACCTCTTAAGCAATTTGATGGTTTTTTTAGCCGTGGGAGCTGGAGCTGAGTCGTGTTGGAAGACATAGTTCTTGCCAGTAGCTTTATCGTTCATCCAGAGCAAGATTTTATCCTTCAAAACTCTGGAATATACCTCAGCATTTACTTTTTCTTGAGGTGCGAAGAAATAGGTGGACACGTCACCCTCACTTGAAACAACGCAGATGGTCATGACACTTGCAGGATGCTTTGTTGTCATTGCTGGTTAAACTGCAGAGCTAGAAGAGGCAATATAGCGATCGCTTCGTTTGTTAAAAGACCTATCAACCGTAAAATTTTTTTCATCTGAGAAGAACTTGAGAGTCGAACCATTTCCCTCTAACCAATTCAGCAACTTTTTGCACCTCTCCAAGCAAACTTCTTTCATCTTAGTGGTAAGTAGATGTCTCTTACCTTGAGCATAAGATTTTAGGTCCAGTTGCTTCACACGTAGTACTGATATTGTTTCATTTTGTATCAAAGGACTTAAATATTTTGGAGATAGAATCTTTAGGTAGTGTAAAAGTTTGTCTATGTACAGTTTGCCTCTGTGGATAGTGGTCTCACTGACTCCCCTTTTTTTGGCCAATGTTGAGAATGACGTGGTAGGATTGGCTTTGATGCTTCTCTTAAGACCTGCTAAGATGCGAGACGTAAGAATTTGGTCACTTCTTGGCTTGTGGGGTGATCTCTAGTCATGACCAGAACTGTCAAAACGTTTGCAAACATCATACACAACCTGCATGGGATACTGGAGAGTCTTTGCTATGCAAGCAGGACTGTGGCCCGCACGACGAAATTCACATATAGCTGAACGTTTGCTCTGTGCCATTGCATAATTTCAATTTTAAAGAGCCTAAATTTTAACTACTGCACTGTCAGATATTTATTTATAACTGAGTACATTAAATGTTTCCGAATTACACTAAATAAGGTTGCCAATGAGATTTTTAAAATGTATGGATTTATGTGAATGACCCTGTAATATATATGTATAATAATGTAATTTGTATAATAATGTAATTATTCCGTCCCGAAGACTAAAACAATACTGCTGATCAGCTTGTTCTTCTTCTTACAGTGTAGATGTTAATTTCGGGAAGACTCTTCGGATATTAGGGCAAGTATTAGTCGGCAGCGTGGTCGAGTGGTTAAAGCACCAGACTGATGATCGACATGGTCTCGGTTCAGAACCCACTTGCGCCATTCTGTTGTGTCCTTGGGAAAGACACTTTACGGCACTTTCCCCTGCATGGTAGTCCTGGCAAGCAGTTCTAAATTACAGTAATATCTCTACTAAATTACTAGCGGACAGCAATATCTTGGCATCTCCGGAAGCAGGTCAGGATAATTGCTTACCCTATGTATAGCGCCTCCGTCGCTTTCCTGCGAGTCAGGGGGATAAATATAGAGATAAAAAAAAAAAGAAAAAAAAGTATTGTTTAGTCAGGCCACAGTCTCCTCATCAACTGATTCCAAACCAAGCCCCCTACTTGGATAATGGAAAATGGGGCAGGATGTTATGATGTGGTCAGCGGTTTGCTCCTTCGCACCGCAATCACCGACTTGTTAATATCATTAGCTTGTTATAGGCTGAAGTGGTGCACCGAAAGTTGAGCGCTGTACATTTGAGCGTCGACAATTGAGGGCTATACATTATGAATGAATACCACTGGGCAGGGGTTGTAACTTGTACTTTATTTTTTACAATTATTTTATCTCTATATTTGTCCTTCTGACTCGCAGATAAGCGTCGGAGGCGCTAATACACAGGGCAAGCAATTAACCCGACCTGCTTTCGAAGATGCCAAGATATTGCTGTCCGGTTGAAAGTTTCTATTTTAGTTTTTTAGTTTAAAACTATGACTGAAATTTAGAACTGCTTGACAAGACCATCAAGCAAGGGAAAGTTGTCATAAAATGTTTTTACCAAGGACACAACAAAATAGCAACAGTAGGTTTTGAACCGCGACGGTGTCGATCATAATCAAGGCACTTTAACCGCTTGACCACGCTGCCGGCAGTTTTGCAGTTTTGATGAACCCCAATGTTTAAAAACGACTACCGGTAATAATGCACTAAACGCTCCACTGTCCAGCGCCAACCAACCCTGCACTAAATTAACTTTGCTCGTTTGTCGGCACCCAACTCTACCGCGCTCAAGCAAACAAAATCTTCTTTTCTTCTTTCTTAACTCTTCTAACTTTGATCATTTGTCTTCGACGATTTGGCATCTCTTTTTCTTTTTTAATTTTTTTGATTTTGGCCGTCGGGATTCGTTTGGTTATTGGGTCTCTGTGGAACCCCTCATTTGCACGAGAACCTCGGCTGCAACCAAAAATAAAATTTTTTCCGTTTATTTAAATTTTTATAAGTTTTATTTATTTTTTTGCACATTTGCTTACACATTTATAAAATTTATTTTTTTGCACATTCTTCGTCATGCGTGGAAGGGGAATAAGTTGCCTAAGATTTGAAAGCGACCGAAAGAAAAAGTTTATGAAAAAAGATTTTAAAGAATACTAAAAAACCTGAGGCAATGAAACGGAAGCTCAGAATCGATTACAAAACGTTTTCTCCAAAGCGTGTTCGGTCAAAAGCCACACCGCGAGGAATTGAAGTTGGGTTGTTGCATAGCGGATCGTTAAAGATGAATAAAATTGATTGAGTGTTGAATTAGTAGGGATCCAAGCTTAAGAAAGATCAGGCCACTCATAATTAAGACGGTTAAAAAATTAACGCCATTTAGAACTACGTACTTCACCAATTTATCGAGGGCAGACCGGACAGCAGTAGTTGCTAGATTAACTTTTGGGGAGAAATTTTGCAAAATAGGACTAGATAAAATGCAGCGCAACAAACCACAATTGATCAGTTTAATCTTTAATGTGCAGTGCAATAAAGCGCAACTTAAAATTCTCTAATTATTTGCGAAACGCAAGTGGGCACCACCCAGGCTGATTGTACGTTTGTGCCTTGATTAATTGGATTGGTTGCCAAATTGAATTTTAAAAACATTTTCTTGATCTTTCCGGCGAGAACTCTTGGATAAGACTTATTAGAAATCCTTGTTTACGTAGCTGACGTTCCAACAAAAATGCAAGACGAATTTTTTCAACCTCTGCCTGACCATAGGCAAAAGAAAGTTTTGACAGTATAGAGCAGTGTTTCCCCAACTTTTTTTGGCCATGCCCCACCTATAATTGCCTCTATAATCCTGATGTTTTCCCATGTGGTAACATGTAATTCTTATTTAAAAAATAAACTCCGTTTCCGGCGAAGAAGCTTAAAACACCAATGCTTAGGAAACTTTTCAAAATGAAATTCCAAATTTGTTTTAAAATGGAAGTTATTTGCCAGGTAGCAGTGCGATCGGGTTCAATTTGAAAATTCAAGACAGAATGTCGTAATGTAATGTACGTAAATTAAAAATCAAAGACTTTGATGACCGTAACACCTAAAAAAACAAATTGCCCCTGTGAGTCGTACGTTCCACGTTGGAAACCACTGCCATAGAGCTGCAAATGAAGCATATAAGCCATATCCTCTCTTAAACGAACAGACTTTGAGGTTACCAATATTATTTTGAACAATGTATTTATGCGATGCAGATTTTTTTCTGCTGTTGTCATTAAGACCAAAAGTTTGCCACAAAGTGGAAATAGGGGGTGACTTACACTGCGCGCTTTCTTCCATTAATTGATGATGATGATGATGATGATATTTTATTCATGCTTAGTAATATTATTAAGCATATGCAATGTACAGTACTATGAAGCATGAAAAGGAAACGCGACACAACGACGAACGTTAAACATGCAGAAAGTATAGAGAGAGTTGAGAAAGAGAAAAAATATGAAGCACGGCCGCGTTACCTAATTCAAACTAAATATTATTATTTAAAAAGACAAAAAAAATGACAAAAAATGTGCAGTGCAGGAACGGTTATGTAAATCATTGCGAGGCACAACCGCCCTATATTGCTAACTATGAATTTAGCTCAACTGAGCATGGTGAGTAAAGAAAACCTCCCTAAAAAAAACCTCACCAGGTCCGGAAACCTTTTCTGGATGCACTGCAAATACACAAACATGGAAATAAAACAAAATATACTTATATATATATACAGTTCGAAGAGAGAATAAAGAAGTATAAAGTTTAGAAAAGAATAGAACATGCCAACTGTGTAAATTGATTTGAATAATCAGTTAAAAATAAGGTTGATTGTTCATTCAACGGTTTGAATTTGTTATATCAATTGATTCCAATTCTCTTGCGTAGCATACACTCTTTCTTGATAGAGATTGAAACTGTTTTGAAGATTGTGGCCTGATTGAGATGTGATAAGAGAACCAATGTTGATGATTGCTTTTTAGAAAGACATGTGCTTGAACTTTCTGAATTCATTTTTATCTGAAATAAAAATGCTTTCCCGCAGTAAGTAGCTCACTGAAATTGTTCAATTTAGATCTTATTGAATATTTAATTATACACTATTTCTAGTTTACAGATGTATAAAAGCAATACCTTCATGCACTGTCAGGTTATGGCGCCGAAAGAACAAAGCGCCATTAAGATGTGGTTATAGTTTACTTAATTTGTAAAATCTTTTATTGATCCTTATTTATATTGATTCATCATGTATATATCCAACTAGTTCATATATCTCCGCCCCATCGTATGAGCCCATTGTTATGTCAATAAGGCTGCCGTTTTTCTTGTCCATGTACTTTTATCGCCAAATAGTACAGATTTTCCAAATATTTGGCGATGAAAGTGTGATATGTGAATGAGATGTGTGAACTAGTTGGTTTATATTTATTACACGAACTTAATAAAAGCATAAAAAATCAACATTTCGGGCTATACAGAGACGATGACTTAGCAATAATAAACAGTAAATCAGGACCAATCATCGAAAGAATCAAGAAAAACATATCGACAATTTTTCAAAACAACGGTCTCAAGATAACAACAGAATCCAATCTTTTACAAACTGATTTTTTAGATATCACCCTAAATTTAACTACAGGTAAATACTGGCCATACCGCAAACCCGGAGACATACCCCTTTATATAAATGCAAAATCGAATCACCCTCCCAATATATAAAAAAGTTAACCAAAATGATCTCATCACGCCTATCAAAAAATTCATACAGCTTACAAGCAATCCCGGAATATCAATTAGCCCTTGAATAAAGCGGATAAAGGGAAAAATTAACCTATGTAAAAGAAGAACAAAAAAAAAAACAGATCAATTCAATTCAACTTCAAAAAACCGATCAAAAAGCAGAACAAGAAAAATTATTTGGTTCAACCCCCCTTTCAATGAAGAAGTCAACACTAACATTGGCAAAGAATTTTTTACCCTCCTTAATAAACATTTTCCTCCCAGCAACAAATACTACAAAATTTTTTACAAAAACAACATAAAACTGAGCTATAGTTACATGCCAAATGTGAAATCTATTATAAATAAGCAAAACACTTCACGCCTGAACAATTTGGACAACAATGTAGACGCCAAACAATGCAACTGTAAATCAGATAAAAATTGCCCACTTAACGGAAAATGTTGCAGAAACTCAATAGTTTAGAAAGGCTGCCTAAAAACTGGTGAAACTGACAAATTTTATTACGGCAGCTGCGAAACATTATTTAAACTCCGATATAATAACCATAACCAATCCTTTAAAAACAATAAAAAAATTAACTCCACTGAACTGTCAAAAGCCGTTTGGAAATTAAAACAATCAGAGTAATCGCCAGAAATAAAATAGAAAATTGTACAACATGCAACTCCATACCAATGTGGTTCAAAAACGTGCAACTTGTGCTTATCAGAAAAATTACAAATATTTCAGGCTGACCCAAAAAATTACTGAATGAATGCTCAGAGTTGGTCTCAAAATGTCGAAATCGAAGTAAATTTAAATTACGAAGTTTTAATTACGCTGGCAGTTAATAAATATATTTACACACTCGGTTTACCTTATTTTTACATCGCACCTTTATCCACTTTCTTGATCAGCAAATAAAATAACCCATCTCTACACTACATACTTATCGAACTAAAAATATTCTTAAATTATACCCTGTAAAAAAATTTACTGTTTTAATTTTAATTCGTACCCTAATAATTCTCATTTTTAAACGCATTTCTTTAGCATCTTTTTATCGTATTTCCCAGTGCGGACTATTTGATCTAATTTTAACGCATTTTTAATGCAAACTTTTCAAATTTACCCATTATTTTCGAACAATAGAGCAAGCCACGTAAAAAAAACTTTTTCTTTGGAATAAAATTCATTCATCGATCAATATTACAACCGTAGTTGTTGTTTTGCCTTTTCGCCGGCATTCAAGCGCTTTGTTTAAACTGTATTTTTATTTATTTATTTTGTTTTTCAGATTTCTAACCGCCCCCTGACGAGCCCAGGCAGGCGAAACAGTCTGTTGGGGCAAATAAAAATAAAATTAATGTTAAATTAAAAAATTTTGTGGTCTGAAAATTAATTATCTAACCGCTCGGACTTGACGTCATTGAGCACTTTCCTGATGAACAGCGACCAAAAATTTTAAAAAACTTTTATGACAGAGAAGCTCGTCATCTTGCAAGCCGACCAGCGCACGCTCTTGAACAAGCGATCCGAGTTTATCTCCAAATGCCGACGCCGGAACAAATTTTAACTAAAGAAAGTCTAGCCCCATTTCAATATTTTCAAAAAAAATTTTTTTAATTTGATTTTTAATTTGATTTTTTGATTTTTAAATTTGCAATCCCCCACTCCCTGTTTACGCTGTGCTTGCTCATTGTTGTCGTGTTCCCACTGTATCTATTCCTGTACCTCCCTGATCTCCTCTATAGCCATTTCCTCGCTGTCCGTTCATGCCTCGCTACTTCCTTCTTTTACAATGTTCTTTCTCTCCCACTACCTACCGCGCGTCTGTAATTTGATCGCCAGTCAGTTCTTGCAGCGTCAGACACGTAGATGAAAACGCTTAGCTTGCTTACAAAATTTTGAATTTTAAATTTAAAAATTTTGAGTTTTAAAACTTTAAATTTCTTAGCTTGTTTACTCGAAAATTTTTAAATTTTATTTTATTTATTTAATAATTACTTTTGGCTCTTAATCAATTAGATTTTTTCGTACGTTTTACAATCTTAACTATGTACTTTTCGTCTGTGTTTAATTATATTTAAAGAACATATAAAATTATTTAACTTACTTTAATTATAACCTCTTAAACGAAAAAAACTTAACTATCTTTGCTATAGTTTTCGCTGACTTGTTCAATAAAGTAAAACATTGAATTATAATTAGTCTTTTTTTAGGCTGAACGAAATTTTGTTTGCAGTGGACATGAAGTTTTTTGAAGAATATAAAAGCATAATGAGTTCTATAGCCAAAAGTTTAGATATTCTTCAAGGGGAAGAAAAAGCTTATATAGGCCGATTACTACCTACGCTGGCTGGCGTATTAGTAAAATTGAAATCCAAGCGCAACAATGATCTCAATTACTGCCTGCCTTTATTTGATTGTCTCATTCAAGGAGTTGAATCAAGGTAACTAAACTGCAATTAATCTTTCTGATGTTCAAAGTTTAAGATGTTCGAGATCGTTAAAAACTTAGATATTGTAGAATTTAAATAATCTTATTTGGACAGCTTCAAGTTTCCTGACTTGAAAAAGCATTTATTTACAAATTTGCTATTTCAGTTTGGTCATCTTATCGAGGACTTTGAGTGCATCCTTGCCAGCGCGACGCATCCTCGGTATGAACTTACACGAGGGCTCGACTGGCTTCCCGGTGTTAATGCGGAAAGACTTCGCTACCAAACAAAGGAATATTTAATTAACATAATAAAGCGGAGCGAACCAGAGGAAGTTGAAAACAACGAAGCAGGACACCAGATTGAAACAAAAGATTTAGACATGGACTTCTAAATAGTAGTATCTGGACTGGAAACGAACTTTTCGCAGCGACCAACATGAGGCCTACGATAAAGACAATCTTGTTCATAAAACAAAATCTAGTACCGCATATTTCATAATTCTGAGATAAAAATTGTTAACCGCTACTTGCTTTTTTAAATATTTTTTTAAATTATTAAATGTGATTTCGTAAATGTTATTTAAAAAAGCTAAGTTCGAATCTTTAAGCGGTCAAATATGCTAACTATATATATAATTAAATTTTCCACTGTTACTCTCAAAATTTATTTCTAGTCACACAACAAAGTAAAATACTGTAGAATAATTTTATTAAATGAACGGAGTTTGAAGCTTTAGTTGGTTCAGTTGAAGCAAAGTTACACGCTAATTATGCATTTAACTACAGTGATTGAGTGACGCAGCTCACTTTATCAAAATATTTCACAGACTACTAACTTAAAAATCCATACTAAATAAAGATTATTGAAAAATAATTTAGATGCAATAAATCTTTAGATACAATAGATACATAATTTTGTTAAAGCATTGTTTTTGAGTTTTAGCTTTCAAATTTTGACCGGATAAATACTGACAATATTTTGGTATCCGCTCGAAAGTGACTAGACCAGTGATGGCAAAACTATGACACGCAAATAGATTTTGTCTGACACTTTAATGAAAAGTTAACAGGAGGTTCTCGGTGGTCCCTAATACGAGCAGTGGTGGATATTGGACGAGGCGAGTGAGGCAGTTCCTCGCGCCCCCCTTGAAAATACCGCATATAGTTTCATTTTGCTGCATATGTTTTTTTAGAGATTCATTTTTCTGCATATGTTTTTTTTAGAAATAGTTTTTATGAAGTTAGAACGAAAAGTGGGAAATACGAGATTGATTCGAAGTGAAGACCTTTTTTTTTAGAGAACATCAATTTTTGGGAATCCTTGCCTCGGGCCCCTAACTTTGAATATCCATCACTGAATACGAGCATTATATATGTTGCATAGTGATAATAATTAAATCCTATGCCATATTAATTGATGATAGCACTTCAGTTTATGATAATAATAAAAAATATAAATATGCCTAAAATTAAAAAACTGTTATTTAGAAGTGACACGCGATGAGAAAAAATACAAAAAAAATTTTTTTGACATACCAACTGAAAAGTATTGCCATCACTGGACTAGACCATGAAGCACAAAGCTGTGCTTGCAATTTCGCAATTATCTGTCAGACCTAAGATATGACCCCCAGTAGCTTCAATACGTTTAGAAAGATAAATTTCATCAATCATAACAATTATATTCCGATCAAATGCATTTAGTTGTGAGTATCGCATTTGTAAATATCTTTCGTCATCTAGTCCGATTCTTTTATCTAAATTCATTGTAATTTTTTCAAATTTTTTACCGAAGGCAGCATAATGACTTGCTTCTCAAGTAACCTTTCATACGCTTTTGCATTTGTGGCAAAAATAACGTACGACATCATCAGTAATTCCGATGAATATCTTTTCTGCTTCTTGCTCGTAAAAATTAGTTGAAATTGTTCTACCACAAACTGGATGAAAGGTCTAATTTGGTCATTTTTTGGAAAAAGAAAAAATTCGTTCAGCGATCTGTTTATATTTAATAGAAATTTTTTGGTCTTTTTCGTTTCGCTTTCTTTTTCATTTTTTGACAGCGCCACCAAATTTTTAACTTGTGAAATCAGAGTTATATTATTGTCGGAAATAACGTGCTACTAAGAGGATGGTGGCATCACTTACTGCTTTTGGTAATTGGTCACTTCTAGATCAGCATTTATAAATATTAAAGCTTTAAAGGAAAGAGGTTGTTGTGGTGATAAGTAGAACAAATTAACTCCCACATCATTTGATGCAGCAAATATTTTTGCTGGTGAATTTCTTTAGACATTTTCTCAAGAAGATCATTAAAATCTTTAATTTTATCAGCATTTAAAAAAGTATCGCATTGTTCCTCCAGCCTGGCTGCTGCATTTTCATGTCGAGAAGAACATGAAGGTCGACATTTGTTGACCTGAGGCTCGTTTAGGTGTCGACCTGAACGAGCGGGGATGCTTTTATAAATATAATAGGCAGGCAAATTGTTAAAAATAGAAGGATATGCATTGTCTTTCAACCTTCTTTTTACCAATTTTATTGTTCCTGTTTTTCTTTTGCGTCTGTCCTGTTGATCAGCAGAATCAAAAACAAAGTCTTCTGCCTTAAAATGAAGGAAACAAATTCTGGCATTCTTTGATGGATTGAAATTTTTTTGCAGTTTGTTTCAACCCAATGCTTAAGAAGTTTTTCATCATTAAATGAAAAAATATGAAATGTGTTATTGGAATCCTTCTTTTCTTTGGCATAACTAGAGCGACAGTTAATGGCTGCACATTTGTTAACCATTGTGCATGATTATGCCTATTTTCAAACCAATAGCAACAATATAAAAAATCAAAATGAAGTTAAAACCCAGATTAACGCTAGCAAATAATATTTTTTTATTTTTTATTTTTCATTTTTACTCACAATCAACTTGAAATTAATCAAAGTGCATATAGAAATAAAGATTGTGAATAAGGAAGCAGCGACTAAACGAAGTACGTTATTACATGCATGGTCGCCGTACCTTTGAACAAAGCGATGTGATGTTAATAAGAAAAGGAAAGCGAAAAGAAGATAATTAATACACACATCCGAGCCATATTCAGAGAATGTTGTATAATCATGGGTGGGAGAAACAACAAACTCAGAGACCAAAAGGGTCTGGACCAAAAAGGGCCAGTAATAATGATATTAATGGTAAATTACTAATAATAACTGTAATATTTTTACAAAAATTGAGATAGATTATCAAATAAGCATATTTGACGCAGTTTTTACATTAAATTAACTCTGTGTTAACGTTATAGCAATGAAAAAACACTTTTACGTTATTTTTATGTTATAAACACTTGAATATTACTTGAAGAAAGACACTTTAACTTTTCCTACCTAATTTCTAGTTCTGAATAGTTTTAAATCTCTAGTTTTGAATTGAATAGAAGACGATAGTTTTAAATAGTAATGCTTCTGTAATATCCTTTACGGTTAACTGGAATACTGTACAAATAGAATAATTTTTCACTTGATTTCCAATTATTGTTGTGAAAACACAAGTTTACTTTTAACAGCGTTTCATTTTACTCAGTTATTTGTCTCTGGTGCAACTCTCCATACATTAAATGACTTAGCTGCTGCAGCAGCTTTCTAAATCGCGATTGTTCGCATTTACTTTGTTGGTCGACGGCTGTCGCGATCGCGCTTTCTTTTCTCTAGGCCTCATGTTGGTCGGCGAAAGCTGTGATTTTCGCTTCGTTTCCAGTCCAGATACTACTATTTAGAAATCCATGATTTAGAGGACGAACTTACGAGCACTTTATTAGAATTTCCTGACAAAAAATTAGGAGTGAATCAAGTAGAACAATTTCTAAGTGAAAGCCCATTAATGCACTTTGATTTAAGCGTTTTCTCAAACGATACAATTAAAGACTTATTTATCAAATTTAACACTCCAATTTCTTCTAGTGCAGCTGTTGAGCGTCTTTTTTCAACTGGAAAAAATGTTTTAAAACCAAAGAGAAGCCGCTTGACCGACAAGCATTTTGAAATGCTATTGTTTTTACGAAAAAATAAATAGGTCGAATATTCTACCTATTATTGCATTGTTGTTTGTTAATCCGGCCTTTGATTTGATTAACCAAAAATTTGACCACCGATCGTTACTAAGATTATTACGTAATATTCCTTGCTTTATCAGTGCACGAGAACCTCAGGTCTATCATAATATTATCACTTTTTGATGCTATTTTAAGAAAAAGTATACGTCCACTTTCATAAATCGTAGTTTTTAGTCAAATAACAATTTTATTGATAGTCTTGTAAACTTAGATGTTCTTTTTAAATTCCATTTTTATGGCTTTTATAAAAATCTGCTGTGTATCTAAATAATTCAGCCCATGTTGTACTGTAAATCCTGAAATAGTATTTACTTCAATGCATTTTTTTTTCTTTTAGTGTTGTGCTTAGTTGTTGTTAATGTTTTGTGTACCATTGTTCGTACGGGTTTTAAACCTGAAGTAAATAAGTGAATAAAGCAAGTGTAACAATCATTTTGTGACGCATTTGTTTTGAAATTAAAGCATTTTATAACAATTCAGAAATTCCTAATTTTTTTGCCCTACTGCATAATCTATGATTTTTTCGTAACAGTGCTTTAATTTGTGGGGTTGACGCTAATCTTGACGCTGACGCCGCTAACATTTTTGAGCGTTATCGGCGTAAATAACGCCGATAAGAATTTGAAGAGGTGAGCTGACGCTAACGGCGTCAAGATTTTTTGTTGACGGGCACAACACTGATGACAGGAGGGTTTTACGATTAGCTGATTTAAAAAGGAGCAAAATCAACATCAAATTAGCATTGAAAAAAATTTCAAGTATCACATTAACAAGAATTTATTTAATCGAAAAGAGAAATAATGATTAAATATAAATCAAAAATACACAAGCTTGCGTAGAGCAGTAAAATAAACCACAATCTTTTATAATACTTTTTACTCGTAAACATAAACGTAAAAAATACAAAATGAAGGTGTTCTATTACACAGAGGCCTTCGTTCGATTGAATAAATGCACCTTCTCATGGGGTCACTGGGATAGAGCGATATCAGTAAAGTACTGCAGGACGTCGTTGATTGTGAATTCAAGTTTGATCTCAGAGTCCGGATAGCACTTCCGGATCAGATCCTCGAAGTGTTTGTATTGTTTCAAAAACTCGTCTTGCATGTGTTGCCACACGACCTGCAACATACGTCGCTCATTCAACATGCGGCCAGAAGGACGCCATGCAACAGGCCACCTATATTGGTTATTTAACAACGGCAAAAAAACGCCAAATCAACTCATAACTAACTAACGATCACAACCAGCACCTGGGAGAGTTGGTTTTCGTGCTCGGAGGTGTGCTTGACTATCTTATGATACATCGACTCCAGCCCCCGCTTCACCTCCTTCCCGCTGTACTCCTTGATGCATTTCCGCAGCTCCTGTTTATTGTATTTCAACTTGAAGCCGACCTCCTCAGCCCTCACTCCCCCGGCGATCACTTGTTGAACCCCCTCGAAGAAGTTCTAAAAAGCAGTTCGATAACCGCGCGACCCGAGAGACCAAAGCTCCTCACTCACACTCAGCTTCTCGAGTGGGCGGCCAAGCATGGCGGTGACGTAATTTTGAAGGTGGTTTAGATACCGCGCCTTCACTTCTTTCCGCTCCTGGTCGAGCGAAGCGATCTTCAGTATCGCGAGGCAATTAAGGAGATGATGGTAGTTCTCGAACATCACCACTTCCGGAGGGATTTTATGACTTTCTTCTGCTACTCTGTCAACTTGAAGAAAAATTTAAAAAAACTTAAAAATCTTTTTTGAAGCGGTAAGTAATCAAGATGGCAATGTAATAATAGAAGCAAGCCATGGTCAAGATCAAGTCTTACTCGCATCGAACACAGCTTGGATGAGAGCCTTGTAAGCTTTATCAATGTCCGCCCTTCTGTTGCTATCGCGGAAGATGCTTTCAGCCAGCTCCACGAATTCTTCAAAGTCTTGAACGAAAGGGAAAGTTCCGCACTTCTTGCCTTTTCCTAGATGCGCCTCTTCTATTACCCTGACTTTGTTGTTCTATGACAAACCATCAACGACAAATTTCAATCCATGAAATTAAAACAATCCAATCAAGATTTTCCTCCAAAGTCGGAGTCGCAGAAGAGCAGCAACCTCCACACTGAGGAGGATCGTATTCATCGACTCACAATAAACTCGTCGAACTTTCGCTTCACTTCAATCAAACAACTTCCAAGCATCTTGGTCAGAAAGGAGTCGTCGTCCTCCTGTAACAATTATCAAAGGTCCCCATCGCTCCAGCGAACAGCAACATTGGGACCCACCTGCTGGGCCTGGGCCACCCGCTGTCCGATCACGACCAGCATGTTGAGCGAGTTCAACGAGTCCATCTGCTCCCCGAAGGCCACGAGCGATGACAGCTCCGGCTCCACCACAGCAAACAGTTCAGACATCATCCCCCTGAAAAAGCGAAAATATATTCGAGATCACGTGATAAATTAACCAATCAAAAACAAGCATAAAATCTAAGCATGCATAAAACCTTTGGTTTTATGTTTGCTTTCTTTGTCACAAGGATAATTGACGCGATCCCCGTAAATGACACTCGATCGTGTTAAAAAAGCATTCAACACTGCTCTACTACGCATGCGACAATTCCTAAGCATCAGAAATGCATGCAAGAAAACAAAGTACTAAGTTGAAAATTAAATTCAAACCATGACCAGGCTTCACTTACCACACGGCCTTCTCCCTTGAACGAAGCAAAGTTAAATCGACGGAAGCAGACTTTAAACGAATTAAGTACAAACAAACGGAGATTGAACTGCCAACTCAATGCAATCAACATTTTTTTAAATTCTCACACCAAGCAGCTCAAATCCTGATTTAAAAATCTTTGGTTTAACCCCACTACAATCACACTGATCCATGCGGCACCGGTGTGCAAGACTCTACTGTGGCTTCGAAACGAGTGTTTTAGATCCGGGACAGAAGGTTGTCACAAAAGCTAACACTAAATGTCTCTCTAACAAATTAATTTAAAGTTGGATTTTTTATTAATATTTTTCAAGAAGCAATTTATTTATTAACCTGTTGGGAAATCTTGTAGGGAAAAAATAACATAATTAAAAAGGTTTTGTACGATCGTCGTCGTTCTGAAGATCATTGACTCTGGATCAAACACATGGAGGATTAGGGCAGAGGATTTATCCTTTTACTATCCCAGGCTGCTGCACTTCCCGGATCAGATGCTGGCAGCGATGATTTTGAGCCAGCTCCGAGTTTCGTCATCCAAAACCGTCAGACATCGTGCTCCATGTGGTGCCCGATGTATGGGGTACGCTGTTAGAACGTGGTCTGTGGTTTGTTCAGCGACCTTGTTTGTGTACGAGCGAATGAAATTGTCCAACACCAGTCCACAGGCGATCGAGCTTAACGCAAGCTGTTCGGGGCAAGCTCATTTCAACAAACCTGGTACTGATGATGGGTATGAAAATATGTAGCCCAGTCCGGCAAAGTGAATGAGCAACTAGATCTCGATCTGTCTTGGCGAGCATCTGAGGACCCACTTTAAAGCCCATACAGGATATGATCAGCGTCCAGATATCCATGGTAACTCAAGGAGAGTGTCGCTGCTAGTCGGCGAAGTTCAGCTGGCTGGATGCCTGAAAGTATGGGTAAGTAGTCAGTCCGTAATGACGCAGGCATCATTCAGGACACTGTCTATGAAGCAAGTGTGAGGGCTGCAACACCAGACTGGTGCGCAGTACTCAGCTGTTGCATTGACCAGAGATAGGGCAGCTGTGTGCAGTGTTTTGGCAACAGCACCCCATCCTGAGCCTACAAGTCGCCTCAGCAGTGTGATGCGTGAAGATAGCTTTTTGCGTAATGCCACTAGATGGTGACGAAACGTGAGCAATCTGTACAGTTTTACCCAAAGATAAATAGGGGTTGGACAAAATGGCAAAAGTCTATTGTTGTTGCAGAGCTCAGCTCATGTTTGGCCTCTTGGTTATTGAAATGAAAGGTTGCCGTCCTCGACGTTCTGGGTCAGAAGAACGACTTGATTCCCGGTTGATTTCCTGCGTCGGAACCCAGTTTGCTCTTCAGGGAGCAGTGGATCGATTAATGGTTCAACGCGGGCGTAGATAAGCCTCTCGAGGATCTTGTAGGGAACACAGAAAAGAGATATCGGTCGATAACTCTTTGGGTCCCCCACGGGCTTTGCTGGTTTTGGAATCGCGACCACAAGCGCTCTTCTCCAGATCTTGGGAATTTTGAGTCGGCGCAAACAAGAAAGAAAGTCACGTAACCACGACTTCAAAGCAGCTCCAGCATGAAGTATAAGCTCTGAGCAGATGGAATCAGGTCCCGGAGCTTTACCTGGTTTTAAATGTTGGAGGGCAGCAGCAAATTCTCTCTGTGAAAAATTGTCAGAGATATTTACTGCGTCTGGTGTTATGGCCCTCCAAAGGTCACACACTTCTTGAGAGACAAGTCGAGATGACTTGCGGTCAACAGTCTCGTATTTCCCATTTCTAACCAGCTGAGATGCAATAGCATCGACTGAAACGGGACAGTGACGAGGAGAGTGTCGTGATCGATCCCTCCGCTTTCTGTCAAGCCTGGCAAGCAGAGCTGTAGCAGCCAAACTTGAGTCGTCTCCCTGAGGAAACTGCAGAAAGGTTTTATAGAGGGATTCACACTCTGCATCCCAACACGGAATATAGTTATTTCGATACCCGCATGGGATAGTCTTTTTGGCTGCTTTCTTAATGGTGTTACAGCCGCATCCACATCAAGTGAATCAGGCGCCAACAAAGTCTTTGCGAATTTATTAGTCAAAGTAATGTAGTGACTCCATTTGGCCTTGGGGAAGTTCCATCGCTTAACAGGCATGCTTGGCACTGCCATAGCAAACCTTGGTGGTGTAATAAGCGAAGGTCGATGTTGTGACCTGGGGAACTTTTCAAGGACATGTCTATCTGGTAAGCGAATGTTAGGACCTACGCTGGCGAAAGCTAGATCTGGATTGGTGCCAGTGTTCCAGCGGCCGGAATAAAAACTGGCAGCGTCCTTGGCATTATATAGGAGGGCAAGACAATTAATATTTTTCCAGTCAGCCAAGCACTTACCGTCCGGACTGTTATCATCGTAACCCCAGTCAGCATGACGACAGTTAAAATCTCCAGCGTAAAGACAAGGGGTGAGGAAACACTGGGAGATCCGGAGATCGCAATCGCGTTGGCGGTGGTTTGTAGACGTTGACTATTTTATAGCCATCAACGTCCACACACAGCCACTCGATCTCCGATGTCAGTGGAGATTGGTCCAAAAGCGTGTATCTTAGTCGCCCGTGGACAAACGTGGCAAGGCCATGCTTCCTGCTTAAAGAAGACCCAGCTAGTTGGTAGTTTGGAAGTACCAACTTCTCTGCATCAGTGCAGTGGGTCTCCTGCAGTAGGATGACGAGTGCCTCAGACTGCATAGCGAGGTGATGAAGAACGTTCATCTTGCTTGCAGTGAGGCCTTCGAAGTTCAGCTGAAGAATAGTGGGTCTTCGGAACTTGTTGGCAATGTGCCCTGAAAAGGGCAGTTTTATCCTAGCATTGCCCCGTCCTGAAAAGGACGTTTGCCGATTAGCAGACCCACACTGAACATCGGAGTGGGTGGATACCCTTCTATTTTGGTAGGTTCGGTTTCGGTCTGTAATCTTTAACACCAATGAACAGAATTACTCACGGCCCAGGCTGCGAGAAAGCACCTGCCATCTGGGCCGTTTTCATTAATAAATCATCCTGATTCGGAGGAAACTTCGGAAGCGTTTTTTATTTCTAATTTTAGTTAGACGCCCACTGAAATTTAAAGTTGTTTGCTTAGACCACCAAGCTGAGAAAATGCCGTAAAGTATCTTTTCCCAAGACACAATGAAATGGCGCGACTAGGTTTTGAAACGCAACCACCCGATCGCGTTCGCCATCAAAACGGCGCTCTGACCTACTCAACCACGCTGCGAACATTTGAAATTGTTTAGGAAGTCGGATCGATTTGACATGTCAACCATTATTCAAAAAACAACATTGTCTTACTAAATATGCATATTTCATTTTGACATGGTATAAAGACAGGATTAATTGAGTGAACACAAAAATCCGATATACTCCGTATTCCACATTATTGCTATGTTACACCCACATAAGCAGGCCATGCAGAGAGGTCGCTGTTGCAGCAACACTAATGTCGGCAGGCAAATGGTGATGACGAACACAAAGCATGGACACAACCGAGGGGCAGCAATCCATTCACCCATTTATATTTTAGCAAAGCTGACAAAAATTTAAAAAACCTTTTAAAATAGCACACAAATAGTAATGTAACAATTACCTGGTCTCCTTCGTCACTTGAGCTCTAAATATAAATATTAATAATGAGTTAGTCTACTTACGGTAACATTCACTGGTTACTTACTCCTGGTACTTCCTCCTGTTTGCAACCCCCTGTTCGGATTCATCCTCTTCATCATCAGAACCTCCCTGTCGAAACAAAACTATTTCATCTAATACTTAGCAAGCGATTGGAACTTAAATAACTTATGCAAAACAGAGATACACGAGGAAAACCAAAAATATTAACAGGAAAGAATAGAATGGCAACCAACTCCTCACCGGCAGCATCATATCGGCGTTCTCCACGTTCAAGTGGAAAAACTTGGTAAGGAATGCTTCTTCATCCTGGCAAGTTGGTTCCAGTGCACTAAGGACCTCACGGAAGGTCTGCAAAGTTCACAACTAGTCAACCACACTTCAAACACTCCCAACAACTCCAAGTCAGCAGCGGGGGCTGACTGGATTAAAGCAGCGGATTGATAAGAACCACGACTAACACGGTCGTGGTTCAAAACCTACTCGCACCATTTTGTTGTGTCCTTGAAAAAGACACTTTACAGCACTTTCTGCTACTTGGCAAGCAAATTTTGTTCATCTTGTTGAAACGTTCATCGTTCATTTTGTTGAAACTACCAGAAAGCATTAACAAAAAGCAGAACTCAATTCTACTTGATTGTGTTTACCTAACAGCAGTTTTTCTCTACTTCAAATCGTTTTAAACTTCACGCTATCACGTGGAAAAGGAAACAGGAGGTTTTTTGATCGAGTCAAAAACTCAAAATGACGTCAAACGTATGATTTGACACGAATAGCGACGCCAGTGAAATCCCCGCTTAACACTTCTGACGCTTTCCTTCGAGTCAAAGAATAAATAAAGATGATGATAATTAATAATAGGTTTAAAGTTTATTCCTCAGAGACTTTTCATCTGACTAATCGTCGGGAGAAATGGTCAGAATGAACTAAAAGCGACTCAATAGTGCTTATATAGAAAACAAGAGCATGTCTAATTGGTCGAGAAAAGAAAGCACAATCGGGTCGCTCTTAGTTCAAGTGTCAGATGAAAAGTCTTCAAGGAATGAAATCGCTTTTTAAAGCTATCTTAAAGTTTTGTACCATCAATCGACTTTTCAAGTATAATAATAGTAATAATATTCCCATTTTACACTGCATACAGAGTTTAAAAAACTCCTTGCATTTTACACATTGACAGCATTCAGTTCTATTTACACCAACGCTGCTCCCCGAGTCTTTCTCATGCAATCCTTGCAACTAATCAGATCAATAAAGGTAGTCTCACACCATTTTTTTGGAAGTGAATTGGTATTAAGGATAATTTATTGTTTTCGACACCCTTAGCAACATTGCTTGCACCTCCAATAGGGAAGCTTTGTTGTATAGACTCACAGAACTGAACTTTTCACGTTCCGGTAAATCGAGATCAGATGCAGCAAGCGATTCCCTGCTGGCACCTAAACCATGCTTCTTTGAAGGAACCAATCGAATCTTCTTCTTTTTAACTGTTATATGTAATAAAACCAGAGCATCAAACATTGGTTTTCCTCTTTATAAATTGGTAAAATAACACAAAACAAAGATTCAAATTTCAATAGTGGGGACCCAAAAAATAAACATTGAAAAAAAAACTGTTTTATTTTAAGCACAGAATTCAGTAAAATTCTCAGAAAATATTAACTTATGTTATTTGAATAGAATTTAAACTTTTTAACTCGATCTACATACAAATAAAAACAACAAACCTTTAGAAGCCAAGCTTTGAGTTGATCCAAATATATTCTTTTTTTCTTTTGAAAGACTGCTCTGTGAACCAGTGATTGTGCGACTTCCATCTAGACAAATCATCATTCACAGTGTCACAGTATGATGTTCATGAAACCAGGACTGGGGCAAAAAATATGCCAATACCAACACTGGCGTCGGCATTTTTTGCTTTGCTGACATTAACATCAGCACTTTGCAGAAGTTTAATATGCCATTTTATTCTTGCCCTAAGACTCAAGAGGCTACTTTACCATTTAACTAGGTATACAGGCTAAATAGAAAGCTATAGCTTAAAAAATTATTTTATCTAAAAAAGAATATTAGTTAATCAATAATTATACTGTATATCAGAATTTTCAAAAATAATTGAGAAAATTTTGCTGACACCAGCCAACACCCCAGCCCTGCATGAAACATCAGACAAATCATTATTCACAGTATCACAGTATGATGTTCATGAAACATCATAACAAATCATCATTCATGGTGTCACAATATGATGTTTATGAAACATTACAACAAATCATTGTTTGCAGCATCACAATATGATGCTCATAAAACATCATGCTTACAATCACTACAAAACATGACATTCAGCATCCAAATATAATTGCTACTGACCTGTTTGTCGGAAACGCTGTTTTGCAGCCATCATAAAATCTTTAATTTCTTGTGCATACAATTTGCTAACATTAGTTGTGTATGCCTTAACAAAACAATAGTTCAACATAAGTCACAACCTACATACAAAAACAACAAACAGCCAGCTCCATAAACCATTAATAACATTATACAGGGTGGGCCAAAAGTCACTTTTGACCTTTAATATCTTTTTTATTTTTGCAGTTATAGTTATGGAGTTTCAACATAATATAAACAAAAGTCAGCAGATTTATTAATGTAACTTTGCAGAATTAACAAAATAGAGCTCACATATGAAAAACAACATCTTTTAAATGCTGTCCATTCTCATTCTGACAAATTCTGGCCCATTCCAATGCAGACTCAGAGGATTTCTTGATTTCGGTTTAGTTTCCTGATTTCGTTTTGAATATTATCCTTCAATTCTTGTCGGGTTCGTGGTTTGTTTAAAAAAACCTTAACTTTTAGATATCCCCACAAGAAGTCAGGGGAATGAGAAGTCAGGGGCTTGCATTGCCATTGCAAGAGATTATTTTGTCTTCAAAGCATTCCCTTAGCAACTGCACAGTCTCCCTTGCAGTATGAGCAGTACCCATCCTGCTGGAGCCATGAATTAGGCTGATTTGTAATCTTCGGTTGTAAGAAGTTTCTAATCATTGCTCTATAGCAGGGGTTCCCAAACTGGGGTACATTTAGGCTTTTATTATGTGATAGAATGTCCTTATTTAAGTTAAATTCCGTGTCCAGAAGAAATAATAGACTCAAATGTCTAGAATTTTCGAATCCAGTCAATTGTAATTACATCAAACAGGACAATTAAGAGGGAAGACTTTTTTTTACAGATCACCGTGATTTTGGGTTTGAATGAGGAAATTTTCTGGCTGCTGTAAAGTGAAGACTTTTCTTTTTTTTTAAAGATCACCTTGATTTTGGACATGAATAGGGGGAAAATTAGTGGCTGATTCTAACTGAAAGCCTTTTTTTTAGAGAAATGTCACAAAATTTTGGGGTAACATGCAAACCTGCTACAGTGTCCAAAGGGTGCTGATGAACTAAAAGTTTGGGAAACCCTGCTCTATAGCGTTTATCAGAAATAGTGACAGGATTTCCATCATCATCCTCAAAGAAATAAGGCCCGATTATTTCATCTGCTGTTATTGCACACCATATTGTGCACTTTATGGCTTTCTGTCTTTGTTGTATCACCCTCAGATTCTATAACTTTGAGTGTTAATGAAACCATTCAAATAAAATTGGGCTTCATCAGATATCATCAAATTTTGCATAAAATTTGGCTCATTTTGTGCTAATTCTTGAAGTCTGATTGAATACTGGAGCCTTGATTGAAAATCTTCTGGTTCAACTTGCACCTTATATGGAAAAAATTTTAGACTACAAAGAATCCTTCATAGAGAAGTTCGGAGTTGAATGGAGCGCTTTCGGGTTGAAGTTTGAGGACTCTCTTCAACACTCTCCCTAACCCTTTCATGGTTTTCATTTGTTGTTACATTCCGTGGTCTCCCAGCTTGAGGAAGATCACTTACTGTGCCTTGTTGTTCAAAGTGATAAACTATGCTTTGTATTGTGTAGTCATTTGGTGCATTTCCAACTTGGTAGTGCCGTTGATATTGTCTTTGAGTTAAAATAATGGAACCATGACTTTGATGATAAAATTTTACAATTTGTGTTCTTTCTAGAATATTTTATTTATTTATGATTAATTTTTAAGGCTTAATATATAATATATCTGAAAAAGAAATAAAAATAACTATTTATTGCAAAATGACAACATAGTAAAACCCCGAAGTGACTTTTGGCCCACCCTGTAGTAGAGTTTTGAAGTTGATTAACTTTTTCCTCTAAAAAAATGCTCATTTTTTAAAAGCTGTAACAATGTTAAAAATTTCAAAACAATGAATATTACTGGTATTAACATACAGAGCACATTTGCATATATTTTGTCTTGTCGGCAATTTTCATCCACAGAATCAAATTTTTGTAAGGCAACAAATCTCGGTGATAAGGGAAATGCTTGGGAAGACGCAATTCTTGTGTGTGGCGAGTAAGAGGGTTGGATGACGAGTCGGAAGCCTGGAATGTAAAATCATGATTTAATCATTCAAAAAGTCAACATAAAACCTAGTAAAAACAGGCAATTTGCAAAAACATTATAAATCATAGCAGAAATAACTTGCGACAATTTATTTTATCACATTTATGAGCTAAATTATAAAATGCTGCATTGGCCACAAGCAACACCATTATAATTGAAGAAGCAAACCATTGCTTATCTTTCTTTTTTGGTTTGCAAAAACCAAGGCATCAAACTGGTTAAAATAATGTTTCAGTTTAGGCTCAGCAAATTTTATTTTTAGGGGTTTAGTTTTTGGATCCAATTCTAATTTTATAAAATAATTTTTCTGTACATATCTAACAACTGTGTAAAGTAAGAAAATAATTGTGGATTGTGGCCATAGGCATACTGGACCAAAATATTTGGGGGGGAAAAGCAAAACAATTTTGCCCAAATTTTATGCAATGATTGTTGAATCAGTGAGCAGAATACATTAGCTTTGTATTTAAAAATATTTTTGGTGCCCAAAAAATCAATTAAAAAATGTTATGCATTGAAATATAATCAATTATTTCCAAAAAAGACACTTGAATGATTAAATCCGGTGCAGAGCACATTAAAATTAACTTGGCATCCATGCTTCTGAATGGACAAATCACAAATGAAAAACGGAGTACTGTAAAGGTGCTTCCAGGCTCCGTGCTTTTGTGCTTGGGACTGATGCCAGGCCTGTTGGGATGGGCTTACCCCAAGTAGCTTAAGTTAAGCTCAACCACCTGCAGACTGGTGTTGGGCAATTCCATTCATCCATGCATAAGTAGGGTCTCGCTCCTTCATCGAATTGCAAGTGTGGCGCCTCTGAGCAAACCACAGACCATGTTCTAACAGCATGCTCTATACATCGGGCACCACATGGAGCACAAGATCTGATGGTTTTAGATGACAAAACTTGATGCCAGCTTAGTAACACCACTGTCAGCATCTGATTCAGGCAGTGCAGCAGCCTGGGTTAGTAAAAAGATAAACCCTCGGCCCCAGTCCTGTTTGTGTCTGATCTCGAGTGGATACCCTTCAATGATGACAATGACATTAAAATAAACAATTTGGGTAATTTTTTTCTGCCCAAGAAACATTTTCACAAATGCATTTTATGCTTTGAAAAACATACTTAGAGTCTAAAAAAATCTGATTGTCTTTGAATTTTTTTGATGGTAAACAGGTTGGGATGGTGACTCCCCCCATTTCTTCCAATTTGTAAGGCTATGGTTGTCTTCTTCTCCTTTCAGCCTTTCCCTTCAATCAGGGGTGGCCACAGCATATTATCTTTCTCCAAACCATTCTGTCTTCAACGTCTGTCTCCTTCGTATCAACTTCTTTCACTACATCTAAAAATCTTCTCTTTGATCTCCCTCTTTTCCTCTTTCCCCATAACTCCATTTTCATCATCTTTCTTCCTACATACTCTTGGTCCCTCCTCATGACATGTCTATACCACCTTGGCCTGCCTTCCCTCATCTTCATTCCTAACCGTTCTACTTTAACTGTACTCCTGATGTACTCGTTTCTAACCTTATCTTTTCTCATCACTCCTATAGCAAACCTCAACATTTTCATCTCTGCAACTTCCATCTCTTTCACTTGTTTCTTTGTGACTGCCACCGTCTCAAGTCCATACACCATTGTTGGTCTTACGATTGAACTATACACTTTTCCTTTTACTGTAGCTGGTAACCTCCTGTCGCAGATTACTCCTGATACTCTTCTCCATCCGTTCCATCCTGCCTGCATTCTCTTCTTTACCTCCCTCTCACAACTACCACTTTCTTGAAATGTTGATCCCAAATAATTAAATTTCTTTACTCTTGGCACTTTTGTATCCTCCATCTTCACTGTTTCTTTGTCATTTCCTCCATTTATGCACAGATATTCGGTCTTTGACCTACTTACTTTTATCCCTCTTTCCAATGCATACCTCCAGGATTCTAGTCTCTGCTCCACTTGTGTCAATTTATGCCTATAGCTTACTTGCTTATTTCTTGACTTTATATGCTAATAATGCATGGTTTTTGCTTTTTATTAGCTAAGAAGCTTTATGCACTTTTAACATATAAATTGATCAATTAAAATTAATTTGATTACAAACAATTTGAATAAAACTAACTTTTTTATGGATAAACATTGCCACAATGAATTTTTAACATAATTTAAGAAATATCTTATATTGGTCTAATTGAACTGCGAGACTACAGTAGTTCTATACTGTAGGTAGAGTCTAAAATTACATTAAAGTGCAATATCTTTCACAGTACTTAAAGGGTTCCAGCAAAATGCGTTACACAGAAAAGTTATGATAAGACTTTTTGTTCTTTGAAAAGAACTTTTTGTTTAGATAACCAAACTTCATAATCTAAACATCTGTGTGTTGGCTTTCTCAAAAGTTCTTGCAAGATCTTTCAATCTCTGATATGAAATAAGTCAGTTTTAATAAAAACAGCCATGATTTGTATAAAAATCTCAGACAATTGTTGGTTTGCCAAACTTGCATATATGGCCAACGTATATGAGCACTTGAATAAACTTAACATAAAAATGCCAAGGCAAAAACAAAAACATACCAACATGTTCTGACAAGTTAACAGAATTGAAACAGAAAATGCTACTCTGAAAAGAGGAGTTAAGATGGGAATCACCAGAAATGTTAAGCAACCAAAATAGAAAAAAAAATTTTACAAAGATTTTATGTTGGATTTGACCCCAAAACACTTACATTTGTTGCAGTAGAAATATAAACATTAATTTTTTACAATTAACACAGAATATGACTGGATCCATAATTCTTTAGCAATAAATGCTAAAGTGTAAACACAAAAATTGCCTTTGTCTGTTAGAGAAAAATTTGTTAAACTATGAAATGACAGAACTCCTAGATTAAATTCAACAAACTTCAACTTGATAAATTTTGGATTTTTAATGAAGAACATGAGCAAATTTTGTAAGCAGCTATTAAAATTCAACTCCAGTTTTGCACCATTTACTTGTACAAGCAAAGCTTTTCATTTTTGTTATTGATTAAAAACAATAAACAATCTTGCTTTAAAAAAAATTGATAAAAAACTTTATGCTCTTTCAAAAATTGCACATAACCTACAACCATTGTGCTTGTTAAAACAGACTCAAATATTTCATTAAAATGTTTTTGTTTGGTCAGTTGTTTAAGTACAGTAGCATAGATGGGTGTCCATTGAAAAAACACAGGACCATCATGTAGGTGTTGAGTGTTTGTGTCTTGTGTGGAAGAGCCATATTGATGATGCATGTCATCAATACGGTTGCAATTCATAACCTACTTCTGTCATTCTGTTGTGTCCTAGGAAGAAAAGTTTTTTACAGTACTTTCTTCTGCTCAGCCCTTTTAGCAAGGGTCTCTAAATTACAGTCATAAAAACTCAGAAATCAAATAACAAAATTTTGACTGGATAGCAATATATCAAGTATTTTTAAAAGCAGGTCAGGGAATCTTTTTACAATTGCCCTAAGCATAATGCCTCTGAGGCTTTCCTGCAAGTCTGGAAAATAATAGAACTTTAACGAATGCTTGCAAAAAAATGATGAATGTAATGGCAAACTCAGCATCTGCAGCAAAAGTCAAAAGTTAAGGTTCTTATAATACAAGGGTGAGTCAATTATATGCACTTTTGTTTTTTTAATTTGTTTGCACAAGCACCAGAGTACAAGAAATATGTCATTTTTCTACTTAGTCCCCATCCTTTTTGATGCACTTGTTCCAACATTTCACAAGCTTGTGAATTCTATCTGAAAGTTTTTGGCTGGTCTTGTAACCATTTATGCATGATTTCATAAACTGCTTTATTCAAACAAAATCAGTGACTTTGTTGAGCATCTTTGAGTGTACCAAAAAGATAGTAGTTGGAAGGCATGAGATCTGGGCTGTATGGAGGGTATTTCAGCACTTTTTAGGTAATCTTCCAAAATAAGCTCTTTTGAGTCCCAAAAAAATAGTAAGTATAGACTTTCATGCAGAAAGTTGGGTCTTGAATTTCTTCTTTACTGGTGAATCAGAATGTTTCCTATGGTCCATGCTTGTCTGGCCACTTTTAAATTTCTCAATCCTTTCATACACACTTCTTTTTGATCATGCACTGTTTCCACACTGTGTTAAGAATCTCTGATGAATTTCAGCCCCTGAAACACCTACTGAGCATAAATAATTGGATCACTGCACACTGTTCTTCATTGGTGCATTTTGCTAGTGGAGCAGTCATTTTTATTGACTGAAACAAACACCTGTAACAATCAATCAAACAAACAGATCAGCTGATCATGATCACATGACAGAGAAGTCCATGTGTGGAGGAAAAATTGCATCCAACTTAAACACAAGAGTGTATTGTGGCATAAAATGCACATAGTTTTTGCTTTAACTTCATAAATAAATAAAGTAAAAATTAATCCCTGGCACCATGGATAATTATTACTTGGTTAGAATCGTAAAGCTAAAAGTACACTGCTTAATCATGAAATTTCTACAAGACTCAATAAATCATTAAAGAATAAATTGAAAAGTTTAAGTGACACAAACTTTCACCAATGCCATAGCAATGTAATCTGCAGTCAAGTAAAATTCTGAAAGACTGAATTCTAAAACAAGACTCAGGAAATCATAGTTTATGGAAATTCATTGCTAGACATAAATTTAAGATATAACTGCTAGTGTTGTAAGGAAAAAAATTGTTTTATTTGACAAATAAATTTTTAATTTCTATTTTATATAAATAAGGAATGCCACAACTTCAACAAATCGCATGTTTCTTGCAACAAATATAAAAGAAATTACATAATAATCATTTCAGAATAAAAAGTAAAGTATATTTGGAAACATAGATTATTCAGAATGTTTAGGAATTATAACTCATTCCATCGTCAACTGTGTTAACCCATTAATTCCCAAGCATAGACCAAAGAATATTTTTGTAATTTTTTTTAGCTTATTTTGTTTCTTTCCCACAACTGATCACTTTTGACCAAACAAGTTTTGAATTTTTTTGTTTGTTTTTTTAAAATTACTTGTTCCATTTTCGGAACATTGGGAAGTTCCGACTATGCTATTTGCCATGTTTTGCTTGGTAACCCAATATTCGTTTATTGCATCATTTCTTGTGTTGGAACATATTGAAATCAAACCTGATGTTATCTACTACACCGGAATTATCAAAACACCCATTTTATGAAATTTATGTAATTTTCAACAGATAAGAGAAGCGTAGAAACAAATATTGCAGTGCAGAGATAGTTCAAAAAGTACATAATAATAAATGTTTGTAGCTTCGCAAACTTCAGACATGTTTGTCATGGAAAATCACGGAGCACTTTTTGTAAAGCAGAACCTCACACTGGTTGCACATGGTCATCGTATTTTTTTTGCATAGCTTGCAACGTCCCTGTTTTCCAGCTGATACGCAAATATGTACAGACCCTGAGAATCTAATACTGTCTACTGGCATTCGGCTGGGTCCTGGTCTACATGATTTGTCTGGTACTCTCCCAAGTAAGTTCGCACTATTTCTTTTCAGAACTGAAGGTGATTCATGGTCCCACCAATCTCTTTGTGTAGTCTCCAAGCAGCAACAACGGACATATTTAAAAAGTTTGCAAATAAACACCATCACCACTTTTTGCTACACAGTCGGGGTCGGTACTCACTAAAAAAGCGATCAAGAAGATCGACTCCACCCATGTATTTGTTGTAACTTTTCACCATTTGGGGCTGCATTATATTTATTTTGCTTTTTTTTGCGGCACTCCACCTTTGAATCGTATTTGTGGGCTCTGTACTTTCAAAATTGCTCACAATGCAGACTGGCTTGTTGTCATTTCATTGACACAAGACCACCTCTCCATTGCTGTAGGTTTCAAATACTTTGCGCTCGTTCTTCTTCATTACTGCTGGAAGAGTCAGTGGGCAGTTTTGTGTTCTGTTCTGGCAAATAGTTCCAGTACATCGTAAGCCCTTTCTTGCCAAATCTCTGCAAAGGGCTGTTGAACTAAAAAAATTGTCAAAAAAATTGCATGGTTTGAATAATTTTCGAGTACTGCAGTTAGTTTATTTACAACTCGCTCTCCTAAAGGCTCACTTGAAGACATATCTTTGCCAGTGTAGACATCAAAACTGAATGGATAGACTTGGGCAGATGCAAAAAACCATATCTTCATATCAAATTTCACTGGCTTATTTTGCATAAACATTTTGGTAGAAAAATGCCCATAGTAAGGAACCATTTGCTCATCAATGGACAAGTGTTCTGAAAAAACTCCAAACCGAAGAAAATTTCTTTGCATTAGGTTTAGATACGTTCTGATCTTTGCAAGTTTGTCAGCCTGTTGTAGGTTATCGTCGTAAGCAAGATGAAAATATTGCTTTATTTCTTGAAACCTGTTTCGTGATATTTTTTTCTTCACAATGTTTACACCAACATCTTCATCATTGCACCAGTATAGATGCTCCTGAGGAAGGGTGTGATAACCACTCAATAAAACAATGCCAACAAAAGCATCCAAATCAGATTGCGGCAAATAAAATTGGTAATTTAGCTTTTGTTTTGCATATCTTTTGGACTCTCTTTTTGCTAGGTTATTTACATCTTCATCAAAATATAGCCAAACAACTGAAAAGCAGAGAGTTCGAATAATTCTGGGTTGGTTTCTTCCAAGCTAATTGACGTTGCTTGAGGCGGCGATTTAGAGATTTTTCCATTCTTTTTCCAGGCAATTTTTTCTTTCTTTTTACGCTTTGCTTTTGCTGATGTGCATGGTAGCTCTTCTGTGTGAGCATCCTCTAAACTAGGGTGAAACACTTCTACATTGCCTGCTACTTCTTTTAATTCCTGGCATTCATTCAGATCTTCATCATCCTCCTCCTCATCAGTCACTTCGCCCCTGGTGTCTGGTGGTAAAATTATCAAGGCACTTTCATCTTCATCATCACTGATTTCTTGAATTAGACCAACTGCTTCGTCAAGCATTATGAAACTTTTAGACATATTGTTATTTAAGGTTTTTCTAACCAATGTTCTAATCATATAAAAAAGATAGCATTACAAAATGTTATTCGCTCGCAAACAGTAAAGCAAATTCTAACTATTTTCTGTTTTATCATGCAACGAAACTGCAAGCTTATGCTGCTAATTTATTAGAATATAACAATGTTACCAAGATTTGCTTAGTAGTGAAGTTTTTGCCTTCACGTCATCTAAATTGCGGACTGGAGAATATATTTCTCATACTATCTACTAATTATTGCTTTGTGCCTCTATCAGGCTTCATGACTTTTTAATCCAAGAAATTTATCAGTTCTTAAATGTTTCCATAACATTTGTATTCTCATACAAAGGCCTTTGTGATGCTTCATTACAGTAGACATTTTTGTGTATTGTGCATTGTTAGTCATTTTAGCAGTTTTGTTTACTGTGCATTAATTGTATGCTTCTTCTTTGTCTGAAAAACTCTACTAGACATTGTGTGTCAATTATTCAATTGTCGCCACTTCCCAATGTTCCAAAAGTGGAACATCACAATACATTATAAAAAAACAGCACTTTATTTTCATTTGCCTGGCGTGAAAAATTTTTCGTTTATTGAGTGACACATAATAAACTAGCAAAATGTCTTTGAAATGCATTTTGAATTTGCATGTGCTTTGCAAGACGAAATAAAGTAACGCAAGCTAATTAGGTCAAAAATACAGCAAATTTTGACCTCTTAATCAGCTTACATCTATTATTTCCAAAAAAACTAAAATGCTTATTATGTTGTACCACCCTTCTACTTCACAAATATAATAAAAAAGAACTTAAAACTTTAGCTTGAACATGTCAAAATAGCCGTTGAAAAATGTTCCACTTTTGGAACATTGGGAGGTAATGGGTTAAACTGATTAATTAATTGCAATATATATATTTAAATTTAGATAATTTATGACATAACACAATAAAGTATTGCAAAAATATATGTATTAAATAAAATGAAGTTATCTACATGTAACTTTAAAATTAAACTGATACAACAGCAATTTGGGTGTATGCAGAATAAAGTGGTTTAAGAATTTTAAAACAAATTAATAAAACACCAAGTTTAAGCATTTACTGCACAGTACTATTGTTAAAATAAATTAAAAAAAGGCATTAAGTATTAAATAAATACAATACAACTAAATAAATTGTTTGTCAATATTAATAGATGGATTAAATTTTTGAATATATACAATCAAATATTTTCAACACTTCTATCAAATGTTTTCAACAATTTTCGCCAATATGAATAATGATCATCAATTATTCAAATAACCTGCTTGGAGAATTCAGTGGTAAGATGTATAAAGAGTCGCTTTGCAAAAGATCTTCGCAATCCATCGAACAACTTTTGCTGTTCTGCAACAGCTTGCAACATTGAGAGACCTAAACAAACATCTTGGTACATCAAAAACCAATCGAATAGATAATCTTCATATTTAGGAGTTCACAGGTGTATTATAGAGCTAAAGTGTACTATAATATGTACTAATTCACCAAGAATCTGCATAAACATGATTTAATTAATTTTTTTTTTTTATTTATGGACTTCTATTAATTTATTTATCTGTTTATGTTGTTGCTTAAATTATTAAACCAAAGGCATAAAACTTCTTCAGATTGCATTAGGATTAGGGTGAATTAGCTGCGAGAACAAGGTTTGCTACAACACCGACAGTGAAAACACAAGCCTTCACATGCACCTTTGATGACATAAAGTTCACCTTGAGGCTAAGTTAGGTTCCCAAAACTTTTTTTTAACCAGGACATCTAAAAGAATTTTTTGTGTAAAACAATTAATTTATAATCTAATGTAAAAAAATTATTCTGCTAATATAACTGGCATTGAAATTTCTTTTCCAAGCTGTCATTTCCAATTGGTATTTAGAAATTTCTTAAAATCACACAGATCACTAAGGTTCCACAAGGGCCTGTTTAAAAAATCCTTTTCTACATTCTGAAGAATTTGAAATCATCACTGTGTTGCATTGCCATAGACCTGAGGTGTCATATTTCACAGTCATTGTTTGAGCAATGTTAATTGGCAAAACAATCATATTTGCGACAGCTTTTGAGCAGTTACACAAGGTGAATGTTCTTAATGCAAAGCTCTTCAGAGCAATTGAAGAGCTTTTTAACAAACATGTGTGTTTTGTCTGTCTATACTTACATCTACAGTTATGAAATGTAAATATGATGTCTATAGTTACTTTTCTGTTATTTTGTGTTGAGTTTCTGTTATTTTCTGTTATTTCTGTTATTTTGTGTATTGTTACTTTTCTGTCTCTAGTTTGTGTTGGAGAATCTGCTTATTACAACTACACTTCAAATGGATTCAAACTCAGTTTAAACCAAGTCTTAACATTATACTATTATCTTAATTAATTCGTGTCTTAATGCATTTTACAAAGCTATTGTGTTTTCAAATGAAGAAGTAGAAGGTTGTTTGTTGTCTTGTCTCACTTAAAAGTTGCCTAAATCATAATTACTCTAAGCATACATTGCTAAAAATATCTTCACTCCAAAGAGGTTAATAAAAGGGGGGTCACACAAATGTAAGTCACTCTTGAAGTGGGCACCCTCATACTTGCACTGCTGACACTGATTTAGTTAAATGACAAATGTGCTATATCAGAGGTGAGGAACCTTTTTGTTATTGGAGGTCATATTTTATAATTTTAAAAGGAAGCTGCATAAGTTGAAACATCTAAAAAAATTGCATAATCACTTTTATGCCATGGAAGTGGCACTTTGATGTCATAATCACTTTGATCATAAGCACGTCTCAGTTTTATTGATTTTTGGTGCCAAAAAGAAGTGGTCTCAAAAAAATCTTCACTTTGAATTTGACTTGAAATTCTTGATCTTTGTACCTTAAAGTAGTGTTCACTAGTTATCAGCAGTAGTCTTTGACACACAATTTTACTATCATGGAGGTCACACCAAAAACTTGTGGGGGTGGCAGGTTTCTCACTTTTGCACTATACCATATTTATAAAATAATTTTCAATGTTTTAAGGAAACTGTAAAAGCTGTTTATTTTAAGATTAACACTTGTCGGCAGCCTGGTCAAGTGGTTAAAGTGCCATGCTTATATTCAATATGGTTTCAGTTCAAAACCCATTCACACCATTCTGTTGTGTTCCTGGGAAAGACACTTTATGGCACTTTCCCCTGCTTGGTGGTCTTGGCAAGCAGTTCTAAATTACAGTCATATCTCTATTAAATTGCAAGCAAACAGCAATATCTTGGCATCTCTGGAAGCAGGTTGGGGTAATTGCTTACCCTATATGTTAGCACCTCCATTGCTTTCCTGCGAGTCAGGAGAATAGATATAGAGATAAAATAAATAAAATTATCAGCTTAAGAGATTTTAGATAAATTGATCAGCAAAGATGTTGACTATTGGTTGACAAGGTTTATCTTGTATGCTTTGATACAAATGTGCTATTTTCAAAAAGCTTCTAAGTATAGATGTTTTGACATTAACAAAACTTTAATAAAACAATCTATCCTAAACCTGGGGTTCCTAGTCAGGACACAACTGCAATTCTTACTTGAACAACTGTATGAACCTTGTATGACAAAGAACAGCTTGCAACATCTCAAAACACAGAAATATAAAGCACAACAATGAATCACTCAACAATCCAAATAGTATTCTTGTAAGATGGTGTAATGAGCAGATGTTCAAATTGTTGTAGTAATTAAAATAGAAAAATTTAGTTTAGGTGTAACTTATCATCATCTGTGAGACGATGTAAATGATTTTACGAGGTGTATTTGAAAAGTATCGGGACTGTATGCTTTGCACAAACAACACTTGCAACAGTGATAAAAGCTTTGTTTTTTAAGATGTCGCAATGTCTTGTGGTTGTAAAAATGTAGTTTCAGCATTCTGTGACAACCATATGCTTTTTTACAGGCTTTTCTTGAAAGGTGCTTTACTGTAGTTCGTTTTGGGATAATTTATTTAGTAAATATTTTTTTCTTTTTTTTTCTTCTTTTGTTAACAAATAATGAGCATTGAACAAAAAATCAACTTGAAGTTTCTCGTTCGACTTGGAAAAACTCCAACTGAAACATTCAATTTGCTCCAAGAAGTTTACGGAGATGCTATGATGTCAAGAACTCGGATTTTTGAGTGGCACAAGAGGTTCAGAGAGGGAAGAGAGGATGTGGAAGATGATCCTAAGAGTGGAAGGCCAACAACAAGCAGAACAAACGAAAATGTTGAGCGTGTGAGAGAAAAAGTGCACAGTGACCGCCGCCTTACTGTTAGAATGATAGCAGATGAGTTGAGCATGAATAGTGAGAAGGTGTGGAGGATCATTACAGAAGATCTGGGGATGAGGAAGGTTTGTGCGAAAATGGTACCAAGGTTGCTGAATGATGGGCAAAACGAAAATCGTGTGCAAGTGTGTCAAGACATCCTGAAACAACTTGAAATTACACCAGATCTGCTGAGTAGAGTTGTTACCGGTGATGAGTCGTGGATCTTCAAGTACGATCCACTCACCAAACGGCAGAGGGTTGGGGTAATTGCTTACCCTATATGTTAGCACCTCCATCGCTTTCCTGCAAGTCAGGAGAATAGATATAGAGATAAAATAAATAAAATTATCAGCTTAAGAGATTTTAGATAAATTGATCAGCAAAGATGTTGACTATTGGTTGACAAGGTTTATCTTGTATGCTTTGATACAAATGTGCTATTTTCAAAAAGCTTCTAAGTATAGATGTTTTGACATTAACAAAACTTTAATAAAACAATCTATCCTAAACCTGGGGTTCCTAGTCAGGACACAACTGCAATTCTTACTTGAACAACTGTATGAACCTTGTATGACAAAGAACAGCTTGCAACATCTCAAAACACAGAAATATAAAGCACAACAATGAATCACTCAACAATCCAAATAGTATTCTTGTAAGATGGTGTAATGAGCAGATGTTCAAATTGTTGTAGTAATTATAATAGAAAAATTTAGTTTAGGTGTAACTTATCATCATCTGTGAGACAATGTAAATGATTTTATTTCTGCCTTAAATTTTTAAAAAATTTTAAATTAAATCTGAATAAGAAATTTTATTTAATTGGTGATCTCAATATCAATGTACAGGGTGCGCAGAAAGTCCCCGATCATAAAAAATGTTAAATATATCCATAAATAAAGCTTGAAATGAAACAAAAATTTGTACAATATTGATCATTGTCCTTTTTAATCCATACATATCATTTTTTTCAATGTGATTTCCTTCAGCTTGAATAACTCAATTAAGTATACCTCTGAAGCTTTCCACATGCAAGAAGTGTATCTTGGCAACAATAAACATCTCTAATAGAGTCAGGTAACTTGCATGCCTGCTGCCTTTCTTGGAAGTGGCAGCCGTTTCTTGGACTCCCTTTCCAGAATCAAACCCTGATTTCCATCATCCATGAGCACCTCAGCAGGCTGGGACTGAACCATGAAACCATGATGAAAATACCAAGAAACATGAAACCTACAACCTTTCACGACATTGAGCACACTAACATCATTATCTCAGATCCAAACATAGCAACTGAGGAATGTAGAGAAAACCTCAAAACATATTCACACTACCATCACCTTGCAATACCTCAGTTCTAGAAAAAAGAATAAAATTACTAACACCACACCTTATGATATTTCTTCATCAAAACAAACATTACCATGTCACTTGCATACAAAACTGGCATAACTCAGAGCCAACAAATCACCATTCTTGCAAAGTTACCTAAATACAGTGAACCACAAAACTTATATGCCACAATGCCCACTATGCTTGTCACACACACATAACACTAATCACCTTTTTAAGTGTAGCTAAGTACCAACACAAGACAACACCACTAGTCTGTGAAAAAAAGCCTTTCAAAACCGCAGAGGTAATCCAAGAGTAGGAATCTAGATTGGCTTTTTTGAGGGGTTAAGAGCTGGCTACTCCAAGATATCCTTGGAGCAGGGGCAACAACAACAACCACAACAGAGTCAGGAATGTCATCTGCACTCTGACAAACTTCTGTCATTTTAAGTATTGAATTGTGCTTCTTATTGTAAACGTTTTTTCATCTGAAAAGATTATCTTTCCTGTATCCATGCCACTCTTCAAATGGTTCAGAAGAGCTTTAGATCTTTCTCTTCTCTTTTCTTTCTGAATATCAGTGAGTAGCTGTCTTTTCATTATTTTAAATGGAGACATACCCAGACCATTCTTTATAATTGGCCTTACAGATGTTGCACTAATCTTTATCTCTTTTGCCATCTTCCTCATTGATCTTTTGGGGTTTCTTCTTATTCTCTCTTTAATGGCCTTTACTTTCCGAGGTGTGTGAGCAGTTCAAGGTTGTCCACATTTAAGTTGATCACCTGTTCCAAGCTAAATTGCATTACTGTATTGCAAACAGTTGATTTTGGTGCGTTAAAGAGCTTCACAATCTGGGGATTTGACTTTCTAGCATCATGTTGACTCATTTTAGTGATTTTTAAACTAAACTTAAGTTTTAATGTCCTGAGATAAGGAAATAGATGAAAGAAACAGTATATTGAACTGTTTAGATACTTATAAAACTATATCAAAATATTTAAATCTTAAAATTGGATTGGGAACTTTCTGCACACCCAGTAAACTCTAAAATGAATAATATCAATAATTGTATTATTGACATGAATATGAAAAACGGTGCTTATTTTCTTATTGATAAACAAGCTCATATATCAGATAATTCTTATTCCACTATTGATCATATCCTGATTGATGATACAAATAAATATTTTCTTGTATTTTTTAAGTGATATAAGTGATTGTTTTTCTGTTGCTCATTTAGTGAGAAAGAAAGGTATTTCAAATGCGAAAAAAAATCAAAAAACCAGTTGTTTATCTGCAGTCAATGCTTTCATAGGAAAGTAGATGTTGTATAAGTTGCTATTGAATGCATGCCATACTACTTAAATAATGGCTAATCTGTCATTTTTTGGTTCTTTTGGTCAATTGCAGCAGTTATCAAAATGCCTGTAATAAATGCATGAATTGATTCATTGTCGTAGCCAGAGGTGTAGAATTCAAATATTCTCCTTTATGGAAAAATTACTTTAAATTTTTACAAAAAAAAGCTTTTAAAAAAGAGCATAAAAATCACTGAAATAACAAAATCCATAGCTATTCACAACAGAATCATTTAATCTAAGCATATGGTCTTTCATGTCTTCTAACTAAACATAAAAAAATTTTCTTTTAATTACTTGGTTTTCATCTAATTTTTAGCTGTCCCAAAAATAGTTTTGTGGTTGAATCAGCAATAAATATCGACACTTACCATGAGGCAGCTCAACCTGGAGTGCACCTTGCAAAGCTTCTGCTGCACTGGTACAGGCTGCAATGCCACTGTCTGTGCTCAAATCAGCTTCATGAAGTGCTTTTATGTGGCCCTCAGACAGATTCAGTTGCATCTGTATGAAAACACTGTTTTATCTGAAAATTAGAAATTAAATAAATAATGATGATCACATTAAAATTAGTCATTAAACAAACAATTTTTATCGACTGGCAGTGAATCAGTTAATATTGCATACTGTAACTGACAAAGGTTTCTTAAGAATCACTTGAACGTCTAGTAATCATTTATAGAATGGCATAAAACATTTATAGCAACTCAAAAAATAACCACCAAATTCTTTTTCAAAAACCATTTCAGAATTGTTTCACAACTATATACCAGTATAAACGTTTGATGGTACAGAATTTGAAGATTGCGTAAAGTAAAAGATTTTTCTTCCCAAAAGCTTTTCATCTGACACTCTTCAGGGGAAATCATCAGAATGAAGCAGAATTGAAATTGAACTGAATCATATCAGTTTCAATTCTGCTTCATTCTGACGATTTCCCCTGAAGAGTGTCAGATGAAAAGCTTTGGCAAGAAAAATCTTTTACTTCACTCAATATACCGGTATGTATTGTTTTATAGAAAATTTAAGTCAACTAAACTAAACTTTATTGAAACTGTTACCAGATATTCTGCTTTAAAATTATTGACCATATAAATTGGTTTTTTAATGTTATAATTAACATGAAGTAGATGGAAAATGTAAATAGGGCCGAGTGAGGATGAAATGAAAGGAAAAAGTCAAAGGAAACAGGAGAAGGATTGGTTTAAGGAAAGAAGTTGTGGCAAGTCAATGTAGGTGGTCAAAGAAGGTGTAAGAAGTGTTATAAAAGTAGTGGGATGCATCCAGCCACTTCCAGTTATTGGGGATTACATCAAATTAAAATTGAATTGATGATGATCATAAATTAGTAGAATATAGCACACAACACATATATTTTTTTATAAATTTGTTTACTGTATTTACACAAATACAACTAACAAACTATCTTTATCATTAAAAGTTAAAAATTGATATTAAATTTTTTTAGTATTTAACTCAGGGCATGATGTAAAAAATCAACTTTTAATCTGTTTTGAACATCAAAGAAGTCGTTTTTTCATAAAAAATTCTTATCTTTGAATAAAACCAAGGTCACATCTTTTTTGATACTGATAGTGTTTTAATAATTTTACTGTTTGTTAATTACAAAAAACTACTTGTTAATTAAAAAAACACTTATTTTAATGAATGTGAATAAACATAAAAGTAATAAGTAAAATACATACAACTAGCTTGTCAAGTTCTTCAAGTAACCGAGTGTGATTTTTGTTTGTAATTTGAATAAATGATTCTTGGTTCTTCATCTGTCCCATTTGAGTAGCTATTGCTCCAACCATATTCTCATAATCATTAAGAGAACTTTCAATGTGGGACACTTCACTGAGAGCTTTATCCAAAAGCAGCATCAACATGTTAACCTAATATTTCACAATAAGCTCAAGACAAAAGATAAAAGATAAAAGATACAGAAAAATCATAAAACTTTCAAAGCAAAAGTCAAAAATACGAGGGTAAATCAAAAATTATCCGGACTTTTATTTTTATGGATTATTTTAAAAACACAAAACACGAAAACGATTTATCATTTTTCTACATAATCTCCACCCATTTCGATGCACTTGTTCCAGCGGTCTACAAGCTTATAAATGCCATCTGAGAAGAAAGTTTTTGGCTGGTCACACAACCATTGATGCACCGCTTTTTGCACTGATTCATCAGAAGAAAATTTACGACCCCGTAATGCATCTTTGAGTGGGGCAAAAAGATGATAGTCGGAAGGAGCAAGATCTGGACTGTATGCAGGATGCTCCAGCACTTCAAAACCTAGTTTGTTAATGGTTTCAATGGTTGCTTTGGCAACATGTGGGCGTGCATTGTCATGCTGCAGCAAAACCTTCTTTGACAGTAATCCTCGGCGTTTGGTGCGAATTGCAGGCTTCAGGCGGTTGGCTAGCAAATCACAATAACTTGCACTGTTGATTGTACTCCCTTTTTCCAGAATATCCTCCAAAATAGCCAAAATCATTTGTTGAGCTGGCTCAATCTTCTCTTCACTGGTGGAGGTTGATGGACGTCCTGCTCCTTCTGCATGTTTTACACTGGTCCGGCCTGTTTTAAACTTCTCAATCCACTCATATACCATTGTTTTCGATAGTGCATTGTCTCCATATTGTGCTAAGAGTCTTTGATGAATTTTTGTCCCCGATGAACCTTCTGACCACAAAAATCGGACCACAGCACGTTGTTCTTCTCTGGTGCATTGTGCAAGTGGAGCGTCCATTTTTATCAACAGAAAATAACACGTGTTAAAACTGAACGAACAATTAGATTAGCAGATCGTGATCACGTGACACAGTAGACAACACGTGCAAAAAAAATTTTGAAAAAGCTAAAGCAAGAGTGCGCTATAGAGCAATTCCGGATAATTTTTGATTTACCCTCGTACATTACAAAGAGTAAGTCAATATTTAATATTATTATTTTCAAACAAATCAAAATTAAATATATTCTTTGTGTTTTCAACAACTTTATATTATTAACCTTCATATTGCAAGATTTTGCACATTGTCAGAAGACTTAAATCATTGCATAGCAATTAACTTAATCAATTATTTCAAGGCATTTATCCAGCTGACCTTTGCTAACCAAAAGCGACACTCTCTTTGGCCACTTAGGGACTATCTGGATTTTGATGACATACTGCCAAGTTTTTTAAGTGGGCTTACAGTTACCTGCCAAAGGAGACTAGATCTAGATGCCTGCTTGTACCAGGTATTTGAAAACCAATAAACAATCTAACCAAACAAGCAATTGGCACTAAATAGTGGACAAGTTATCAATGAAATACAGAGTACAGTGATAGAACATCAAGGCTCCATGCTTTTATTTTCAGAACCAGTACTTAGCTCATTGAAATGGGCTTACCCAAAAAGAGCGTGGGTCAATCTCAATTTCCTAAGGACTAATGTTGGATGTTTCTATTTGTCCATACATAAATGAGGTATCAGTTCTTTATCAGGTTTCAAGTGTAGCACCACCTAACTATTAACTTATTGTGTTGTTTTAACATGCCCTGTACCAGAGTTTCCCCAAATGTTTTGGGCCATGGACCCCTATTTGCAAATCTTTTTTTTCAAGGCCCAAGCAAACCCAAAACAAGGTGTTTCCAAAAAAAAGTCTTCACTTCGAATTAGTCTCAGATTTTGCAATTTTTGACCCAAAAACAAGATGTTTCCTAAAACAAAAAAAAGATCTCTACTTTGGACCAGTCTTGGATTTCATGGTATGGATTACTTTCCAAGTATATATGTTTGACAAATTTTGTCATGTTGTCACAGACCCCTCTTGCAGTCATCCTGGACTTCAGTTTGAAAACTCTGCCCTATACATCTGGCATGACATGGCACAAAAAAGGATGACAAAACCCAATGCTGGATCAATTGCAGCAACATCAGATTCATAAGCAGCATTGAGAAATAAAAGAACAAATCTCAGTCTTTGTTCTTTTTGTGTCTGACCTGGGTGAATACCCTTAAAAAAAAAAGATAAAAAGCAACAATCAATTACCATCAACAATAGATTGTTAGTAGAATAGCTCAGATGGTACTACTTTGACTTGATAGAAGAACAATTCCCTGCTCTCAAGTCTGATTTAGAGTATATGCTCAGTTATGTTTGTTTCTCAGTCCAATGGAGCAATTTATGTTCTACTCTTAAAAAAGATACTTCATGACAAAACAGGGTCATGTTGGTTACCTACAATGGTGAATCCACTTATATAGCAAAACGATCAATTTGACCATACAAAGAAGAGCAATATTAAAAGCATAAATTTTTTATTTATTGATAGCTAGAAATAACAAAGTACTGGACAATAAATGAGCCAGAAAGATAGTGAATGCTTGATAAAGTTCAAGTTAAAAATCTAGACACCATAAGCAAAAAATAAAACCTAAATTTGAAAAATATACAGAATAAGTATAAAATGAGAAAAACAAAAATGAAAATTACTTGTGTTTCAGATCCCATAATAGAATGAATATTCTGTCCATCTAAAACGGATAAATTCCTTGACAATCTAGATGCAAATGCTTCTGCATCACTAATGGCATCTTCACATTCAGACAACATCTTTTCAAGATCAGTTTCTTCTTGTTTAGTTAAAGCCTGAACCATGTTAATAATATTAAACACATATGCAATATTATGGATTAAGTGGTAAATTCAGAGTCAAAGTATAATCAAAGTTGGTAGGTATTTCACAACAAACTCTAACAAAGTAAATTATTCAATTGTTTATAGTAAAACCATTTTAGATTAAAAGCCTTAAGGGTGTATGCAGGAACTTAACTTAACTAAGCTAAGCTTAAGTTTAATCATGGATTAGTAAATCCAACCTTAAGTTGCTGGTTTAAGCTTTTTATCCAGAAATTGATCTTAAACTCGGATTTAGTAATTGAGTTTTAAGTCACACAAACTTATGTAATCTATGCAATCACTTTGACTGCCATTAATACCATAGTAACAATACTAAGCTACAGAAAAAAAGCTTTTGTAAAAACAATTTGTGGAAGCCATTCTTATTCAAAACTGATAAAAGTTTAGATATCACTAACTAATTATAAAGAATTTTTGTAATTTTGATAGTAACTAAAGCATAGCGCTATTCTTCTAAATTAAATTTCCAAAAATAACCTTAAGTGCATGAGGGTTAATATCACACTACTTAAACTAAAATGTGACCTTGAAAAAGATGAAGCAGGAAAAAATAACCTTAAATGATGTTATTATCAGAAGCAATTACGTAAAGCAATAAAATAAACTTTTGATCTACAAACATTGGCAGAAAAAACAACTTCTGATGATGTCATTATCAGAAGCAATTATGAAGGGCTAAAACATTCTGATCTTCAAGACATTGGTGAAAAAACAACTTTTGTTAAAAATGTAACTTCAACCGAGATCGAGTCTGTGTCAACACTGACTAATTTACAAAGTATTTAAATATTTTAAATTTAATTTTACTTTACTTGCATTTTAATCACTATGTATACAGTAAAATACTTCTGATCTATGAGACATTGGCAAAAAACAATTTTTGTTAAAAATGTAACCAGGGGTGCCAAAAGCAAGAGGGCAATTGCTTTTCAAATTTTCCTTTTGAAAAATGGAGAGTACAGGTGGGCAGATACAGAAGCATTAGGCTAAATTTACCACCAAAATTTCAGAAACTCGATTTCAGAAATTGGGTGAAGCTAAAAGCTTTTATTCTGGTTCTTGTCCTCATTTTAAATTTTGGATGAAAATCCAGTTTTCTGGACACAGATTAAAAGTGATGATTTTTTTTTTAAATCACTATGATTTTGGGATGAAAATCCAGATTTTGGAAACTGATTGAAAGTGATGGCCTTTTTTTTATGGATCACTAGATTTTTGCACTTAAAACAGTCACAATTATGATGTGAAAATTTTGTAAAAGTGCCTTTTTAAAAAAATCAGGGTTGTCAAAATTTGCTTTTATTGGGAGTGCATTTTCAACAAAAAAAGTGTCCTTTTTTCAATTTTGCTCTACTCCCAGCAAAAAAATTCTAGCACCCCTAAATGTTACTTTGATTAAGATTGAGGCTGCATGAACACTTAACAATCTTTGACCAATATCCACATCCCATTGGTACTTAATAGTGTACTACAGTAGTACGTATAATTATCCAAAATATGCCAATGCCTACTTCAATGCACAAAAAAAAAAAATTAGTGAAACTTTAAAAATTGACATTTTATATAAAGCACTTGTAAAATATAAACATTCCATAAAGTTGGGAAAACTAAAATTATATATCAAACTAGTTTTACACTTTTTCAAGCTTTGATTAAACTACATTTTCAAGACTTAAGCCACCTCGAAAGCAGGCTTAAATTTCAAGCCATTCTTATTGCTATTTAAGCCAGGATTAGCTAAAAATTGACAAAAGTCAAAATCCAGCAATGCAGAAGTTAGACTTAAACTAGGATTAAGCTAACCCAAATTTCAGTTGAGTTCCTGCATAATACAACCCTAAAGGTTTTCCTTGTTATATTTTTATTAATCGCTTCACTTGTTTACTTTGCATGTACATATCAAAGGAAAACTGTTTTAGTAATTGTATAATAAAAATTATATTAGGTTGTCAAAAAAGTTCTTGCAGCATTTCAAATTTTGCTTTTAAACTATGCATTTTTAAACAAGTTTTTGTATTTTTTTACTGTGTATATCAAGTTTTTTGCACTATTTAATGGTTATAATTTTAATCATTTCAAATAAATTATGTTTTTTTCAGAATGTTGAACCAAAAATGGAAAAAAAAATTACAGTATGTCATTTTTCTTTTTCAGTTTAAATTAGGCTGTAAAGCTGCAGAAACACCTCACAACATAAACCAAGTGTTTGGCATAGGAACCACTACTGAACGCACAGCACAGTGGTGGTTTAAGAAATTCATGCCAGTGATGAAAGTCTTGAAGATGATGAACATAGTGGTCGACCATCAGATGTTGACAATGATCAATAAAGAGTCTTAGTTGAAGCCAATACATGCACAACTGTTCAAGAGCTTGCCTATGAATTATAACACATACAATGATTTCCAACCTCCTGAGAGAGATTGAAAAAACAAAAAAGCTCAATAAATGGGTGCTTCACAAATTGAGCGACAACCAAAAGAAATGCCATTACAAAGTGCCATCTTTGCTTCTGTTATGTAACAAGAATGACCCATTTCTCAACCAAATTGTGACTAGTGATAAAAATTGGGTGCTCTACAACAACCAGTGATGCTCAACTCAGTGGTTAGACGCCAATGAAACTTCATGACACTTCCCAAAGCCACAGTTGCACTAAAAAAAGGTCATGCTGACTGTTTGGTGGTCTGCTGCTGGTCTAATTCATTACAACTTTTTGAATGCAGTCAAAACCATCACGGTGGAGAAGTATTGCCGACAAATAGCCAAAATGCATGAGAAACTTGGAAAAAAACAGCCGGCATTAGTCAATAGAAAAGGCCCAATTCTTCTCCATGACAATGACTGATCGCATGTCTCCAAGTCAACCTTGCAAAAGTTGAATGAAATCAGCTACGAAACTCTACCTCACCTGCCTATCACCACTCACCAGACCTATCGCCTACTGACTACCACTTTTTTAAGCATCTCAATCACTTTCTGCATGAGAAATGCTTCAAGAATATCAGTAACATCAAAAATGCTTTCCATGATTTTATCACCACAAGAATGCAGAATTTTTACTCTAATGGCATAAATGCACTTGTTTTGCATTGGCAAGTGTGTTGAATGTGATGGTGCTTATTTTATTTCAGCTAAGATAAGTGTATCTGAATTTTAAGGTCAAAAACCACAAGAACTTTCTTGACAACCTAATAATTGGAAGGCCCAAGAGCTATGCTCAGTTTATACTGATTAAAAAGAGTATTAAAATAACTTAAAACCAGTGATTTAAACAATTACATATTTTTAATGCAAATAAAAAAATGTATACATAATTTTTTTAAATATTTTGACCAAACTAGCACAAGCATCCACCTGATAATCTTCCAGACCATCATCAGCTCCTGCTACTACTGCACTGCGTGATGTATCTGTTGCTAATAATGAAACTAAAAACAATATCATTTAATAATAAAAATAACCATATCAACATGAAAACAATACATTGAAAAATGACAAACTAAATAAAATTTGATCACAAAAAAGTTGGTGATACTATTAAACTATGCTGTTGCTAGTTTAAATGTCATCTTTATGAATAGCATAAGCAAAAATTATAACTCAGTGAAGAGGTTGCTTTTTTCATATGAAATAATAGCAGCCAGACCACATTCAATAAAAAAATTCTCAACAAAAAATCCCAGCCAAATACCACCCAATTTATAAGCTTTCATTTATTAAAACTTCTTCAGATACTCATTCTAATAGAAAGTTTAGTTTTGAGCAGTTTTGAATTATTCTATAGATTTAATACTTTTTTTTTTATTTACTTCGAAAATATTCAAAATTGTTTTGTGAAGGACACAGAGCTGTTTTTGGCTTACTAAACAACAGTTATTGAAGGTTGATGACATAACAAATCATACTGAATTATCTATTAATCAAACCACTGACATAATTACTTTCAAGAAAAGAAATTAAAGAGCTTAAAAAATCAGTCTTAGTTTTTGGCCTCCAGAAATAACAAAGCAAAAGTTTGCTAACATTGCTGTGACATTAAAAAGGAGACATCTTTTAAAAGCAGCAAAGGTGAGTTTTTAAGTCAATCTTTTTTTTTATAATACTATTTTCTACAACTTGCTTTTGATTAAATAAAAGGTTAATAATTTAACTTTACATATTAATTCAAATAAAATTACTGGTGTGCAAGACAATCAAGAAAGCTTTAATTATCCTGCTCATTTAAGAAGTGTGTTTATTCCTCACAGACTTTTTATCTGACACTCATTGGGAGGAATTGTCAGAATGAACTAAGAGCAATCCAATTGTACTTATATAGAAAAGGAGAGGGAGTCTGATTGGTTAAGACAGCAACCAATCAAAAGAAAGCAAGAGCACATCTAATTGGACAAGAAAAGCAACCAATCGGAAGTCAAAGAAAAAGAGCATTAGTGAATGAGTTTTAAAACTTCTATATGATATAGAGCTTGCTCAAACCTTAGTTTAAAACTCATTCACTAATGCTTTTTTTCTTTCACTTCTGATTGGTTGCTTTTCTTGACCAATCAGACATGCTCTTATGTTCTTTTCTTTTTCAATTGATCACTTTCTTAAATAATGACTCCCTTTCCTTTCCAATATATCACAATTGGATCACTTTTAGTTCATTCTGACAATTCCTCCTAATGAGTGTCAGATAAAAAGTCTTTAAAGAACGAACATGCTTTTTAAAACTACCTTAAAGTTTTTTACCACCAATTGACTCCTACCCATTTACCATAATATTCTAAACAAAATAATTATCATATAAAAGTTGAGGCGAAAATTGAACTAAAACTACCAAATGTCAAACAAGAATCATTTGTGTCTTAATACTATCATAAAATGCACCAAAAATTTTAACATATTTTGTCATATCAAATAGCAACTATATTAATAAAATTAGAAAACAGCATTCTATCTCTAAATGTTGGCCACTTTTAAATACTGAAGGTCAAACAGAACTTATTTAATTGCAGTTTGTATTATTAGAAAATATCTTAACAAAAATATATTAGCAAGTGCTGGACCAATACTGCAGTTAATGGATTAAAATTACTTTTCTGATTAGGAAACCATTTTAAAACTATGTAACGTAACAAATTTCTCTGTTCTTTGGCAGCTCGCAACCATCTTGTTTAGTTTCATATTTAAAGCCAAACTGATAAAACAAACATTTCCAATGTTTCTAGCATAAGTATTACAAGAAAGAATTTTTGAGATATCTGAGTGCATTCTTATTATTGAAAAGGTTCTTCACTTAATTAAACAATGCAAGCATTCACTTCTACATCATATGATAGTAATATTAACTTGGGCACAAACAGTTTTATATCAAAAAAGTCTACCACTTGTTTTTGATAAATGATTCAAATTCTTTTCAAGATACGAATCAATAACATATGAAAGTAAATATTTTATTTTAAAAAGATACTAAAAGTTTGCATTGTGCAGTAGCTTAATCTTAAGCTGCTGCAACTGCAAATTTGCAAAATAATAATCAATTTTTGTCTTCTCAAAAAAAAAAAATTATTATAACAAAATTATATTTGCTTGTATTTTTTTTAAACTCAAAAAAATTAAATTAAAAATTAAGTAGATAAAACTACTGCTAAAGCAAGAGACCAACCTTCAGACAAATGATGAGGAAGGTTGAAAAACTGAGGTTTTTGCTGTCTTGTCAAATATCGATTGCACAACTAAAAATAAAAGTACTACAAAATAAGACCAATCATAGAAGAAAGCAGTTATTACATTTTTTTAAAAGATAGCTGACTCTCCCATAAAAAAATTGTTGATCAGAGTTTGCAATTTAAAACTTTAACTCATTTTGGAACAAAGAGCTGCACAATCAAAAAAATAGAACTACCAATTTTTCTGTAAAAATTGCTTTTGAATTTTTAAAAATTTGGTGCAAATGTTATAGATGCATTTCAATTACTCAAAAAAATTTGATTGTTAGGAAATCAATTATAACAGTGTAAACTAGTTTTTCTCAAAACACAAGTTGCAGTTGAAATGTTCCAAACAATAACCTAATAGATCAGTTGCTAGTACATTTTGCCCATTATTTAGTTTTACCTTATAGTATTACATTCCTGTTGAAACGTAGCTAAAAATCTTAATTTTCAGCTATGAATTTTCAGGGGCATTAAGTGAAATTGTTAAAAATACTTCCAATTAATGTTTTACTCAGATACAAATAAACAAGTTGATACGAGTATAGCTTATAATTATGTAAGGCAAATGACACTTACTTCATTTGCTACAAACATTTTATTAATAACTACTATGGCAACGTTGTTAAAATTAGCACTTTCAAACAATTTGTAAAGCAGATGAATTGTTTGCAATTCCAAACCGTTTTTTTAGATAAATACTCTTAAATAGAAATATTTTGTTGACTTATGTATTGATAATGCTTGTGCCAGGTCTAGTCATTCTGATGATCAATAAAGGGGTTGGAGCAGGGTGTTGCAATAATTGCCAAATGGACACACTGCTTTATAGAGTTTACCACTGACCTACCAACAGCTAATTGGGTAAATTTAACAGAGTGCTAAAAATCTTTGACAAAATTGTAAACACAATTAAAACAAGAGCTCTTAAAGCTCAGGTTTTTCAACATTTTTTTTCTGAATTAGGAGTCAAACACAATAGTTTCTTGTTTTATTAGTTCAAAATGGCTCCCCATAAATAAAATTTTTTCTGTACAAATTGAAAAAAAACATCATGTATTTTTAAAAAGGAAAATGAACAGCTGCTATTACATCTAAAAATAAAGTTTTCCTGATTGAGTTGGAGTATCTTGGTAATATTTTTAAAACTAAATCAGTTTAACATTTCATTCCAGGGATAGAATACTCATACCCATGCAAATCTACAATAAACATATAGATTTTAAACAAACCTACAATTGTTGAAAACTGACCACTCAGTAAATAACAAGCAGTGTGATATTTTTCTACTTTCAAAGCCATGCTCAAGCTAAAATCTAATTTTCTGCAAACATTTACATTTAGATGTTCTGTTGTTATTGCCCCTGCTCCAAGGATATCTTGGAGTAGGCAGCTCTTAACCCCTTCAAAGAAGTCAATCTAGATTCCCACTCTTGGATTATCTTTGCTTTTCTAAAGGCTTTTTTCACAGACTAGTGGCATTGTGTTGTGTTGGTACTTGACTACAGTTAAAGAGGTGATTAGTGTCATGTGTGTGTGACAAGCATAGTGAGCATTGTGGCATCTCAGTATCAGGGTTCACTGTATGTAGGTAACTTTGCAAGAGTGTGATTTGTTGGCTCTGAGCTGTGCCAGTTTTGTATGCATATGACATGGTAATGTCCTGATAAATGAATGTTATAGGATGTGGTGTTAGTAACTTTGTTGTTTTTTCTAGAACTGAGGTATTGTGAGTTGATGGTAATGTGTAAGTGTTTTAGGTTTTCTCCACATTCCTCTGGTGTTGTATCTGGTTTTGAGATGATGATGTTAGTGTGCTTATTGTTGTGAAAGATTGTGGCTTTCATGTTTCTGGGCAGATCTGAGTATGCATTAAGATCATGTAAAGGGTGTGTTTTGTGTTCGAATCAGTTGTTTAACCTGAGTAGCATGAAGTTTGAGATAAATGTCCATTAGAAGGACCTTAGTTTTGTCATGTGGGTGTTGAGTATTTGAATCTTTTGTGCAGCCAGTAGCAATTCGCAAAGCTGTATTCTAAATGGTTTGCAGTTTCTTGATGTTGGTGTTTGATATGATAGGGCTCTACACATCAAGATGGGGTGAGTGATAGCATTGATTGTAGAGACAATTAGTTCCTTTTGCTTACCCCATTTGGTACAAATAAGTGCTTTAAGAATGTTAACCATTTATTTTGCTTTGGTAATGATGACATATATGTGTTGCGAAAATGTCAGTTTTGGGTTAAAAGTAATTCCAAGAGTTTTTGGGTGTTTTGTTGTTGGTAATGCTGTTGTTTAATTTAAGTGATACAGCTGTGTCATATTTAGCTGGGTCTGGTGTAAAAAGTGTGGTTGTAGTTTTGTCTGTGTTTATATGAAGATTATTAGTAGTGGCCTATTCACATATTTTATAAAAATATGGATAGCTAATTGTACTTGAGTGGTGGTAAGTCTTATTTGTGTGTTGTAGTTTTGTCCATGTTTATATGAAGATTATTAGTGGTAGCCTATGGTCTACGTGCTTGTTGATTTTGTTTGTGCTATATGGAGTGCTGTTCATGACTAATTTTTAAAAAGCTTTTGCTTTGTCAATGTCAGTAATGGCTGTTTCAATTTCGAAGCAAATGTTTGTTGTGTAAGTAATTTTTGCTGGATAATTTTGCTGTGGTGTCCCAGAGAGTGTGGATTGTGTTTGTGATCAATTCTGAGAAGATTTTGTTTCCAGGTGTTTGTTTTGTGTTCAAGTATTTGTTTGTTTACATGACTGTTGAGAGTAATGATTTGCAGGTTTGATCTGTTTTGTTTTCATATATGGTTATGGTGATGAATAAGCTTGCAGATATCATTTGTGAGTGTGATTTGTGCTGTTGTGATTTTCTTTAAAGAGAATTTTTTTTAAAAGGGATTAAGATTCTGTTGGCATCCATCATTGCCTTGATAAGGTTTTTGTTTGCCTTATGAACATTGTGCTGTGTGGTCTGTAAAAGATCCTGAACTTGTTGTTTAAATGATGTCCAATTGACCTTTTGGTAGTTTGTTATTGTTCTAGTGAAGTAAAAGCAAGTTAATTTGGTCTTGTGATGTATGTATACTGAGGGTGGTGAGTAAAGGTAAGTGATCTGATGTGAGGTAGTGGATGGTCTGCCAGCTTGTGCACTCATGCAAGTCTGCTGAAGTAATGGTGATGATGAATGAAGTAGGTTGTTGTGTTTGATTGGGTGGTAGACATGTTGGAGTGTTTATGTTAAGTGTGATATGATTGGAGTTAAGCAGGTTTCCTCTTTGGTCTTTGGTCAGCAAATACCATAACAGTGTGTGAGCATTGACATGTGCTGTGATGATTTGTTATAGTTTTAAATGTGCTATATATATAATCAAGTCTTTTGTTTGCGATAGCTGGGTGGAATGTTCATGTTTGTGATATGTGTAATTGCTGTGATGTAAAAAGGTGAATTTTAATAATTTAAAGTTTAATGGAAAAGGTGTTTAATGTATAAATTTGTGAACAACTGATTTTGATTTTATTATAATAGTTTGGATGTTCTAATCTTTTATTTCCATATACTTTTCTTAAGTTATGGAGAAGCACAATTGGGTAAGAAATGCTTTTGTTGGAAAAGCAAATGCAACTCAAAAGTTAACATCTTTGGAATCTCAACTATTCTATTATCTTTCATGTAATTTCCCTTTAAAAAGCATGTACAGTAGAGTGCAATAAAAAAATACAATTTTTTGAATTTTATTCTAACTCCTTATAAAGCATTGTTGCTATGGATGAGATAAACATTTAGACAAAAATTTATATTAAAATAAGCTCATCTTTTTTACCAACTTTTTATGTCAATTTTCAGCTAATTTGCCAATGCCAGTCCTTATCAACATTTTTACCAACAAAGCCAATAAACTAATAACACAACTGTTGTGGTCCATAATTGCTACACATTTTAGGGCTGCCCAATGATCAGCCCAAAACTTGTAAAGACTAAAAAAATTTATCACATCAATTCTCTATCAGGTTTCTTCATTTTTGCCTACAAAAACTAATGTAGATTAAAAAAATTAAATACAAAAAAAAAGGTTTTAAATATCTTAAGTTTGCACCTTTTAAATAAAGTGGCTCAGTAAAAAGTACACAGCCCATCTAAAAGACCTTTGCAGTGCACCAGTGGGCTGCAAACCACCAATTGAGAAGCATTGGTCTACACTAACTTCCTTACTGATTTTTCAATGTTAATTTTTGCTAATATGCTAATAGTAGCTTACACTTTGTTTAGCTTAGAGCATCAATAAATGTAAACAATAACCAACTTTTAAGTATGAGAAGAAATTTTATTAAAACACAATGATATATAAACATAAATAATAATTTTAATTGTTTGGCAGTTAATAATTGAAGCTGAAGTGCTTTTGGTTTTAAATGTAAGTAACTCATCTGCTGCCTAACATAATCATTTCTTGCCTTGTAACTGGTTATCTCTATACAAGCTTCAGTCCTGACTCTCTCTCAACTAACTGAATGTGTTTTGGCTACCTTAGAATGCTTAAAGGTTTTTCAAAAATCCACTCAAAATGCACCTATTTTGGATTCAGCTATTGGTCAACATTTATTGAATAACAAAATATGCATGGAAAAATTTGGTATTAACTGGTCTTCAATTTTAGCTGTGGGATGATTGTCTTTTCACCTGGCAATGCTCAAAGCTACCTTCATAGAGTCTCTTGAACCCTTTCTTTGTAACCAGAAAGAGTTTGTCTAAGCACTGAAGCTTTCTTGGTTACAGTGCAAGTGAGCATGCAACCATATTCATGCTCTCTTTCTTCAACCAATCAGAGATGCCATTATTTTCAATGTCTTACAATCCTGTAAAAACCACAGTTTTTATGCAGTTTGTCATTTTCTAACAATTTTATCTGATGAGAGTTGGCCAAAAGAGTTCTTAGAAAAAAGTCTTTTTAAAAACCATTAAAAATTGAAAGAGTTATTGGTTCCATCAGTACCATTGATTACTTAAAAGTTTTTTAAGAGTACCTAAAACTTCTCATCACTGAAGTTGAAAATGGAGGCTCAGTTTCTAGTTTAGTGTCCAATTCAACCATATTATGGTAATTTGTTGAATGAAACTTAAACTTTGAAAGGATTACATTCCTGATGTTTTTAAAAAGCATGTCACTTGTAATTACCACTTTCTAATCAGACCTTTGAGCTTGTTCTCTACCTTTGTTTACTCACAATGTGGCAAACACATTTTTTTTGCAAAATTAATATCATCCTAAAACCACTCTATTAAACACACAAAACCTGGGGGCTTTTTCAATTGTTGTAGTTGGTACAGTTGTTTTTTCAGTAAAGAGTAAACTATTGCATTAGAATTTTAGGAAAATAATCGCCATGTAGTCAGTGCATAGATTTTTAAATATTAGATCTCAGAATCATCAATCAAATTTTAATCCGATTTAAATATCTCCAGTGAATGGAGGTGGCTGGATGCATCCCACTACTTTGGCAATTCTTCCTACATTTTCTCTCCACCTATACTGATTTGCACATCTTCTTTCCTTAAACCAATCCTTCTCATGTTTCCTTCAACTTGTTCCCTCAATTTCATCTTTGGTTGGCCCTGTTTATGTTTTCCATCCACTTATATACCATTGCCTTCATCAAAACATCTTGCTCAGGTCTTCTTAAAACATGACCATACCACCTCACACCATTTGCCCTTGCCAGCTTATGTGCTGCTTCCTTCAATCCCAGCATGTCCATCAAATTTACACCACACATCCCCCTCACCATAGATCTTTTTGCTGTTCTCAAAATAGCTGCTTCATTTTCTCTCACATACCATGTTTTGCTTCCATAGCTGTTATATAACTTTTCGTTCATCCGCAAAGAGAATCTTTTTCTAAACATTATTTCACCACACTCTCTGAATTTCTTCCATCCCACTCTTGTTCTTGCAGTCACTGCAGTTTCACATGTTCCACTGGCATTCAACCTATCACCAAGATAGCAAAATCTCTTCACAGTTTCCACTTCATCACACATTACCTCCAGTTGCACTTCTCCTGCAACATTTGTCGCTTTATCACATTTACTACAAACAATCTTGCGGCACTTGAAGTTACTTTCTTCAATTTAGAACATCTTCCATAAGACCATTGGTCATATTTTGTACATATGCACTTTACTCCTCTGTATGCACTGCAGTTTGTCACATCTCCTTTTTCCTTGTAGATTGGCACCAACACACTAGTCTTCCAATCTTCCAGCTTTCCTTTCCCATCACGTATTCTCTGACAAAGTTTTATCACCACATCAATTGAACTTTCCCACTTGCACTTATTCTCATGCTCACCTCTGATGCTTTCCCTAATTTCATTTTCTTCATTGCAATTGTTATTTCCTCTAAGGAAACCTCTTCCATTGGACCTTCCACTATACCAATCTCAGTCTTTTGATCCCATGCATTCTCCTTATTCATTATCTTTTTCATATGTTCTTTCCCCACTCTTTTTTTTTTTATCCTTCTTGCTGAATGCAAATTTGCTGTTTATTCCTCTCAAACATCATCCACCATTTACATCTTGTTCTTCCTTTTTTAAAAACTTCACAAGCTTAAACACATTGTTTGGTTTATCACATAAATCATCTTTTGCTTGGCCTCTCTCCTCATTGCTTTACTGACAATACGATTTTTCTCTCTTCTGTAAATATTTTATTCTCTTCTGATCAGATCTTGCTTATCTCTCTGAATGCATTCTTTTTTCTTTTATTACTTCTTGCACTTCCTCATTCCACCACCATATGCTTCCTCGCTTTCTTCTTCCTTTTCTCTTTCCACAAAGTTCTTCACAAGCCTCTAAAACCCCATCTTTAAATAAACCCCACAAATTCTTTGCTTCGTTATTAACTAACTCTTTCACCTTGTCCTTAAATTTTTCCCTTCTTTCTTTTTCTTTTATTTTCCATACTCTCCATTGCATGTTCTGTTCATTTTCATGTCTTAAAAGGTTCTCCTTCTTCACATCAACAACCACTAACTTGTGTTATAGTTCCCATGAATCATCTTGACATCTTTCAAAAACTTTCTACTTTTTTTTCCCCCAAAACCAAATCAATCTCAGTTTCATTACCACCTCAACTGTAAGTCACCTTCCTTTTCTCCTTCTTTAACCATGCATTTTCCATACATAAATCTTTCTGATCACAGAATTCCAACAGCATTCTACCTTCTAAATTTTGCTCTCCAATTCCATTTCCCCCATCTATAGTGTACAGCCTCAAATCCATCCACCTTTTTTCCAACATGACCTTTAAAGTCTCCAATCCCCAAAGTCAATTCTTTTGTACCTTTCATATCTCATTCATGACCATTCTGGCCAAGTGAGACTAAGATCCAGACGCCCATTTGTGCCAGGTGCACGGAATCTCTTGGACAATCTTGCCAGACTTGGCATCCGCGTTTCTGAATGGACGAATCACAAATGGAACGCGGAGTACTGTGAAAGTGCTTCCAGACTCCGTGCTTTTGTGCCCAGGACCAGTGTCAGGCCTGTTGGGATGGGCTTACCCCGAGCAGCTTGGGTTAAGCTCAACCGCCTGCGGACTGGTGTTGGGCGATTCCATTCATCCATGCACAAATGGGGTCTCGCTCCTTCACCGAATTGCGAGTGTGGCACCTCAGAGAAAACCGCAGACCATGTACTAACAATGTGCCCCATACATCGAGCACCACATGGAGCACGCAGTCTGATGGTTTTGGATGACGAAACTCGATGCTGGCTTAATAACATCACTGCCAGCATCTGATCCAGCCAGTGCAGCAGTCTGGGGTAGTAAAAGGATAAACCCTCGGCCCCAGTCCTGTTTGTGTCTGGCCTGGAGTGGATGGCCTTCAAACGACAACGACAACCATTTCATCAAAATTTATCCTTCTGTATATCTGGCTTTCCACTTTGGGGTGCATAGACACATATTACTCATATTATTTTTTTGCCAAATATAAGGCACACTAGGAGTCAGAAAAGAGTAAGATTCAGAATATTTTGTTTGACTTCAACTCCTGATGTCCAATTTTTTTAGAGAACACTACTTTTTAGGAACAAAAACCAAGAAATTCATGACAGATTCAAAGTTAACACTTCTTTTGGCTACCCTAATTTTAAGCAAATTGCACTTTAAGGCTATTGTCCTTATTGGGGAGTCAGTAATCTAAGTTGAATTCTTGAAATTCTAGAAGCTGGAATCAGAGTCAAAGCATTCTAGAAATTCTGAAAGATGAATCTTAAACCTTCTGACTTGGCAACCCTGATTGCTTGCCCATGTATGTGAGGTGTTACAAAAAAGAAACTGGACTATATCAACCACACTCTTGGCACAATGCCAATTGACAAACCACTTGCTCACTGTGAAATACAACTTCTTAGCTCTACTGTGTTGCAATTTCTTTAATGTAAGTCATTCCATTTTCGTGTTTCTGTAACATAGTGTTGGTAGCCTTTGTCACAATTTTGTTAGTTTGTGCTGTGTTTGTTTGTACTCCATGCTGTTGGTTGTTATGAAACTCTTAGTAGCTCAAGAATGGAACAAGTTTTTGGTGAAACTGAGGAAGACCCCAACTGAGTGTTTTAAACTTCTTAAGAGGTTATTGTGAAGATGTGATGTTGAGGATGCAAATCTTCAAATGGCATAAATGTTTTGAGAAAGGCTGCGAGGAAGTGGAGGATGATCCCAAGACATGACAACCTTCCACAATGAGGATAGATGAAAACATCACCAGAGTGAAGCAGCTGGTGCAAAGTGATTGCAGGTTGACAGTACAAATGATATCAGATGAACTGAGCCTAAATGGAGAATCAGTGCGAATGATTTTGCTGCATGATCTAAGGATGCAAAAGATTTGTACCAAAATGGTGCCCAAGATTTTGTTTGAAGACCAGAAGCAGAACTGAGTCAAATTTTGTGAAGACATACTGGAGAAAATTAAAGAAGATCTGAATATTCTTAGGCAGATCATCACAGGAGATGAAACTTGGGTTTTCCAATATGATACTGAAACACAGAGGCAAAGCATGCAGTGGAAGACTGCAGAATCACCCAGACCCAAGAAGGCGTGCAAGTGAAAATCAAAAATCAAGGTCATGCTGATTGCTTTTTTTGATCAGAAGGGTTTGGTTCATCATGAATTTGTGCCTGAGGGTGAAACAGTGAATCAGCACTTCTACCAGCAGGTTCTCATTCAACTCCATAACCAAGTTTGATGCAGCAGGCAGGAACTGGGGAGTGACAAGTCATGGCTTCTCCATCATGACAACACACCCACACAAAAGGCAATTAGTGTGAGGCAACTCTTGGTCAAAAAACAAATAACAGCTTTTGACCACCCTCCCTATTCCCCAGATTTAGCGCCTTGTAACTATTGGCTTTTTTCCAGACTGAAGGCTGTGATGAAAGGAACTCATTTCTTGTCTCTACAAGAAATCAAGGCCTCAGTGACGAGGGAGCGGAGGAGAGTCAAAGAGAATTTTACCAAGTGCTTCCGTGGGTGGCAGGATCGAATGCAAAAGTGTATTGACTTGGAGGGGGAGTATTTTGAAGGGAAGAATTCATAAATTATTACAATATGTTGCATTAAAATTTTTATAACAACAGTCTGGTTTCTTTTTTGTCACACCTTGCAGTGCCACAATGCGTCAGGAAGATAAATAGAGATGAAGTAAAAATGAAATTAAAATATCGATCTAAAATTTGATGTGCAACTTTCAAATAATCAATGTATAAAATATCAAATAAACAACAATGCATAAAGTGATCACATTAAAACTGTGACAAAAGTGCATGTTAATGTACAGTCCTGCTTTACTCATTTGATTCTGGATTATGACCCTATCCAAACATTCACTAATAAGTTGTAAAACTCTTCTTGTTCTTATGCTGTTTGCAACATTATATATATAAAACCTGATTTTAACAGTAGCTCTGATCAAATGAAATACTGTGAAAAGATCAACACTGAATTAGAAGTGAGTGTGGGAACCACAGTTTGACAAAATTCTTTGAGCAGCAAACTCACAGTTTGCAATAACTGCTTTAATGTCTTAGAAGTGCTGTTATTTTTTGGCACATCAATTACAATGTAATTTTAATTTCTCAGCCATTTAAAATACTAAATTCTGGTTTGACTAAGGTACATGTCTGTTTTTAAGTTCCTATAAGGGCACCATTAGGAAAAAAAGGTTGGCAACCACTACACTACTTCTTTCAATTTTTTGAATTGATATTATATGAGGTGTGTCATAAAAGTTCTAGAATTCTGCTTTCTATGTGAGCTTTAGTCGAGCTAAGTAGCAGATGATTTAGTAATTTCTTGAAAGTTTTAACCACAATTTCAGCATACTGTAGCATTTATTAAGGTTACATATTTACTGTCATTTTACACTTTTGTTTTGCTTGTTAATTTAGTGATGACAACAGAACAACAAACCAGCCTCAAATTTCTTGTTTGTTTCAAAAAATCTCTTGTTAATCTGACTTGCAGAAGAAAATTATAACAGTAGTGGTGATGAAATGTGGGTTTTTGAGTATGACCCAGAGACCAAGTGTCAAAGTCCCCATTGGAAAAGTCCTCAATCACCACGGATCAAAAAAGCAAGGCAGTCAAAGTCCAAAATCAAGTTCATATTGATACTATTTTTTTGGCGTCAGAGGCATGGTTCATTATGAATTTTTGCTGCAGGTTAGGTTGTCAATCAGCATGTTCATAAAAAAGATCCTGCAATGTTTGCCTCACTCAGAACAGAAAAAATGCAAGATTTGTTGGAAAACAACTCACGGTTGCTTTACCATGATAATGCACCTGCACACACTGCCAGGAACATCAAGAAGTTTCTGGAAGAGATAAACATTACAGTGGTGGAGCAACCTCCCTATTGCCAGATCTTGCTCCATGCAACTTTTTCCTTTTCCCCAAAGTTACAGGGTGTCAAGAAAGTTCCCGATCCTAAACAAAATTATATAGGGCTAATGACAGAAGGTTAAATCAACAAAAGGTTTATTGTGGTGATAGAACAAAGCTCCATGAACATAAAAAAATCTGGTTTATTCAAAATGACCCCCATCTGTATCAATAACACGTTGGAGCCTCTGTCGGAAATTCTGACAAGCAGCACGAAGGGCATCTTGAGGAATTTTCTCCCATGCTCATTTCAGGGAAGCTCGAAGATCCTCCAGATTGTTATGGGGTGAAGAACAGGCTTCTTTTTCCAGAATACCCCACACACACAAATCCATAGGATTGAGATCGGGCGAAGATGGTGGCCACAAATCTTTGGTCCAGAATGAAGGAAAGTGCTCTTCGCACCACTTCTGCGTCTTCTTTGATGTGTGAGAAGGCGCGTTGTCTTGTTGGAAGGTGAAGGACTTATTTTTGAACTTTTCCTTCATCGATGCGAGGGCAGGGGTTAAAATATCATTGACATACGAATCTGTATTCACTTTGACCCCCTCTTTAACAAAAATGAGGGGAGATTTCCAAGATTTGGAGATCGCACCCCATACCATCACAGACGAGGGTTTCTGTCGGCGTGAAACGAATCGAAGATGATCAGGGAGGTCCTTGGGCGACTTTCCGAGAATCCTGTCATTCTGGGTGTTGAACTTCGCCTCCACCGAGAAGAGTTTTTCGTCTGAAAAAACGATTTCACCTTTCTCCGTGCCTCCCTTCAGACGGTTCAGCAGAATTTTGGCCCTCTCCTTTCTTTTTCGCTTCTGGAGGTCAGTTAGGAGTTGTCTTGTCCTGATTTTGTACGGGGACATTTTGAGATCCTGTTCAACAATTGTTCTGACAGACTCATGGCTGATATTCATGTCTTTAGCCGTTTTCCTCAAGGATCGTTTGGGGTTCCTCCAAATTCTCTCCCTGAGGGCCTTGATCTTCGCTGGAGTGTGAGTGGATCGAGGTCGTCCACTCCTATCCTGATCCTCCATGGTTCCAAGTTCTTGGAAGCGCAAGATTGTATCGCGAACAGTCGATTTTGGTGCTTTTGGTGCTTTCATAATTTTAGAATTTGAATGTCCCGCACGATGAAGTTGAATGATTGCAGCTCTTTTACTCATTTTATTATTATTTTAGCCAAAAAAATTTGAAAAGTGTATCTGAAACATTGAAAAGGAGGATTAAATGGAAAAATGACGTACAGAACTTATCATAATTCATTGAAGTTTTTGAATTACATTAAATTTAAAAATCGATCAGGAACTTTCTTGACACCCTGTAAAAACATCATTTAAGGGAGACATTTTTTAAGCACAGATGCCATCAAAAGTGCTGTAACAAAGGAGCTTTGGCAAATCCTTCAAAGAATCTTTCCAGAAGTGCATTCATGCATAGAAAAAAAGAATGGAAAAGTACAGTAAACTCAAAGGGGAATACTTTGAAGGAGAAAAAGTGTAATTTTTTGATTAAATTTTAAAAAATTATTGTGACCTCAGTCATAAAACTTTTATGACCTCATAAATAAAAGTTATTAAATAGTTTTTAGTGTGACAAGTTGGGCACTTATTATCAGATCCGCACGGTCTTGGTGTTGCACTCCAAGTCAGACACAAATAGGAGTGGGGCTCTAAGGGCTTATCTTTTACTATCCTAGGCTATGGTATTGCCTAGACTCAGATTTGGCAGTGATGGTGTTGAACCAGCATTAATTTTTAGCACCAGTTGGGCACTAAATCTTTGCTAATGGTTTTCTACTGATTTGAAAGAATAGTTTAGTGCAAAATCATTGTTTAAATAAATAACTTTTTCCTTAAGCAAATGCCAATTTTACTAATTCCTAAACTGGATTTAATATTTTAAAAAATCTTAGAATCATAAAAATAAATACAAGAATTATTCAAAAATATAAGAAACTTAATTTCTAGGTTTAAATCTAAGTAACATATAAGCAAAAAATTATTGAAAACGATTTAAATTGTACTGCTACATTGTAACACAGTTATAAAACTTGTGTAAGAATTACATTTTTAAGTTCAGAATTTAAATGTTATTATTTGGATTAAAGAAAAGTTAGTTGGTCACTGAAGTTATTAAAAAAATATAATTTTTATGATTCTGAAAGAGTTTTTTTGATTATAGTAATTATAAAATCCTTGATTTGCATTCAGTTGTTTGAATGTAGATTTACAAGCAAAAACTTGAGTACTGTTTACTAGTTTAAATTTAAGCTATTTTTGAAACTGTGCACAATTATCAAGCCACCAGCAGCATATGCATGAGGAAATTTAAAAAAAGTAAAACTCACTTATGCAATAAAGTGCAAGCTCTTTATACCAACTCAGGCAAATTTTCTTTGTTTTTAAAAGTTCAGTAAAGACAAAAAATGTATTCATACCATAAATTTTAAGCAAAGACCTTATTCTAGTCTTTACTTGACTTTTGAAAACAAAACCCCTTAAGAATGACATTATCTATTTGAATCTCAATTTGACAAATTTCTGCATATGCTACTCCACAACATTTTTTTAAATTATTTATTGAAAAAAAAAGCATAATATACATAAACAATCAGGGTATTCTATAAATCTATGCCTTCAGTTTGATTTCCAATCAATAACTATCAATGTGAATGGAAAAGTTTATACAACTAAAAAGACCAAAAAAATTTTTTTCAATATAGACCATAAAAAAATTACATTTTGTCTTACATCTAACATGACATAGTAATTTTTTGTAAAAAATTATCACATAAGATATTTTGTAAATTTCTAAATAAAGCAATTCTTTTATTAAACTAACCTTGGTAATACATGACAAAAAATCCACTTTTTCACTAGCACTACTTGCAGACCACTTGAAATTTTTATCAAACTGTAAGTCAAAATCATAGCTTTCCTGTAAAGACATAAAAAATCATATGAATTAAGGCTAAGATTTAGCTCAAATCAATATTATAAATGCACAGTCAAGATAAAACAAAAACTTGGGTTCATGCTAATTCTTTTATTCAAAACTATTTATGCTTAACTCTATGTGGTCTAATAGTTATATATTTAATTGTTTGCATTAAAAAAAAAACTGTATGTTAAGATTTTACACTGTTAACACTGACGCAAGCACAGTCAATTTTTTCTGTTGATTTGTGCAACCCCATGGTAACAAACTTCAAAAACAGTACCAAATAAAAAGGTTAACAAAATAAAGATGAAACAAAAAAATTTCAACTGAGTAGACTATAAATGATTGCTAAATAAATTTTATCTACATGAAATTTTAAACAACAACAAAAACAATCCAATTTTAAATCGGTTTAAATTTCCCCAGTGAATGGGGCCGGCCAGATGCTACTTCTGCATTTTCATGAAAAAGCAACTTAATAATGAAATTTCAAACATTGCTTTTTTTAAATTTGATTGTCTTTTTTTAGAAGCACTGATTTATTGCAGATAAGAGAGAAGTGGATAGAAAATGTGAAAGAAGTTGAAAGGTAAAATGACAGGACTCTGAAAATCATACAGAAAACTGTTAAAGGTTTTTATAGCTAATGCACCACAAATGACAACAGGAAACAAATTATTAGTTAAATTTCTCAAGTTTGAAAAAGAGGTCCAGGGGTGATAATTGCAGGCAACCTGAATGCTTATGAGTGTAATCATTGTAGAGGTTATGAAAAAAGACACAAATTTTGACAGAAAAAAAACAAGAACATTTAAATAATCTAAAAATATGCAACAATTGGTTTAAATAAAATAAGGCAAACATTTAATGACATGTAAGAGTGGAGATGTTGCTTCAGAATTTGAATATATGCTGTGCACACAAGGATTACTCATGTGTTGATATGATAATTTAAAAGTTAAAAATACAAAACTGAAAAAGTTCAGAATAAAACTATAAAGTAAAGTGAAATACAGTATATGGAATTCTAACTTGTTCCATCATCAACTAAAAAAAAGAGAAAAGTTAACAGTTTACAGATTGAAGAATGAAAATATCAGAAAAAACTGGCTAAAAGGTTTGATAAAAAAGAAAAAATATTAATAAAGAAAAAATAAAAACCTCTCCAAGAGACTGCTACCTTAGCATGGTGGAGGGGTTTGCATTTTTTTATGATTCTAAGAGCAATGCCATTTGGAGTTTTCAACTCCTCTCAGGGCTACCCATGGCAATAAGGTCAAAGGTGAGAAACAGATGAAAAGCAATCTATCAATTGCAGCAAAATAAATAGTTTGAATGACAATATTCATACTGCAACGGGTGTCGCACATAATAAAAAGGTCCACATTCAGGCTTTAGGCAGAATGGCCCATTTGAAAAGTAAGCTACATTCTCCCCCACAAGCTGACCATAACTGGAAACCTATTAATGCATTTGCTATGCCTTTGGGGAGTAAAATAGGGCAGTGCACAGTATCTGTACTCAAGTTGGTTTAAAAAATCAGGATCTTTGCATGACAACTGGAACATCACTTCACTCAATGGAAAAGAGCAGAAATTGGTTTGGAAGGCAGAGCAGTATCATCTTGATATTGTTAGGGTCTCCTCTACCAAGCATCATTGCTCTGACACCATTGAGTTGAATGAATGCTGAAAGCTTTTCACTCAGGTGTAGATGTAACGATGCCTGCTCAGGCAGGGTACACATTCTTGCAAATCCTTGCTTAGCCCACTGCGTCATTGATTGGATCTGAATCAGAGGAAGGGTTTGTCTCCTTCAGCTTAGGCTACAAAAGCAGTCACTGTGCATTTTGCAGGTGTACATACCAAATGCTAAAGCACAGTACCAGCCTTTCTTAGATAAAGTAGGTGTTGCTCTACAGAAAGTAACATCTGCAGAACCAATTGTCCTACTGAGTGATTTCAATGCACACATGGGTACTGACTACACAACATGGGAGGGTGTTATTAAAAGACAAGTAGACTGTGACATTAATAGGAATTAAAGATTTGCTACAGCTTTGTGCCACAAATGGACTGTGCATAATGAATACCTTTTTTTTGGCACAAGATGATTCACAAGTACACTTGGTACAGAGAATCAGTGGGACAGCATTCTATTAATTATTGACTTCTGTATTGTCTCAGCAGACTTGTTTTATTCTGTGATTGATGTTTATGTAAAAGAGGAGCTGAACTGTCTACCAATCATCACCTAGTCATCTGCATTCTGACAGCAAGGAAATGATACAGAGTACAAAGAGCATACAAAATAAAGTGAGAGTTATATACATGCCAACAAAAAGGTGAAACATACTTTTGCAAGCAAAGTTGCTTCCCTGTTCAGAGAACTCCCTGACTTTACTGAAGATGTTGAGACTGTGTGGGATTTATTTCAATCAGCAGTCATTACATCTGCAGCTGCTAGTTGTGGTTGCAAATCTGGGGGTCAAATGGGTAGTGAAAAAAGAACTGCTTGGTAAAACCAGGGGCGGGGAGCCAGCCTAATTTAGGTTAGGCTCTGGCTTTAAAGCAAATTAATTTTAAACTTCGGCTCTGGCTCCAGCTTCGGAGCCAATGCTTGACTCTAGCTCAGCTCCAGCTCCAACTTGATAACATATCCAAATATTAACCAATAAGGGATAACTAGATGATATATCGATTATCAAAAATTTTCTAACTTGTGCTATCCAAGGGCTTAATATTACCCAACGGTTCAATAGGTGGAGTTATCGTATTATTCAAGGGTCCTATCGATTATATGTCTCAAACAAAAGAAGACTCGATATATCCAGCACATTTACATACAAAACAAATTGTCCAAACACAATAGTCACCACAGATGTCAATGCTCACTAGCAATTATGGTGTGCACCAACCAAGGACCATAGAGGAAAACTGATTGAATAACTCAAAACCACATCACATTAATCACAAACGCTCAACACATCGACCACCCAATCAAACACAACAGCCTACTTCACCAGAACCATCCCCTCCCTCACATCAGATCATTTATTGTTACTCTCTGCCCTCAGTATAAGTCATAAGACCAAAACAACGCCATCGCATTGCACTAAAACAATAACAAATTTCCAAAAATTCAATTGAACATCATTTAAACACCATGTTGAAGATCTCAGCTTCCACAGACCCCATTTCACAATAATTGTGAGAAATATATTGTGAAATGGAGTCTATAAGCGTCCATAAAGTGTCCATGAGGCAAACAAACATTTTGTCAAGGCAATACCGAATGTTGACAGACTCTTTATCTTAAATTAAAGCAGTACTCATCTTAAACATTACAGTACTCATCTTAAACATACTTAAAGCAGTACTCATTTTAAATTAAAGCAATACCAGATGTTGACAGACTCTTCATCTTAAAGAAAATTAAAGCAGTACGAATTGCACTGCACTTGCCAAGGCATATCTGCAAGCTCATTCAGCAATGTGATCACACTTGCAAACAAAACACATCACCCCAAATCATTACTTTAACAATCACATAAAAAAACAAATACATGAACAGAAAACAAATACCCGAAAACAACCATGGTAAAATTTACCTATGGTGGAATTTACCGAGGTAGAATTTACAAGTCATCCCCGGAACACCTGGGATCACTTTCTATCAAATACCTCACAAATATGTACAACACTTCACCCAACATGAACACAATATTACATCTTGGAAAAGGTGTCCAAAGCATTTTCATTTTAAAACTAAACAAGGACCACAACATTGGCTTAAGCTACCGATCCATATCACTTTTATCACCCATTGCCTAAGCACTGGAGAAAGTACTTCTACCATAAATAACAGAAAACATTTCAGTTATTTCTTATCAATATGAATTCTAATATAAACACTCAACACACACTGCTTTGCATAGCATCTTCCAGCAAATCAGAAAAGGCTTCAACAATTCAAGGCAACCTCACACTGTAGCTGTAGCTTTGGACATGAGCAAGGCATTTGATATTGTGAACAAAAACAAACTTATACTAATAAACATTACAAACATCATTAAGTTCATAGCCACCTACATTTAAGGACAATAAGCATGCACTCAATACAATGACACACTCTCAAAGTTCAAATAAATCAACATCTGGAGTACCACAAGTTGGAATTTGGTCTCCAACATTATTTAAAATTTATATCTTTGAGATTAACTTCTTCCCAAAAGACGTACAAATCTTAACATACGCCGATAACATAACAGTCACAGTATCTCACACCAATCACCATTTAAGCCCAACAATTTATTCAAGAATATTTTTACAAAGTATTACACTTTTTACACTAGACCCAGCTGAATATGGCACAACTCTATCATTTAAATTAAATAATCTAACACTAACAACAATGAAAACACCCAAAAACTCTTGGAATTACTTTTGACCCAAAATTAACATTTTCACAATACATAAACCTCACCATCATTAAAGCAAAACAAATGCTTAACATTTGCAAAGCACAAATAGGGTAAATAAAACAAGCTAATCATCTCTACATTTAAAGCCAACATTTGCCCATTTTGGAATATGCAAACACAATATGGAGCCCTACCATATCAAACACCAACATCAAGAAACTGTAAACCATTCAAAACACAGCTTTGTTCATTGCTACTGGCTGCACACAAATATTCAAGATCTACAAGACAAAACCAGTGTCCTACCAATGGACACCCATCTCAAACTCCATGCTACTCATCTTAAACAAATGATTCAAACACAAACACACTTTTTACATTACCCTAATGCACATTTAGATCCATGAATTAATTAATTGACTTTTAAATGTAAAAAATTATATTGTTAGGAGCTGGAGCCATCAAAATTTTTGCTGGCTCCAGCTCCAGCTCCTTCAAAATTGGCTGGCTCCGAGGCTCCAAGCTCCAGCTCCCCAGCCCTGGGTAAAACCAACAAGTTAAAGAAGTGATCTGTGCAAAAAAACTGTTTACGGCTTGGTTAACAAACAAGTCATCTGATTGATTTTGATGGTAGTACTCCGCAGCACATAAGACTGCTACCACTATTGTCAAACAGTCTAAAGAAAAATCATGGGAAGAATTTAGATAAAAGTTGGATACAGACTATAGATTGGCAAACAAAGTATTTTGGCAAATCATATGTCGCTTGCACGAAAACAAAAACCAGTTGCCACCTTCATCAAGGATGCTAATAATGTGCTTCTGAAACATCAAAAGGGCATCCTAAATTGTTACAGAGAATACTAACAGTCTAACATTTGGAAACATCCGAGGAACAAATTGATGAAGAAATTCAACTAACTGAAGCTGAGGTGAGCACAGCAATCAAATTAATTCGAATTCAAAGCTGGCAAGGCACCTTGTGAAGATGATATTCAACTCAAAATGTTAAAAGCCATAAACAACTTTAGTCTTTGTTGGCTGACTCATCTTTTCCAAGTAGCTTGGAGAACTCATGAAGTACAAAAGCAATGGCAGACTAATGTGTTGATACCTATTCACAAAAATAGAGACAAGAAGAAATGCACTAATCACAGGGGCATTTCTTTGTTAAGTCTTTTTGGAAAGGTTTATGCAAAGTACCTTGAAAAGAGATGCTGTGAAATAGTTGAATGCACAGTGTGGATTTTGCCCTGGCAGATCCACTATTAATCAGATCTTTACCCTTCAGCAAAAGCAAGTTTTTGAAAAATCATGAAAATATGCTAAAGAGGTGTATACATGCATTGTAGACCTTGAAAAAGCTGATGACTGTGTTCCAAGAGACAAGCTGTGGGCAGTATTGCTGGAGTATGATGTGAGAGGTCAGCTATTAGCTGCTATCAAATTGTTGCACAAACAATCAAAAGTCTGTGTTCGTATCAATGGCATGAAAACAAAGCCTTTAGTGTCAGTGTTGGACTACAACAGGGCTGTGTTCTTTCTCCTCTTCTGTTCATTACATACATGGACAAGATAGACAGAGACAGTTCTTCCAGTATAAGGCATCACATTTAAGGAGTGTAATGTTTGGCGCCAGCTGTTTCCAGATGATTTTTCATTGTTAAGCTCAAAGAAAAGTGATCTACAATATGCACTTGATTGGTTTTCTGACATATGCTTGGATGCTGGGATGAAAACTAGTAAGGCTAAAACTGAGGTTATGAGCATGTCAAGGCACCCTGTCCAGTGTTCTTTCCAAACAAATAAAGTAACTCTCAAGCAGACAGAAAAATTTAAGTATCTTGGAGTCACCTTCTCAAGTGATGACAAACAGGACCAACAAACTGGACACACATTTTGAAAAAGCAAGTGCAGAAAGCCAGCTTTGCTGATCAGTTGTACTGAAACAAGAGCAGTGTACAAAAGCAAAGCTTTCTGTTTTCAGATCAGTTTTTGTTCCTATCCTCACCTATGGTCATGAGTGTTGGGTAATGACTGAAAGAATGAGATTCCGAGTACAGGCAGCCGAAATGTTTTTTTGTAAAAAGTCAGAGGTTTATCCCTACTTTACAAGGTTAAAAGCACTGATATTCATCAATCTCTCAACATTGAACTGCTACTACTCTGCATAGCTGCACTAGTATGGCCATGTGACATAAATGTCCCACAAATGAACAGCAAAGCAACTAATGGATGCTCTTCTGCATGGCAAAAGGCCTAGAGGGCAACCTGGAACTCACTGGCAGAATTATGTTGAAAACCTGGCCTGGTTGTGTCTTGGAATTCCATCAGCAAAACTGCCACTGGTTGCAGGAGATAGGGATGCTTGGAGATCCCAACTTGAGCTGCTGCCCCTGCAACCCCAAAAGGACAAGCAAGCAAAGGGAAATATACTTAACTAATTCAATGTTTTCCCTGAAAATGATGATGATGATGATAATGATGACAAAATAAGAAACAATCTGACAAATACAAGGTGATCAAACCAAGTGTAGACAAGTGTTTAATGAAATATAAATACATTAACAGAAAAATGAAAAGCAATTTTGAGAAAAACATAAAAATATATCAAGGAAATAGAATCCACATTTATTTTTTGATATACCCCTCCCTTCAGCTTCCCAACACGTCTCAATCTGTCAGGAACTTGACTGCATGAGGCATGTATGGTTTCTTCTGAAATTTCATCCCAGCAAGTCCTTAATCTATGCTTCAAAGCCTCAACAGTTTGGTGATTAGAAGAGCAGGCTTTACTTGTCAGAATACTCCATATGGCAAAATCCATAGTGTTTAAATCTAAAGAGGAAGGAGGCCACAATTCTTTTGGCCAAAACCCCGCCATATTCTTCTTACACCATTCTTGGACAAGATTGGCTGTGTAGGATGTGGGTCTGTCCTGCTGCAAGGTAATTTCACCTTCCTCGAACGTTGCATTCACCCCAGGGCACTAATTTTTCCTCAAAAGCTCCAGATACACATGCTGATTCACCTTTAACCATTTTTTAATGAAGAAGAGGGGGGTTTTCTCCCTAGTTGAAGTCACCCTGGCCCATACTATGACAGAAGCTGGCTTCTGTCTCTGGAACATAAGCCTGTCATTAATGGGGATATCTTGTTTATTCACTGCATAAATCTGGTCATTCTGATGATTGTGCAAAGCATAAATTAGGGACTTGTTGGGATGAAATTTCAGAAGAAACCATACATGCCTCATGCAGTCAAGTTCCTGACAGATTGAGATATGTTGTGAAGATGAAGAGAGGGTATATCAAAAAATAAATATGGATTCTATTTCCTTGATATATTCTTATGTTTTCCTCAAAATTGCTTTTCATTTTTCTTCTGTTAATGTATTTATATTTCATTAAACATTTGTCTACACTTGGTTTGATCACCCTGTATGTATAAATAAAGATCAATATAAGGGTGGAATAAAATTAGCCAAAAACTTGTAAAAAAATCGCTATTAAAGAATCTTTTTTCATTTCAAATTCCTACCCCAAGGCCAAACAGTGAACCAAACCATCTATAAAGAGATTCTTTGGCACCTCATAAGATCGGTGCATAACAAGAGGCAGAGCCTTTGGGAAGCCCATCCATGGGAGCTCCATCACAATAATGTTTCTGCTCATACAGTCCTGAGTATTCATCAGTTTCTTGCAGAAAGAAACATTGTAACTTTGGAACACCTCCCATATTCCCCTAATCTGGCCCCATGTGACTTTTTTCTCTTCCTAAGATCAAATCTGTTCTGAGAAAAAACCATTTTTCTGACATCAATTCCATCAAAATGGCTGCAATGACAGAGCTCAAAAAGATCCCAGAAAATCAAGTGGAAGGGGATTACTTTGAAGGAATTTGATCTTGATATATTTCAATATTTTTTAATAAAGTTCTTATAACACCAGTCTCGTTACTTTTTGGACACACCTCATAAGTTTTCAATAGTAAAAACATTGGTAAAGAAGTCAGAAAAGTTTAAATTTAAATGAATTTGTACCAAAAGACAGCATAAAATGTTATGACCAGGGGGCATTTTTGCTGAAAATCAAACAAAAGTGGCAATTAAAAAAAATATGAACAAAACAAAACTTTTTATCACAAAAAGAAATTGCTATAACACAAAGAGCGTAACAAAATTATGTAAAAAATTTGTAAATGTGAAGTCTAAAAAATTAAGAAACCAATTAGAAGCAAAGCATTTATGAGATCAAACACAAAAAAAGTAATAATTAAATTTAATAACTTCAAGAAAAGGTAATGTCTTCAAATCTAGCTAGTTTAACAAATTACAATTTTCTACAAATCTTACTTTGAAACAACTTTGAAGAAATTTACTGATTTGAAAAAAGATGGGGTGAATCATGTAATTGCAGTTTACTAGTAGGCCAGTTTAGATTGGTTTAGATTACTAGTATTCAGCTATAATCAAGTAGAAACAAAATTAAAATACCAAATTCAAAAATGCCAAAAAAGAGAACATATTTCAGAAGTTTAACAGTGTACAAAAAATATAAGATAAATTGCTTGACCTATCAGAATGCAAGTGTGAGATTCTTCACATAACACAATTAATCAGAGGTAAACTCTATTATATTTGTTTTAGGAAACATCTAATACCAGAATGACAGATATAATTTATCATTAATGCTAACATTTATTTGTTGAATTTGTTTAGGCAGTCGTAAAGTTGGTAAACTAGAGAAGGCCTTTGACAGAGTTCCAAGAAAAGTAATGCAATTGGCACTGAGCAAGAAAGGATTACCGTATATACCGGCTAATAAGCCAAGGTTAATTTTTAGCTCAGAAAATGAGGGTTTTTACATATTACCGCCCAATAAGCCAAGGTGGAAAAATTGCATAACTACTGTCCCTTTTTCTCTTTTTCTAACATTTTTTTTTCAGTTATGCGTTACATTCCTTATGCACCAATGCACGTTGCTTTAAACTAATATCATTCTATTCGTGCTTTTTTCCTTTTTACACACCAACGCACTTTATAGTACACATGCAACAGACAAAGTGCTTTGTTTTAATCAGTCACTAAATAATTTGGTATGGTTAATTTGTTAATTTTTGAGCGTGAAAAGATGTCTGCTCCTGCAAAAAAAAGAATGCGCTATGATTCTGAATTTAAACTTGTTCTTTAATTTATCATCTTTATTTAACTCTAGCTGTGAATTGACATGCAGTGAGATCAAAGGTGTCATTTTGTGACCAATTTTGACCTCCGATATTTTTGGTCCAAAGCTATATTCACCCAATAAGCCAACTTCAGAAAAATTAGGTTAAAAAATTAGGTCCAGAAAATCGGCTTATTAGCCGGTATATACAGTACCTGAAATCTTGGTGAAAGCAGTGATGAGTCTGTATGGGAGTTGAAAGACAAAGGTTAAAGTTGGATCTAAATTATCAGAATAATTTTTATGTAGGAGTTGGTGTAGATCAGGGATCTGTTTTGTCACCTCTTTTGTTTTCAATTGTGGTGCATGTTGTGACAGAGAATGCAAGAGAAGGCTTAATTAAAGGTTTTGTATGCAGATGACTTGGTATTGATGAGTGAAATGATGGAGGGTCTGAAAGAAAGGTTTCTAAAATGGATAAGTGCATTGGATAGCAAGGAACTGAAAGTGAATCTTGAAAAGATGAAGGTTACATGTGAGTCAGAGGGTGAAGTCATATGAAGTAGAATACATCCATGTGGAATATGTGGCAAAAGGGTGACAGTCAACTCAGTGTTATGCATAAAATACAGCCAATAAATTCATGGAAGGTGTAGTTGAAGAAAGTAACTCCAAGTGTGGCAAGATTGTTTGTTTGTAGCAAATGTGATAAAGCAACAAATGATGCAGGAGAAGTGCAACAGGAGGTAATGTGTGATGAAGTGGAAACTGTGAAGGGATTTTGCTATCTTGGCAATAGATTGAATGAGATACTATTGATATATAAGTTAATATACAGGGTGAACCCGATCTTCCCACTGTTTTACAATCATAAGAGACAATGAACCATGAAATGAATTTACATCTCTGATTTAAAGCTTTTGTATCAACAACAAAGCAATGGTGATGTCATACAATTAGAAAAACAGTGCTAAGAGCTAAGAGTTTTTACATTATTTGTGTATACAAAAATGGTGGGAAGATCGCAATCACCCTGTATATGTATAGATGAAAGAAAACATATATAAGAGCTATGTAACATTAGCTATGTTATATGGAAGCAAAACATGGTATTTGAGAAAAAATGAAGCAGCTATTTTGTGAAGAGCAGAAAGATCTATGGTGAGGGGGATTTGTGGTGTAAAGTTGGTGGACAAGGGAAATACAGAGGAGCTGATGAACATGTTGGGATTGAAGGAAACAGCAGATAAGCAGACAAGGGCAAATGGTGTGAGGTGGTATGGTCATGTTTTAAGACAACCTGAGGAAGATATTTTGATGAAAACAATGGTACATGAAGTGGATGGAAAACATAAACAGGGTTAACTGAGGATGAAATGGAGGGAACAAGTTAAAGGAAGCATGAGAAGAATTGGTTTAAAAGAAGATGAGGCAGATCGATGCTGGTGGAGAGAAGGTGTAAGAAGAGTTGCAGAAGTAGTGGGATGCATTTGAACACCTCCAGTCACTGGGGATTAAACCAAATTAAAACTGGATTGATGATGATGATTTAATAAATTTATCACTTGCTCTGTGAAATAAATAGTAAAGTCAAAGCAATATTTTTTGTAATGTACAGGGTATGCAAAAAGTCTCCAATCAAATTTTAAAATTTTAAAATTGTGATTTTGATTTACCATATATACTCATATATAAGCTGAGTTTAAAACTTTGAAAAAAAAGTTTCCAAACTAAGGGGTCGGCTTATACACACATAACTTCAATCGTGTTCAAATGAAATGACATTACACTAACTACAACTCTTAATTGCCTATTATTATATGCATTTTGCCTTCAAACTCATTTCTCTTTCATATGTCTTTAAACAACCACATGCGCTGCAACTCATTTCTCTTTCTTTATCTTTGAACAACTGCGTGCACTGTAACTCATTTCTCTTTGTTATATCTTTGAACAAGTGTGTGTGCCACATGCGCTGAAACACATTTCTTTTATATTTTTGAACAACCGTGTATGCTGATTCTTTTTCATAAACCTTTGAACAACTGCATACACGATCACAATAAAAATAAAAGCAAAACACAACAATAATAGTTATGATGTGATACATGTGTATGGTGTGTTACAATTTGTAGGGTCAGCTTATATGCCAGTTTTTGTAAAATTCACCATTTTAGGTCCATTTTTTAGGGGTCAGCTTATATGCGAGTATATACGGTAGTTTTTTAAGTGTCTTAACAATTCAATATACTGTTTCTTTCATCTATTTCCTTATCTTAGGACATTAACACTTAAGTTTAGTTTAAAAATTACTAAAATGAGTCAACATGATGCTATCATCCAATTCCATTAAGCAGGAAAGTCAAATCCCCAAATTGTGAAGCTCCTTAACTCATTGAAGGATATAAGAATTTGATTGTAAAAAAAATAACAATAATTTAATAATGATGTCAGCAAATATCTAAAAATTAAAATTATAATGCTTTCACAAAAGTGCTTTTGTTACATTACAATCACAATCATGGTATACATATGAGGGCCATTCAAAAAGTTCTAAGATAATTGACATAAATTTAAACTGAGTTAAAACAGTGTAACAAAATGACCTTGAATTGTACCACTGATGACTTGCTACAAAATTGATTGTGTATTGGACGAATTTAAGTTGTAGTGCTGTAACCACTTTGAAGTTTGGCAAAGCAGGGAGAAGAGTTTTTGTCAATTGTTAGTTGAGTGGATTTTTGTAATACAATCTTTCTAGTTAGAGACAGTGGTCTCTGTCTGGTTGTGGAGGGGAGTTTTCAAATGAATCCACTTGAACTTAGTTGAAGCCAACTGTATAAAAAGCTTCAGTCTCACAGCAAACTACATCTTGAGCTGGAATAAATAAAAAATAGACACAGCTTTATTTCAGCACAAATATTCAGGTTATCTCATTCAACTGGTTCTCTAAGATTCCAAAGTAAAGTCTGTGACAGGAATAAAGATGGAATCATTTTGTTAGATTTTCTTGAGTAGCAGAAAACCATTACTGCAAGTTATTACAAAGGATTTTTGAGAAAGCTGAAGACTGCAATGGCCAAGAAGCAACGAGGAAAGCTCCATTGTCAAATTCTATTCCATCATGACAATGCTCCAGCACACACGGCCAAGACTGTAACGACAATTTTAAAAGAGTTTTGCTGGGAAATCCCTTCACACACCCCCCCTTCAGTCCTGATTTAGCTCCTAGTGACTTCTTCCCATTTCCAAAGTTGAAGGGACTATTTGAAAGAAATAAGATTTCAGTCCATACTTGAAGTGAAAAAGGAGGTTGTGACCTGGTTGACTAGACAAGCTCCAGAATTCTATCAAGGAATTTCTCAATGGGAGCATTGCTTGCAGAAGTGTTTTAAATTAGGTGGATCTATTGTAGAAAAATAATTTTGTATCTTTCATAAATAAAGTTTTTTTCAATTTGTCTCAAAACATTTTGAATTACTCTTGTATGTACCATTGTCCCTTAAAGGGTTAAAGCACCAAAATCGACTGTTTGCAATACAGTAATGCAATTTATGAACCTTAGAACAGGAAATGATTGACTTAAGTGTGGATAACCTTGAACTGCTCACACACCTCCAAGAATTGAAAGGCCATTAAAGAGAGAATAAGGAGAAACCACAAAACATCAATGAGGAAGATGGCAAAAAGATGAAGATTAGTGCAACATCTCCAGAACAATTGCAAAAAAGCATCTAGGTATGTCTCCAAAGATCTAAAGTTCTTCTGACTGTTTGAAGAGTGGCATGGATGCAGGAGAGATAATCTTTTCAGATAAGAAAACACTTATAATAGAAACACAGTTCAATACTGAAACTGACAGAATTTTGTCAAAAAGCGCAGATAACATCCCTAATTCTGTTAGGATGTCATCTGCAATTTGATTTTTGTGACTGAAGGTGCCAAAATCAATTCAAATTTCTACATTAAAAACATTTTGACCTCTGCACTTGTTAAAGTGAAGAAACCTTTTGGAAGAAAGAATTCACATTTCAACAAGATGGTGTTCCCTCTCACACCTCAAACAAATATCAAAAGTGGTGTTAAAGTCATTTTCCATCATTCTGAAGTAAAAAAATATGGCTTCCTTTATTTATTTATCTGAATCCTACGGATTACTGCATTTGGTCAATATTTAGAAGGAGGCCTGTTCTACTACCCACAAAAATCTTGAAGATTTGAAGGTATCCCTTGAGCAGGAAGATGCAGAAATCCCTCAAGATACACTTCATGCTGCAGTGGAAAGCTTCAGAAGTAGACTTAATTGAGTTATTTAAAGCTGAAGAAAGTCATATTGAAAAAAATGCTATGTATGGATTAAAAAGGATAATAATCAATAATGTACAAATTTTTATTTTATTTAAAGCCTTATTTATGGATATATTTAATATTTTTTATAATCATGGACTTTCTGCACACCCTATATAAACAACCAGAATTAATATGTGCATCTACTTTTACAAATAATAAAAAAAGTTTTATCAAATTTCAGTTTAACACAACTTTTATAAAATATTCTTAAATGAAAAATAAAATTGGCTTAAAATTTTGCTTTTAGTGCAATCAAAAAAGCTATTTCCCAAGTTTTCATGACCCAAACTTTTCTTTTTGCAAGCAAAGAGAAAAAGTTTTTAACTACTTTCAAAAAACCACACTTGGGCCATCAATTTATCTTTTTTTATAGAATAATTCTAGTAACTTTGTTTTTGCAACCAACAATGCTAGGTTTGCACACAAATTCAAGTCATAACGCAATAACTGCAGACCTATGATTTATACCAGACCCATGATTAACAATTTTGAAAACTATAAAACCAGGACAAAATTTTAATTTTTTAATTTGTAAAAGTTTTATGAAGCTAAAGGTGTGCAATACTTACATTCTTTATGTGCTACAATTGCTTTCTAAGGTAATTTTTATGCATTGTCAAATTGTTTCCAAACACATTTAAAGGTGGGATATTTCATCTACGAATAATCAGTTCAACACAGGTGGTAATAGCAATATGAAATTGTTTTCAAATACATAACATTAAAAGAAGAGAATTAAGTTTTTAAAAAATATGTGATAATAACCCTATTTGACTGTAAGATAGTTGATAAATGATAATCAATCAAGCTAGCTTAAAAAAAAGATAAAACAACAATTCAATATTTTATGCAAATCAGAACTAACTCTTGTTTCACTATGCTTTCCATTCACAATCTTTAATTCTCGAATATGCCACTGTTTTTGTTTTTTGTAAGAGTCACTCTTATCTTGCTTTTTGACTTTACTGATGTAGACTTCAACAGGCTTTGCAATTGTAACTAAAAAAATTTATATTTAAATTAAAAAAGTAATTTCAATCATTTGCAAGATTACAGATTAAATACATGACAAATAACAGTATGAAAAAACAAAAATAGAAACTTTAATTTCTTGAATATAATGATAATAAAAAAACTAAAAATTTATGTTAAGTGAAGGTTGACTAAGATTTTTTTAATTGATATTTCTTCAACTAAAACAATAATCATTTAAAATAATACACAGTTTTGTTCTTCCAAAAACTATTGCCTTGATACAAATTTGTGTAAATGTTTGATATTTTGAGATTGTGGCTAGGCAGTGGTTCTTCACCTTATTAATTTCATGGAACCTTTACATCAATATTCATAACCAAATTCCCCCTACCAGAAATTCAGTTTGTAATTAGTATGTTATTTAATATGCAAAGAAGAGAAACTAAGTTCTTACAATTTTACCTAAATTCGATATACTTTTCAGACAAATATTTATTACAACAAAATTATTAGTATAATATTAGCTTTAGAATGATAATCAATAAAAAAAATATATTTTAAAACAAAAAAAGTCAGTGAATTTAACAATCAGTGAGAATTTAGTGAATTACTCATACACATGTTGTTAAAAGACTTGCAGTTAAAACACAAGCTGCTAACTCAAGCAATTACAACATCACAATCACCAATAAAAAAAAACTCAAGAATAATAGTTTTGTGTAGCCCAAAAATCATTAGCTATCATCACAAGTAGCAGCATTACTAACTAAAAAAGCAACAATTAACTATTATGAATAGCAGAGCAAAAAACAATTTACTCAATTCCATTCCTTACATAATAAACAAATTTACAAAATAAATCAAACTTTTGAAATGTTCTACATATAAAGAAAATCTATAAAGTATTACAGTCAATACCTAAAATGTTTATTTACATTTTTAAAAAATTTCTTATTTGAGAATACAAAATTCCCCCTAGTTGAAACCTCTTGGGCTAGAGTCTGACATAAGATTCAAAATGTTTTTAAATTAAAGATTTGGTAATAGCTTTTTCTTACATCAATTCTAATGTTATCATTTTTATGCAATGTATACACAATCAATGTGAATGATAATCTGGGGTTTTTTGCTAGAAAATTTCAGACATCTTCCAAAATGATGGAAAAATGTTTGGACATTTTGAGATTTTTTTAGCAATTTAAAATTTTGCCAAAACAGAATTTCAAGTTGCCAAAAATTTACATTAGCATAAATATATTTCAAGTTTTCATAATATATATATTTTTTTTTTTGAATTAATGCTTTTTGTAAGTTTAATAAAACAGTAGACCTCAGTTAATCTGGACTCAGTTAATGCAGAAAAAGTCAGATAAAACTGAAAGTACAAATGATTACCAAGTACAAATGAACAAAAACAAAAGTACAAGTACAAATGATTATATATAAATATATAACCATTTATCAACATTATCAACATATATTCAACATATATCGAATTGGCAACAAAGCTCCAGAAAAAACTAGACCAGTTTTGATCAAATCTAAATCAGAAAAAACCAAGTGGGATATTATCAAAGCAACAAAAAATTTGAGATATTTAGACTCAGATTGTGTTAGTACTTTGATTAGCATCATGTGGGATAAAACAATTAAAGAAAAGAGCATAAAACTTTACTTGCAGAGTTGACACAAAGTAGAAACAATGGTGAAACTAATCTCATAATAAAAGGGAACCACATTGTTAAAAAATCATTGGTCCCTAATCAGCCCTTTCAATGGAACCATTAGGAATTTTGGTCAACCTTGTTTACCTAATATGACAGACTGGAGACACACAGCTCAATAAAAATATGTTATCTAAACTCAAGATCTATTATTATAAATAAACTGGATATTCTTAACAATTATGTAACACTAGTCCATATATCTACTGACATTTTTCTCATTTCCGAAACTGGTTGAATGCTGCAGTACCAGACTCATTAGTATGCCCAAATGTGTATTATATCCTTAGCTGTGATTGTAAATCTGGCCACAGAGGTGGTGCAATGATGCTGTATAAAAATAATCTTAAGGTAACATTTACTACTCCCAGCAGTAAATATGATGATGTTGAATTCATTGTTGCCGACTTGAACACAAATAAATCCCTTTCAAAAATGACAATAATATGTGTTTATATCTCTCTAACACTGCTTCTAATAGTGCTAATGTTGAAAACTTTTGTAACATTTTATACAACTATAATTGTGTGAACTTTCCTGTATTTATTGTTGGAGATTTTAATATGCCCACAATTGATTGGTCTATACCTGCTACTTCTGCAGGAAAAAATCAACAGGTCTTTCTGAAATTTTGCACAGATAATGCATTAAAACAATTGATATCTGAACCTACTCGTTGCAATGGTAATATTCTTGATCTTTTACTTTGCAATACTATAAACAACAAGTATCTCAACTCACACTGTGTTGATGCACCCATGAGCAATTCTTGTGATCACTATTTCATTCATTTTTCTCTTATTTGGCCTTTTACACAAAACAAGTCTGTTACTAAGATGCCTAATTTTAGGAGAGCAAATTATGAATTAATTTCTAATATGCTTTCTATAGTTGACTGGGAACACATTATTGATAAAAACAAAGACAATATTCAAACTCTTTATAATCATATTATTGACAAACTGTCCAAAATGATTTATGATTATGTACCTTCTAAAAGCAAGTCACATAAAATTAAAAAGCCACAAAATATAGCAGTTGTTTTAAAAGAAAAATTACAGCTGTATCGTGAATGCAAAAGAAATCCACAGCTGACTCCAGCTTACAAGACTAAGTCAAAACAATATGACCAACTTGTAAAGCAGTGGTGTAATCAAATGGAACTCTCTTTATATTGCAATCCCACTCCTTCTAAATTTTATGGTTATGTCAATAAAAAACTGAACTCCAGATCATTTATACCTCCTTTACTAACTGACAAAGGTAACTTAATATCTTCAGACAAAAGAAAAGCAGATTTATTAAATACTTTCTTTCATAGTGTTTTTACTCAAGATGATGGTCATGCTTTAAAACTCAACTGCAAAGTAACAAGACCACAATTCATGAAAGATGTGATAGTAACTGAGGCAGATGTAGCAAAATCAATACAGAAACTTAACAATTCACTTTCCAGAACCCCAGAAAATATACCTGCCTACTTTTTAAAAAAATTGCTTTTCCACTACTACATGTTTCAACTCATTTGTACAATCTTTGTTTATCTAAAGGCAATTTGCCTTATCAGTGGAAACTAGCTATCATTACCCCTGTTCACAAAAAAGGTTTGCGTGATACTGCATCTAATTATAAGCCAATTTCCCTTACTTCAGTATTTTGCAGAGTTATAGAGAATATTGTTTCTGAAAAACTACTGCAATATTTTTTACTTATAATCTTTTGTCTCCTAAACAATATGGGTTTGTACCTTTTCGATCTACCTGCTTACAATTACTTAATGTGTTAAATAAATGGTTTAAATCCTTTGATGAGGGATATATTACTAATGTTATATACACTGATATCACCAAAGCTTTTGATACAGTATCTCACTCTAAATTACTGAAAATCTTGCAATCTTATGGTATAAGGAATAATGTTCTAAATTGGATTACTGCATTTATTAGTGGAAAAAGCCAAACAGTATGTATAAATAATGTTTTACCTCTTTTTTGAGTGTGACTAGTGGTGTCCCACAAGGTAGTGTTCTGGGTCCTATCTTATTTATCATATACATAAACAATTTAAATGATTGTTGCCTAGCAAATACTGATTGCAATATTTATCTTTATGTTGATGATGCAAAAATTTTTGGTCATGATTCCACAGAGGTTCAAAACTGCATTCATAAAATGGTGTCATGGATGGAGAATCACCAGCTAACTCTATCTCCAGCTAAATGTCAATATTTGCCAATTTTTCACAAACTTGGGAATATCACATTAATAGTTATAAAATTCCCACAACATTCAGTGTTTGTGACCTAGGTGTAGTTATTTCCTCTGATCTGAAGTGGAATAATCACATTTCCAAAATTGTGGCAAAAGCTTCCACTGGTTATTTTTTATTCTTTCAACAGCAATAATATTTTTATATTACTAAGAGCGTATACTACTTATGTGAGACCAAAGTTAGAATATAACATTTTTATTTGGTCACCTTATCTTATCAAAGATATTGCAAAGATTGAATCTATCCAAAAACAATTTACTAGATACATTTGCATTCAGTGCAAAGTGCCATTTTCTTCATACCATGACCGTTTATATAAGCTTAATATCAAGTTATTAGAATATAGACAAGTTGAATTTGACATGATCCTGACATACAGAATTTGTTATAATTTGATTGATTTAAAATTTGACAAATTTTTTATTAAATGCAATAACGACAGCTCCTACAATCTATGTAGACATAGCTTCAATATTAAACCTCTTTATTGTGCAAATACTGACTTCTATAATCATTTTTTTACTCATTGTGTCCCCAAAACTTGGAATAAGTTACCAGAAAATATTATTAGTCGACAATTTAAAAAATTTGACCTAGTTCTATTGTTGCATTGAAATTTAATTAAACCTGCTTTATATGTCTTTTACACTTCCTGTGTTTGTCTTTGTGCAATATCATTTCACCTCACTTGTAAGTGCATCACTGAACATTGGTTCTGGTGCCATTATGTGTTGCATACAACAATAATAATAATATAGTAATTCTTAAAAAAAAGCTTTGGATTATCAAGATTTTTGCCTAATATGGATGATTTTGTCTGTTAAATTGAATCTGGATTAAGTGAGGTCTACTGTATTATGCTGAATATGACAAAAACACTGGAACATTTTTTTTTTTATTGTACCGTAATTGACAAAAAATCTCAAAATAGATTTCTATAAGGCCATCAAAATTTTCCAGAATGCACTAGCTACATTATTACATTATAGAAAGAAATTGTTACAATTAGAAATTAGAAAAAACTACAGTACAAGTTTTTACATTCAAGGGTATTTTTAGGTTGTAGAGTGTTACATCACAATTAATAATTTGTGATCATAAAATTTGACTTGTATAAGCATTTTCCAACTTTATCAAATAATAATACAATATTCTTCATAGTTTTTTTGAAAGCAAAATGGATCAGCATAGATGTGTATAAAGTCATAATAAAAAGTATGATATTGAGTAGGGATGCACCAATATGCAAATTGGCTGATAACCGATATATTAGCCAATACTGATTGATATATTGCACTTTCAATCTGTCTCTAGTTTCTTGGTTTTTGTTCTAAAAAAAGTGGTGATCTCTAAAAAAAAGAGTCTTGACCTTGAATCTGTCTCTGATTTGTCAGTTTTTATCCCAAAAAAGTAATGATCTCTACATTGATACTGGGAAAAAAATATCAGTTGCATTGGCACCATACGGCTGATACTTTGCTAATAATATTGGTGCATCCCTAATACTGAGTCTATTTAAAAGGGGTGATTGGTGGTGCAAAACTTTAAGATGGCTTTAAAAAGTGTGTTCATTTCTTGTGTGGCCAAAGTCTGCAAGCAGCTTGTGTGTGGCCAAAGTCTGCAGGTGGCTTGTGTGTGGCCAATAAATACATTTTTGTAACTTATTTAGACTTTTAAAAATATAGATTTTAAAACAGAGTTTTTAAATGTAATTATATTGTAAAGTATTGTAAATTTATTTAACAAGAATATAATCTAAAAAATATTAACAAAAATGACCAACCAGAAGCACAAAGAAAAGTGGTCTTTTTTTTACTTCCTGCTTTACCAACACGAACCACACCAAGCAACCTTTCATCATTGGGTGTAAATATATCTCTTTGCAAAGCATGCTTAATATCAGTCATACTTAACTTTTTAAAAAATTTATAAAAAGTAATCTATAAATATACAACAAAATTATAAGCTAAGTAGCCACACATACGTTCAATGGTTGTTTACCATAACTTGCATTAGATTGTTTCACATAAAATGTTGTTTGTAACAATTAGTGATGCGACAATTAATTAGAATTGGAATCAAGAATTGAAAGAATCAATGAATTTTTAAGAATTGGAACAGCATCAAAATCAAAAGATATTTTGATTCTTAAAAACAATTCCTAAATTATTCCTATATTTGCTTTTTCTTGTATACCTCACTATGATTGTGCATGCACATATATACAAGAGACATTTTCTCTTTTATAACAATATATTGTACAGTATATGAGGTGTGTTTGAAAAGTATCGGGACTGTATGCTTTGCACAAACAACACTTGCAACAGTGATAAAAGCTTTATTTTTTAAGATGGTGCAATGTCTTGTGGTTGTAAAAATGTAGTTTCAGCATTCTGTGACAACCATATGCTTTTTTACAAGCTTTTCTTGAAAGGTGCTTTACTGTAGTTCGTTTTGGGATAATTTATTTAGTAAATATTTTTTTCTTTTTTTTTCTTCTTTTGTTAACAAATAATGAGCATTGAACAAAGAATCAACTTGAAGTTTCTCGTTCGACTTGGAAAAACTCCAACTGAAACATTCAATTTGCTCCAAGAAGTTTACGGAGATGCTACGATGTCAAGAACTCGGATTTTTGAGTGGCACAAGAGGTTCAGAGAGGGAAGAGAGGATGTGGAAGATGATCCTAAGAGTGGAAGGCCAACAACAAGCAGAACAAACGAAAATGTTGAGCGTGTGAGAGAAAAAGTGTGCAGTGACCACCGCCTTACTGTTAGAATGATAGCAGATGAGTTGAGCATGAATAGTGAGAGGGTGTGGAGGATCATTACAGAAGATCTGGGGATGAGGAAGGTTTGTGCGAAAATGGTACCAAGGTTGCTGAATGATGGGCAAAACGAAAATCGTGTGCAAGTGTGTCAAGACATCCTGAAACAACTTGAAATTACACCAGATCTGCTGAGTAGAGTTGTTACTGGTGATGAGTCGTGGATCTTCGAGTACGATCCACTTACCAAACGGCAGAGCCTTGAATGGAAGAGTGCATCCTCACCAAGACCCAAGAAAGCAAGGCTGTTCAAGTCCAAAATTAAAGTGATGCTGATTGTTTTCTTTGATGTTCATGGAATTGTTCATCTAGAATTCTTGCCACAGGGCCAAACCATTAACCAGAATGTTTACAAAGACATCTTGCGACGTTTGATGTGTTCGGTAAGGGAGAAAAGAAGAGAATTGTGGGAGACAAAGTCATGGCTGCTTCATCATGACAATGCTCCTGCTCACAATGCCTTAAGCATACAACAATTTCTTGCAGAAAATAACATTGCCGTGCTGGAGCAACCACCCTACTCGCCAGATCTGGCTCCCTGTAATTTTTTCTTGTTTCCTAAGCTCAAGGGAGTCATTAAAGGAACCCGTTTTCAAGACTCAAAAGCCATAACAACAGCCGTAACAAAGGAACTACGAGCGATCCCAATGAAATCTTTCCAGAAGTGCATAGAAGCATGGCAGCAAAGATTAGAAAAGTGCATTTGAGCTCAAGGAGATTACTTTGAAGGGGACAAGTTGTAATTTTTACGTGGCTTTTCAAATAAAATAATTATTTACACAGTCCCGTTACTTTTCAAACAGCCCTCGTATATACAGTGTATAATAGTTATAGCCAGGGTTTTTTTAAAGTACTTTATGGGGCCAAAATGGTCTCATAAATTTTCTTTGCAGCTCCATAAAATTTGGCTATTATTTTGGTCCATATACTTCAGTATGTGTTTTTTGGCTAAAAATTATTTTTATTTATAATGTCACTGTTGATTATGATGGAGCTGCTGCAATGATAAGCCACCAAAATTCTCTTTCTCAGAAGTTGACTGAACAAAACCCAGTCACTTACACGATGCATTGCCATGTACATTGCCATGCACATGGCTTAGCCTTGGCTTGTACAGACACAGTGAAAGAGCTACAGTACATCCAAGATTGCGAACACAGTTTAGTCCAGACATGAAAATACTTTTGAATCTCACCACTGAGAATGGCTAAACTGCATGAAATACAAGCTGCTGATGTTGATTCTTCAAAGAAAAAATACATTAAAGCCTGCTGCACCTGCTGGCTATCTCATGGTGAAACTGCAATTGCAATGAAGGCAGAACTATTGGCTGTTTACACTACACTTAATTACTTTGCTTCTGTCAAAAAGGATTGCACAGCAGTTGGTATTCTTCACTTAATCCGTACAAAAAATTTTCTCTTTTTCCTTTACTTGCTGCATGCTGCTTTGGAGCATTTAAACAAGCTATCATTGCTTTTTCAAAAAAGCAGCTTTCGTTTTTCTCACCTGCAATCAGCTCTTTCATTATGCAAAAAGGAAATTAGGAGCATTGCCAATTCAGATCAGGTTGTAAATAGCCTGAAACTTGATTGCAAAAAAATTTCAAAAATTTTGCCAAGCTCACAAAATGAACTTTTTGAAGATGGTTTTAAGCTGATCTGATGCACTACCAAAACATAATGTGAAGCACTGCTCAAAATCTTGAAAACTGCTTTCCTATACCTGAAGTACTGTTTGCCTTTTGTATTTTTAATGTGAAAGAAATTCTTCTTGATGCCAATCAGTGGTAGTTTTATAAAACCATCTGATACTGATCACAAGGTTCAATGTCGTTTCAGCTGAATGAACCTTGAAAGCAACAAATGACTATGCAACACTGAAGGATAGACTGATTATGCCAAAGTTTGAATTTTGCCAGGATGCTGTTGCAATTTGTAGCAAATTGTTCAAGATAAAATCTTTCAGGAAATATTTCCCAACTTGCACCAACTTTGCTGCATTGCACTGTCATTCCACTTGCAACAGCTTGACTAGAGCAAGGATTTTCGGAGCAAGTTAAGAATTCGCCCTCGCTGTTTAAAACTCTTTTTTCTAATTTTTGAATTCTCTCGTTTTCAACTCGCTTCTCTCTCTCTCGTACACTCTCTCTCTTTCTCCCTCTGCTCTCTGTTGCTCTTTACAAGAAATCCAATTGTCGAGCTGGGCGAATGCTTTAAGGCCCGTTTCCACTACGAGCGTGGAAATGAGCATTCTTTCTCTCTTTTATTGATCTTCGATTGAACCGAGCGGTTAAAATTGAAGCGAGCGCAAAAAAAAAGCAATAAAACAAACAAAGAATACTTTTTTCCACGCTCGTAGTGGAAACGGGCCTTTACAAGATGAAAATCATCGCGGTTGGGCGAATCATTTACAAGGAATACCATTCGTTTTTTTCGAACGACATAATCTTATCCATAAGCGATTACTTTGCAAAAAACAACAAATAAATTAATATGATGCTAAAAAAGTTATTATTTTTTGTTTTTGAAAAAAACAAAGTTTATCGCTTAGCTTATTTTACAAGAAACAATTAAAAACTATAGTTGGGCTAAGTAAAATATTACTTTTTTTATTTTTTTTATTTAATTCATCAATAATAAAGTTATAAACTCGTTTTTAAGCTTTCATTCTCGATGGTGTTAAAAATTGGCGAATTCTTTACAAGAAGTAAGAGCTGGGCGAATGCTTTACAAGATGAAAATCATCGCGGTTGGGCGAATAATTTACAAGGAATACGTTTCGCTTTTTTCGAACGACATAATTTTATCCATAAGCGATTACTTTGCAAAAAACAACAAATATATTAATATGATGCTAAAAAAGTTATTATTTTTTGTTTTTGAAAAAAACAAAGTTTATCGCTTAGCCTACTTTAATAGAAACAATTAAAAACTATAGTTGGGCTAAGTAAAATATTACTTTTTTTTATTTTTTTAATTTAATTTATCAATAATAAAGTTATAAACTCGTTTTTAAGCTTTCATTCTCGATGGTGTTAAAAATTGGCGAATTCTTTACAAGAAGTAAGAGCTGGGCGAATGCTTTACAAGATGAAAATCATCGCGGTTGGGCGAATAATTTACAAGGAATACAATTCGTTTTTTTCGAACGACATAATCTTATCCATAAGCGATTACTTTGCAAAAAACAACAAATATATTAATATGATGCTAAAAAAGTTATTATTTTTTGTTTTTGAAAAAAAACAAAGTTTATCGCTTAGCCTACTTTACAAGAAACAAGTAAAATATATAATTGTGCTAAATAAAATATTACCATTTTTTGTTTAAGAATTAAAATTTTATCAATAATAAAGTTATAGCTTACTTTACAAGAAACAATTAAAAACTATTATGCGGGATAAGCTTATCGATCATGGAGCTTGTTCGAAAGGAAAGTTACACAATTTACACAAAGGCTAAGCGATAAACTTGGTTTTTTTCAAAAACAAAAAATAATAACTTTTTTAGCATCATATTAATATAATTGTTGTATTTTGCAAAGTATTCGCTTATGGATAAGATTATGTCGTTCGAAAAAAACGAATGGTAGGGGAAAGTATCCATACCTGAGCCGGTTCCATAATTGATCAATTAGCCTTTTTTTCCGCCTTGTTTAAATTTTTTCAACCGTAACAACTTTAATATTTTTGTATCAAGATGGCGGTTCTTTGTTGTTATTGTTACGCAGTTGTGATGAAAACACCATGTGCTAGATCAGTTTGTGCAATTTTTTAATACAATTGTTGTTTTTTTTTTTTTTAATGTAAGCTCGATTATCTCTGAAGTTACTGCAGCTAAGAAAGCGAAAGTTTTTATGAGTATAACATAAAGCTTTACATTTTAAATAGGGTTAGATTTATAATTACTAGATCAAAGGCAGTGATAAAATCTTGATATATGTCCATATTGAGCGCTGTTTTATAGTTGAGCCACTACACCAATCTTTGGTTGAGCCAACTTTGGTTACTTAACATGAACTAAATGCTTAATTAAATTTAAATCGTAAACATGAAATAATCTGAACTTAGTTATATTTACATCAATTAATTTTGTCATTTTCAGTTAAAATACTATTGTAGAATTTAGTAAATAGTTTTTGAAATTTTGTTCCGATGTTAAAAAAGTTTTTTTTGAAATTTTGTTACTTCCACAAATTTAAGTTTTTTAAATTTTGTAGCAAATTTATTTGGTAACTTAGTACGTTGTTTAATCGTCTACCTTTTTTGGCGCCTGTTAAGAAGGCCTCGCCAATAACACAATCTCGGTGTCTACTAAACGATAATTCTTAATCTTCTTGCTGGATCTGACCTTCGAACCAGCGACAGCAAAAATATAGTCTAGCTAAATCACAGCTCAGACTACCACAATATCTTCTTTATTAAGAAATATGCTCCAATCCACTTAGGAGCCCGAATAGTATAAATCAAAGCAACAGGTTAAAGCTCAATAGCTTAATTCTTCACAATCACGTAGATCACCAAAGACTTGCGGCCAAAAAACTATGACTTCACACAGTTAACAATTTTCCAATTTTAAGTTACCACAACGAAACATCGACTTATAATAATAATGCTGCTTTTCAGCGAACCGTATTTATACCAATCAGTAAGGTTACTCGAATGTTCTGAAATTATCTCAATCACCACACTATTACGTCATAATCAAAACTGGTCAATCGGATAGTTCTGGAAATTACTTTAAATTTCGTGAAATTAAGCAGTGTTGCCATTTTTTCTTGTAAATAAAAATAAATTATTTAAATTACTTATAAAACTGTTATTTCTTCGGCTATTTGAGCCGGACCAAAGCGAAATCAAAGATATTTTTTATGAGATTGTGAATCTACATAATTTGGGCAATTTTTAGGAACGGAACAACTATAATACTAAAACTTATTGTGACTGGAAGCCTTAGAATAATGAAAAAACGAAAAACTGATCGCGGAAGAGTACCACTTATTGTCTTTCAGAACGCTGCTACAGATGTGACTAAAAATAAATTTTCAATTAGAGAGAGTGCTAAAAAGCACAGCATTGATAGAATGACCTTAACTCGTTACCTTAGAAAAGCAGCTGAAAAAGGACCAACAAATGCTAATATGGGCTACAGTTCTCACAAAAAAATTTTATCAAAAGAGATGGAGAGTGATTTGGCAAAGCATTTTTTAAATCTATGCAATCGCTTTTTTGGTTTGTCGACTGATAAAGCTAGATCACTAGCATGGGAATTTGCCGTTAGAAACAAACTTGATATTCCTGAAAATTGGAAAATTGACCAAAAAAGTGGCAAAAAGTGGCTCCGCAATTTTATGCAACGCCACCACTTGACTCTACAAAACGCAGAAGCAACATCTTATGGAAGAGCAACGGCTTTTAACAAAAAAAATGTCAGCAACTATTTTGATAATTTATATAGTGTAATGGAAAAGTATCAATTTGATCCAGGAAATATATTCAATATGGATGAAACTGGCTGCTTTACTGTACAAGTACCAAAAAAGGTTTTAGCTCAACAAGGAGTGAAGCAGGTAATCTAAAAACTGTATTATTGACATCGTCTGGGCTTAACCTACTTATATCACACCTCTAATTGAAGTTGAAACCTGCATTGCATAAACATTGTAAAGTTGTATTGTGCATAGAAAACTATTTTAATTATTTATAGTCTTCAGAAAAATGATCTTAACTAACCTTATCATTAACAGGTCGGAGCTGTGACATCAAGAGAAAGAGGTGAACTTGTCACAATGGCAGCAACAATTAACGCACTTGGAAATGATATTCCACCAATGTTTATTTTTCCACGAAAAAACTACAAACCCTACATGCTAAATAATGCTCCTGTTGGTTCTTTTGGCGCTGCTAATTCATCAGGTTGGATGACAACCGACTTATTTGTTGATTACTTGGATCATTTTAAAAAGCACACAAAATGTTCACCAGAAAATCCTGTGGTGCTTATTTTAGACAATCGTGCCTCTCACATTTCTTTAGCAGCTGTAGAAAAAAGCAGAACATACGGTATCGTAATGTTAACGATCCATCCGCACACTTCCCACAAACTGCAACCACTAGACAAAGGGGTGTTCGGACCTTTCAAACAATATTACAACAAGTTTCTGGATAGCTGGATGAAGTCAAATCCTGGAACCCCTTGCACAATTTACAATGTTGCTGGCATTGCTAAGGAAGCATACAATATTGCTTTTAGCAAAAAGAACATGGAATCAGCTTTTAAAGCAACTGGAGTCTTTCCACTTAATAGAGATATCTACACAGATAAAGATTTCTTGCCAGCTGAAGTTACTAATAGACCCGACCCTACTGTTTCTGATGAAACACAACAAATAGAAAAAACTTTTCTTCATTCTGTTAATCCTCCAGTGACAGACCCTTTTCCAGAGCAAACACAAAATCTGCAACTAGAGTACCAGCCTGTGCAAATGAGCAATACTGAAACAAATAAAATTTTAATCAACAGATCACCCATTCAAAATAAAAGAGGTTTTTCTAATCCTAATTACGTTTCTCCATTTGATATCCTGCCAGTACCAAAGGCTTTACCTCGAAAACGTTTTGCTCAACAAAAAAACAAAAAAAAATCGCTTGTTATTACTTCGACACCAGAAAAAGAACGCCTTGCCGCAAATTTAGTTTGTTTGGGCAAGAAACCATTAAGAAGACGTAGAGAGGTTGGAAATAAAGACAAAAAGTCCAAGACCAGACAAGACCAAAAAAAAAGCAAAAAGCTTAAACATGTAAAAAAAAAGGCAAAAAGATCAATTGTTTTCTCGAGTTCGTCGGAAGAATCTGTTACTATGACACTCGATGACAGTTCTGATCTTTCTGAATTTAATGATGAAAACATTTGTTGCATTTGCTCGGAATTATACTGTAAAGATGTGGAGGATTGGATTAAATGCAGTTGCATCGGTTGTTTGTATTGCAATCCTAGAAATGCTGCATGCAGCATTGTTGGTCCTTGTAAAAGCTGGGCACATGAAGCTTGTACAGATGATACAACAGTTTTTAAATGCCAGTATTGTAAAAACTGACTACTATTTTATAAAGCACTCTCAATTTTTATTTGAAAGACATTGTTACTTTTTTGTATACATACAGTAGTTGACTCTGATTGAAAGTTTGTATATGTTCTTTTCTAATATTTTGAATAAAGCTTTTTGGTTCTAATGTTTCTCTTATGTGATGACACGCAATACTCGACTTAATTTTATAAACTAGAGAGTGGCTCAATTAAAGTTACTGGGTGGATCAACTACGGAAATCCGACTCCATAGTTGAGCCAAATTAGTAGGCAATTTTAACCCCCCAAAAATACTACAAATAATTTGCCTATAATGATTCTAAAAATTTAAATCATTACCACAAAGAAGGTAGTTTATGAATATCACTTTGTTTTGATAAAAATACTACTGGTTTAAATTTTCTGATCAAAAATGTAAATTTTGGCTCAATTGTGGATACTTTCCCCTATTCCTTGTAAATTATTCGCCCAACCGCGATTATTTTCATCTTGTAAAGCATTCGCCCAGCTCTTACTTCTTGTAAAGAATTCGCCAATTTTTAACACCATCGAGAATGAAAGCTTAAAAACGAGTTTATAACTTTATTATTAATAAATTAAATTAAAAAAATAAAAAAAAACTATTATTTCACTTAGCCCAATTATAGTTTTTAATTGTTTCTTGTAAAGTAGGCTAAGCGATAAACTTTGTTTTTTTCAAAAACAAAAAATAATAACTTTTTTAGCATCATATTAATTTATTTGTTGCTTCTTGCAAAGTATTCCCTTATTGATAAGATTATGTCGTTCGAAAGAAACGAATTGTATTCCTTGTAAATTATTCGCCCAACCGTGGTTATTTTCATCTTGTAAAGCATTCGCCCAGCTCTTACTTCTTGTAAAGAATTCGCCAATTTTTAACACCATCGAGAATGAAAGCTTAAAAACGAGTTTATAACTTTATTATTGATAAATTAAATTAAAAAAAAATAAAAAGTAATATTTTACTTAGCCCAACTATAGTTTTTAATTGTTTCTTGTAAAATAAGCTAAGCGATAAACTTTGTTTATTTCAAAAACAAAAAATAATAACTTTTTTAGCATCATATTAATATATTTGTTGTTTTTTGCAAAGTAATCGCTTATGGATAAGATTATGTCGTTCGAAAAAAACGAATGGTATTCCTTGTAAATTATTCGCCCAACCGTGGTTATTTTCATGTTGTAAAGCATTCGCCGAGCTCTACAATTTCCTTTCTTGTAAAGAGCAACAGAGAGCAGAGGGAGAAAGAGTGAGAAAGAACGAGAGAGAGAGAGAGAAGCGAGTGGAAAACGAGAGAATTCAAAAATTAGAAAAAAGAGTTTTACGAGCGTAAATAGCGAGGGCGAATTCTTAACTTGCTCCGGATTTTCAGATCTCCCGTACTATCGGCCGTTATCTTAATTTTTAAAACTTTTTCTTCTCTCGTTTTCGCTACTCTCACTCACTTTTCTCTTTTCTTTCTCTTTTTTAATAAATAGCAAGCTATACCTTTAACCCTTTAACGCCCAGAAGGACCGTATGGTCCTCTTTCAAAAAAGAACTTATTACTAGTGAACGCGTTGCAGAGGGCGCTAATGCTGTTTAGTATGCGTCTAATACATGTTTTGCCTTCGTTTGATACAACACAGCTGGTCGCACAAGTTTCAGTCAGCTGTTGGGAAGCCGTGAGTGTGCATGCATTCATACGTTATTTACCTAACTGTGAAAGTGTACACATTTAGCCCATTATGGCTGCTAAACAAGGTGAGATAACTATTTTAAAATATTACATATGATAGATACGTTCTTGCAGAAGGCACTGACACCTGCTTTGGTCAGTTAACTCATTTTTATTAATATTTATTATTAGATTTCTAAACCGGACTATATGGTCCACCTGGGCACTGGGCTAGTTAATTGAAGAAGGACTGTATGGTCCTCCTCGTCATGCGGGTGAAAATAACTATTATTTTTACAATAAAATAACTATTATTTTTACAGTACTAATAGTTTATGAATATTTTATCAAGAAAATAATGTGTATGGAGATTTTAGTAGTCAAAGCTCCCTAATGAATTATTGCTTTCTTTTTTGTATTATGGTAGGACAGATCTAGCTTCGGCATTATGTGTTGCTGACTTTATATATGAGTTATACATTTACAGTTTACATATACAGTCAAACCTCTGTTTACGAACGTCTCGGAATTTGAGCAATTAGGTTTTTGAACAGAAATTTTGAGTTGAAAATGACCCGGACGACTCGAACAAAAATTCGATTCTCGAACAACTTTTTTTTGTTTACCAGCATACGAGCTACAGTACATTCATTGTTACGTTGCTTTATTGTAACTTGTGCTTTATTGTTACGCTTATAATATTCATTGTTATTATATAAAACTATGATGGTATAGATATTCTTAACATAGTGCACCTGTATAATAAACACATGGGTGGAGTAGATCTTCATGATCAAATGATGGCTTACTATAGAATGGCTTTCCGCTCAAGGAATTATTATCTTCGTTTAGTGTTTCACATGATAGACATGTGTGTAATAAACAGCTGGCTTCTCTACAGACGTTCACTGGACAAAATAAATGTCAAGAAGCATCAACGGAATTGTCCAAGTGAATTCAAGTTGAGACTATCAACTTCTTTGATTTTAAGTTGAAAAAATCCAATTAAAAAACGAGGACGGCCCTCTTCTTTCAGTGTCAATCAAGAATATTTTCGAAAGAAACATTGTGGACATGCAACCAAGCCTCTTCCAGAGCAGGATGTGAGGACAGATGGCATTGGTCATCTACTAGAGTGGCATACAAAAGGAGTACTTGCAAGTTTCAGGATGTAAAGGAAAAATCCTCATGTTCTGTACTAAATGTAAAGTCCATTTGTGCTGTGAAAAGAATCGTAATTGTTTTGTTAGATTTTATTCTGAATAAATAGTTTTTATAGTAGTAAGTTTCTGTTTTTCTGCTCAATGGAAAAAGAATTGCTTGAATTATTTTCTAGTCTAATAGATGTTATTTATGTTAAATAACAAAACGGAAATAATTTTTACTGCAAGACCGTGATGGTTCTAATAAAATGCGAACGGAGCGGTCGCACCGAGCCCCCTAAAAATGGCGAAAAAGTGGCCCCCCCTAAAACATCTAATGAAGCAAAATTAATCTCCCTAATTAGTTGCACAATAATACCTTTTTTTAAGGTATTTTATCAAAAAGTCATTTTCATTTCAACTTTTTCCCATAAATGCTATGTCAATAATTAATTTGTACAGAGACCAAATTATAAATTCAATTTTTGGAGAAGAGAGTAAATAATAAATTCAAATTTAGTGATGAAGGAAAGACTCAATCCGCTCCCCGCCGAAAGGTGTTGGCGTGTACAACAATGAAACGGAACCCAGTAACCACGACCGTCTTTGTAAAGCCGAACTTGTATAAATAAGGTCGGTGAAATCCCTCCTCCAAGTCACAACCACCCTTACTTAAATATGCGCACTCCCTGACGCCGATAATGAAATTATAGTTGCACGAAAGGAAGGATTGAATTTATTTTCTATCTGCGGTTTGCACACACGCAGTCAACGCTATACAGCAAAATTAATAATATAATGGTCACCTGACCATTCAGTAAACATGGTCACCGTTCTTCGAACCAAACTCTAGCCACTGTCATAAGAGCGATCTCCCACTCTATTTATAACAAATCCGAATTGGACCACGTGACCGACGACAAACTTAACAGTAAATTTCCATTTCGTGCTATTATACACACCACTGCCAAAACGAGGTTACATTAAATTAGGACTATGTTTCAGGTTATTTTAGAAGGTGCAGTAATTTAAATCTATAAATTGATTGAAGGCGTTAATTTTCCTCACTGTTGGCAGCCGCGACTCATTGCACCTCTAACAGGTCACACAAAAAAATATTAATCTGGTTCACAAAAATTAACAAAGAAGTGATTTGCATTACGTAACATTAATCAATCAGTTTATTTTAACAATAAAAAAGTATTGAACAGCAGGGCACAATCAAAATGCTTCATAAAATCATTTGTGTCAATGTTGTCACTCATTAAAGAAACATTAAAAAGATCAAAAGGTTATCGAGTCAACTGCCAACTCACCAAGTAGAACTGTAAAATAATTGTAATTATTATCCAACCTATAACTATAATCATCGTTTAAAACTAGCAGTTGGCATATACTAAATTGCATTAAATACGTTAACTTTTTTTTATTTATAGTGGCCCCCCCTTGTATTTCTTGCACCAGGCCCCTTTTTCTTAAATCCATCACTGCTTAAAGGGAAATAGTTAGTTAATATTGTAAACCATAGTCATTTCCTATTGTGTCTCATATTCAAATGGACCATTTGGTTCTGTTTCATTTTTTGTGTCGTATGACGAGTAGGACCATACGGTCCTCTTTCATTATTATTGTTATTAATAAAAATTTTTGTAAAAATTGTCTTCAGGTTGTTTACTTACACCTTCTTGATTGGAAAAAAACAGGAAAAAAATTTTTTAAGTTTCTCAAAATAATTTGGGCGTTAAAGGGTTAAACCCATACGGGCAAGCTAAGCTTTGCGAAATAAAATATTTCAAACATCTTTTATATATTTTTTACCACTATATTTTAAATTAGTATAGATAAACAACTTGATTTTAAACCAAACTATTCACTTCAAATGCTGTTTTAGTTTTGATTTGTGCGACGGCTTACAGTAAATGAGATGATAATCGGTCATATGACCAAGCTAAACTTTGCGAAATAAAATACTTCAAACATCTTCTTTATATTTTTTACCACTATATTTTAAATTAGTGAACATAATCAACTTGATTTTAAACCAAACTATTCACTTTAAATGCTGTTTTAGTTTTGATTTGTGCGACGGCTTACAGTAAATGAGATGATAATCGGTCATATGACCAGACAGACAGACACACAAAATTTATTTAGCCCAAAACCATATAAAACAATAACAAAGAAATATAATGCAAAAAAAAAAAAAGAGGGCAAGGAAGCACCGAACAACCCTAAGGTTTACTAGTCAAGATGCTTCCCGAGTAAATTACAATTACCAATAACAATTGTGTTAGTGCGATTAATAGAAAAAAAAATAACAGCAAAAATAAAAAGAAGAAATTTTTGACGAAACAAAAGATTATAAAACAACAGCGAAAAAAAAAATTTCAATCTCACTTGATTATGCATATTAACATCAAGTTACGCCAAAGCATTTTTTATTTTTATTTATGTAAAAGTACAAAATTGGGGTTACATTGTAGGTATAGCAAAAGACTATTTATATTTAATATGATTTACAAAACAAAGTAATCTATTCAATTACATAACATATGCTAAAATGTTGGGAGATAATATAAATTTGAAAACTTAATATTGATCAATAAAACGTTTTTTTAATTGTTTTTTAAATGCATTCCAATGTAAGTTTTTCAACTCTGGTGTTAGTTTCGACCAAATCTTTGTACCTTTGTACGAAATTGAGTTTTGAGTACATGTTTTTGACATTCTCGGTAAAAAAAAACGTAGAGTGAGATACTTGTCTTGTATTGTAAGAGTGAATTTCTGTAATTTTTTTAAAAGAACTGTTAAAAATTTTTGGTGTTTTTTTATTATAATATAGATACATGAATTTTCCCAGTTCTACTTTATATGGATCTTCTAATTTTAGTAAGTTTAGTTTTTTATAAAGACTTGACATGGGAGTGCACAAGTTACTTGAGCTTAAAGCTCTAATTATACGATTAATTCTTACATTCACTTCAGATAAATATGTTTTAAATGTTGCACCCCAAACTATTATTCCATATTGTAATTTACTATTTATTAGGCTATGATACAATAATTTCATAGTGTCCATATTGGTATATAATTTTAACTTATAAAATAGTCCTGTGTAACGAGCTAGGTGGAAAGATAAACTTTTAACGTGTGGTATCCAGTTTAAATTGTGATCGATGAAAAGTCCCAGATATTTGACTATTGGGGATCTTGTTAGCATAATATCATTAATTTTAATTTCAAAAGTACTTTTGATTGTTCTGGAAGGTTGTTTGTGTATTAATAGAAAAGTTGATTTTGAAAAGTTTAAAGATAATTTGTTTTTCTCAACCAAAAATCAATATTTTTTAATTCTATATTAATTCGATTTTGCAATGACGTTAAATTCAAGTCGGACATCATTAAATATGTATCATCAGCGTACAAGGTTGTATTCATTTGAGAAGCAAGTGGTAAATCGTTTATATATAAAAGAAATAATAATGGACCTAGACAGGATTCTTGTGGTACTCCACAATTAATTTCTAGTTCATCGGAGAAATTGTTTGAAATTTTTGTATATTGCCGTTTATTAGTCAAATAACTTTTAATTAGATTAAGAGATTTTCCTCGTATACCAAAATAATTTTTTAGTTTGCAAAGCAAAATGTGGTGATTAACTGTGTCGAAAGCTTTAGATAAATCTAAAAAAATACAACAGCTATAAAGACCTTTATCAACATTTTTGATTAAATTATCATATATATAAGTTACAGCATGAATGGTAGAAGAATTTTGTCGAAAACCAAATTGATGATCACTCAGTAAATTATATTTTTCAATAAAATCTATAATTCTATTGTAAATAATTTTTTCAAAAATTTTGTCAAACTGTGAAAGCAGAGAAATTGGTCGGTAGTTTGATACATTTGTTGCACTTCCCTTTTTAAATATAGGGATTACCTCAGCAATCTTTAAACATTTGGGAAATTCACCTTCAAGTAAACATTGATTAAACAATTTGCTGAGGATGGGTGCTATTATAACACCGCTTATTTTGATAAAATAGGTCTCAATATCTTTACTTCGTATTGCTTTTTTATTAATTAATGAAGTTATTACATTTGCTATTTCTTCTGGGGTTGTAGGAGACACAAAAAGAGAGTTTTTAGAATAGGTAGAAGATGGCGGTTTATATGTTGAGTGAATTGGTGGAATAGCTTTAGCCATGTTTTTTCCAATGTCTACAAAATATTTGTTTAGTAATTGTGCAACATCTTTTGGTTCTTCAACAAAATCACAGTTTTCTTTCATTAATCTGTTTATGGTTATGTTCCTTTTAGGTTTCAAATCAGCCAGCTCATGAATTGCATCCCAAATTTTTGCTGGATTATTTTTATTACTTGAAAAGTATTTATTATAGTACATTTGTTTAGCGCCTTGAATTGTTCTATTCAATGCGTTGCGGTAAGCTTTATATTTGTGAAAAGATCGTTGATTAAAATTTTTATGCAAGTCTTTAAACATATTGTTTTTCTTCTTAATTGATTTAAGTAGAGTTTTATTTAGCCAAGGTTTAACCTTTAATTTCTTTTCTTTTCTAGTACATTTTCTTAGGGGTGCATGAGTATTAACAATGTCAGCAAATATGTTAAGAAAATTTGCAAAGCTCTCATCTACACTAAAATCTTCAAAACTAGTTTTGTTCAGTTTTAAATTAAGATCATCGAGAAACAAATCCAGTTGAAAACATTTCATATCTCGTTTAAAAAAATTTGGGGATGTTTTAGGAATTTTGTCTGTTGTTTTCGGTATTAAGGCAAATGTGGGCAAATGGTCCGCTAGCTCCAGCTTAGCAATTCCACCATTGACATTGATTTGTTCACTGTTAACGTATATATGATCAAGAAGCGTTTTTGCATGGGCTGTTATTCGAGTCGGCTGGTTTATAATACATTTAGTAGAACAACTAAGCAAACAATTGGCATATTTTTTTACAGAATTGTTAAAAGCGTATTGCATTAGATTAATGTTAAAATCACCCACTACGCAGAAGTTCAACTTTTTTGAATTAAAAGCTTGGAAAAGATTATGTATGTTTACTGAAAACTTTTCAATGTTTATAGCTTTGTTATCAGGATGTCTATATATCACACCAATTAAATATGGTTTTTTATTTATAGTTAATTCTATCCAAAGGTCTTCAACATTATCAAGGTTTAAAGAAGTCTTATTACTCTGAACATATTTTAATGATTCTTCTATGTAAAAAGCCTCGATGTTCTGGGTTAGCAGAACAACTTGATCTACGGTTGAGTTCCCGCATCGGAACCCAGCCTGCTCTTTAGGGAGCATTGGATCGATTAATGGTTCAACGCGGGCGTAGATAAGCCTCTCGAGGATCTTGTAGGGGACACAGAGCAGAGATATCGTTCGATAACTCTTTAGGTCCCCCACGGGCTTTCCTGGTTTTGGGATCGCGACCACAAGCGCTCTTCTCCAGATCTTGGGAATTTTGAGTCGGCGCAAACTGGAAGAAAAGAAGTCACGTAACCAGGACTTCAAAATAGCACCGGCATGGAGTATAAGCTCGGGGAAGATGGAATCAGGTCCCGGAGCTTTACTTGGTTTTAAGTGTTGAAGGGCAGCAGCAAATTCTCTCTGTGAAAAATTGTCAGAGATATTTACTGCGTCTGGTGTTGTGGCCCTCCAAAGGTCAAACACTTCTTGAAAGACAAGTCGAGATGACTTGCGATCAACAGCCTCGTATTTCCCATTTCTAACCAGCTGAGATGCAATAGCATCGGGTGAAACGAGACAGTGACGAGGAGAGTGTCGTGACCTACCAGTAAGGTTGTTCAAAATACTCCACGCTTTTCGACTAGAGTGTGAGAAGTCAATGATCCGAACTGCCTCGGACCATCGATCCCTTCGCTTTCTGTCAAGCTTGGCAAGCAGAGCTGTAGCAGCCAAACTTGAGTCGTCTCCCTGAGGAAACTGCAGAAAGGTTTTATAGAGGGATTCACACTCTGCATCCCAACACGGAATATAGTTATTTCGATACCCGCGTGGGATAGTCTTTTTGGCTGCCTTCTTAATGGTGTTACAGAAGTCCTGGTAAGCCCATCCACATCAAGTGAATCAGGCGGCAACAAAGTCTTTGCGAATTTATTCGTCAAAGTAATGTAGTGACTCCATTTGGCCTTGGGGAAGTTCCATCGCTTAACAGGCATGCTTGGCGCTGCCATAGCAAACCTTGGTGGTGTAATAAGCGAGGGTCGATGTTGTGACCTGGGGAATTTATCAAGGACACGTCTATCCGGTAAGCGACTGTTTGGACCTACGCTAGCGAAAGCTAGATCTGGATTGGTGCCAGTGTTCCAGCGGCCGGAATAAAAACTGGCAGCGTCCTTGGCATTATATAGGAGGGCAAGACAATTAATACTTGCCCAGCCAGCCAAGCACTCACCGTCCGGACTGTTGTCGTCATAACCCCAGTCAGCATGACGACAGTTAAAATCGCCAGCGTAAAGACAGGGGTGAGGAAACACTGGGAGATCCAGGGTTCGCAATCGGGTTGGCGGTGGTTTGTAGACGTTGATTATTTTATAGCCATCAACGTCCACACACAGCCACTCGATCTCCGATGTCAGTGGAGATTGGTCCAAAAGCGTGTATCTCAGTCGCTCGTGGACAAACGTGGCAAGGCCATGCTTCCTGCTTAAAGAAGACCCAGCTAGTTGGTAGTTTGGTAGCACCAACTTCTCTGCATCAGTGCAGTGGGTCTCCTGCAATAGGATGACGAGTGCCTCAGACTGCATAGCGAGGTGATGAAGAACGTTCATCTTGCTTGCAGTGAGGCCTTCGATGTTCAGCTGAAGAATAGTGGGTCTTCGGAACTTGTTGGCAATGTGCCCTGAAAAGGGCAGTTTTATCCTGGCATTGCCCCGTCCTGAAAAGGACGTTTGCCGATTAGCAGACCCACACTGAACATCGGAATGGGTGGATACCCTTCCGTTTTGGTAGGTTCGGTTTCGGTCTGTCATTTTAAAATCAATGAGCAGACTTACTCACGGCCCAGGCTACGTGAAAGCACCTACCATCTGGGCCATAAGCCGTTAAGTAATAAAGAGGAAAAAATTAAATTTACGCTGAAAAAAGCTTTTTTGTCACTATTTTTTTGCTTAGTGAAATTCGTGTTCACAGCTGCTGGTAAGGTGTTAGGCCAACGTTGAAGGCAGCATTGGCTGTCTCCCCTGTGACTAAGTTGGTGATACGCTGGTAAGAAGTTGGCCAAAATTTTTTATTCAAAGACATTACCAGTTGTTCATGTTAAATATTGTTGCAAGCTTTTCACAAAACTGCCACAATAAGTACTGTACTTCTGCTACAGTTCTTTGCTTGATAAAATTTCAATTGCTTTGATTGTTAAGTAATAGAACATTTTCTGATGAGGGATAGCCTATATGTTTTTGTTATACCTCAACGTTTAAAAAGAATAAAAAAAATGTTAATCTCTATGGTCTGATAGTTGAAAAACAATTCGAACAGTTTTTGGATGACAGTAAAAGTCGGAAAAACTGCCAACTATTTGCCAAATCTGCTTGGCAAAAAAGCCAATGTAACTTTGTTCTCTTTTGTTCAAGTCTATATGAATCAATTTTATTTGAGCGGCATGAGCCCGGTGCGTGTTGCACAATGCTCCATTTGATATGCGCATAATTTTATTTGAAATAGTTAAAATTTTTATAAATAATTTGTTTTTTAAGCGTTTCTATTTGCTGAATTAAAAATACTGTAGTTCTTAGTTAATTATTTATGCTGGTATGGGCGTCCATTGGGGGCAAAGCGGGCATATGCTCCCTGGAAATTGACTTTTTATTAAGAAATACTTTAATTTCACTATATAAACTGCATTTTCGCAAAATTCTGCCCCTCCCAGAAGTTTTACCCCCCCCCCCCCTGGAAATTGATTACGGGACGCCCATGTATGCTAGCTTCATCACCAACGTCAATCGTCGCTCAAACAACGTCAACCAACACGCAATCAACGCACTCAAAAGCATGAAGGAGGAGTGACGAATATACAGTATTAATAGCAACTACATCGCTAATAAAACCACAAACAAAACATTTCTGTGCTGTTTACATAAATATACGATCTTAACTAACGTCATTCGGGAATCAACTCCAAACCGTTCGATCGTCCTATACTCATTACTTTAAACACAATTGGACATAATGCTATCAATACTGTTACCTATTATATATATTGTACTCTGCAATGACCCATTGTGTTTGCAAAGATAAATCCATTTTTGTATTGTTTGATGATAACCCATTGTTTGATATCCTGCATTTCTTTTTCTACTAATTAAAAAAAAAAAAAAAGACCTTAAACAAAATTGCATATTTTAACTACAATTTCGTCTTTTTTATGTGTTTCTTTTATTGTTTATGCGTTATATAATATAAATAAAATAAAAAAAAATTACGCGTTCAATCTTGTATAAGTAAGGTAACGAGGAACTGTCACGTAACCAGCACGAAGCCAATTGGAACATTCCAACGGTTTGTAGTTAAGTTCGCTACAGTGGTAATGATGCATGGTGGTACAATTATAAAAAATAGTAATATCCACCTCACAGAACTCGCCAATGTTTAGCAACGACATCTTGCCAATGTTTCTTAAGTTGGCAGTTAGCGTTTTGCCAACGTTAGTAAGATTGCTGAAGTAGTTGGCAGCTGCAGTAGCATGCGCTGGTCATTCATAGTTAGCCAACTCTCTACAGCTTCTGGAATTTCAATGTTGGCTAAACGCTGGCAAAGCGCAGTTTATCAGTGTTGGTGGAAAATGTGATTTTGGTGCACTCGACTCTGGGCCAACATTGGACGCCATCATCTAGCCAACATTTCTGCTGCTGGAAAACTGCCTTTCGCCAACGTTGGCCAGATGAAAAATGTTTACGGGGTGGGTAAGTAGAGGTTGGTTGAGAGTAGTTAGGAAAATTGGAGAAGTTATTATTGATAGATGGTTATTTTGGAGTGCTCTTGTTTGAAGATGATGATAAGAAGACAATTTGAGGAGAGGGAGAAGCTTGAGCAAGATGAGCACTTCGGACAAGTCTTGGAAATATCTTCCGATCAGAGCAAGAAAGGTACACCCAGAGAGAACAGTTGGTACATTGTACCCACCTGTTTCTCCAAGTGACCCGACGGGTGCAGATAGAGCAGGGATCTAAAGGGCGAGGGTTAGGGTGAATATCGCCGCTTACAAAAAAAATAAGTAAGAGACTGAGCAGCCGCGACAGAATAGATGTATAAAAAAAAGAGATTTTGAAGTGGAAGAGTAATTACTAAGAATAGAGGGTTGTGGAGAACGGTAAATAGTTATACAAAAAAGAAGAAAGGGGGCGGTGATTAGGATTTAAAATGCTGTCCAGTGTGACCGCTCAGTGGACAGCACGGACAAAAAAAAGGGAAAGTATCCAAAAGGATGAGACTGATCCCGAGGATGAGACCCTCCGGAAATCGACTACCCATTTTGGCCCTTCCCAGTGCGGGCAAGACGACTGAACCTCACGTTGAGGTGACTTGTTGGTCCAACTCTTTATCCGACTCTACATTAGTCCATCTTCAATGGATACTTGGTCAAATCAAAACTAAAACAGCATTTAAAGTGAATAGTTTGGTTTAAAATCAAGTTGATTATCTATACTAATTTAAAATATAGTGGTAAAAAATATAAAAAAGATGTTTGAAGTATTTTATTTCGCAAAGCTTAGCTTGGTCATATGACCGATTATCATCTCGTTTACTGTAAGCCGTCGCACAAATCAAAACTGTAAAGGCTCGTTTTCACTACAAGCGTGGAAAAAAGCATTCTTTGTTTGTTTTATTGCTTTTTTTTGCGCTCGCTTCAATTTTAACCGCTCGCTTCAATCGAAGATCAATGAAAGAGACAAAGAATGCTCTTTTCCACGCTCGTAGTGGAAACGGGCCTTAACAGCATTTAAAGTGAATAGTTTGGTTTAAAATTAAGTTGTTTATCTATACTAATTTAAAATATAGTTGTAAAAAATATAAAAAAGATCGTTCCAGTATTTTCATCAACAAAGTTTAGCTTGGTCATATGACCGATTCACATTTTTTTACGATAAACCGTCGCACAAATCAAAACTAAAACAGCATTTAAAGTGAATAGTTTGGTTTAAAATCAAGTTGTTTATCTATACTAATTTAAAATATAGTGGTAAAAAATATATAAAAGATGTTTGAAGTATTTTATTTCGCAAAGCTTAGCTTGTCCGTATGGGTTTAAATGTATAGCTCGCTATTTACTTAAAAAGAGAAAGAAAAGAGAAAAGTGAGTGAGAGTAGCGAAAACGAGAGAAGGTTTTTAAATGAGAGAAGAAAAAGTTTTAAAAATTAAGATGACGGCCGATAGTACGGGAGATCCTCTTGTCACCGACAAGTGACGTGTGTAAAAAAAATGTATAAGAATCATGAGTAATAGAAAAAACCGGGTTCGATGCTTAGCGAGATTACGAAAAATTTTTTAGTTTAACTTTATTTTTACGACGGCACTTGCCGTGAGTTCCGTTCTTTTATTATTTATTTATTTATTTTCATTTTTACTCACAATCAACTTGAAATTAATCAAAGTGCATGTAGAAATAAAGATTGTGAATAAGGAAGCAGCGACTAAACGAAGTACGTTATTACATGCACAATGTCAGTTGTGCATGGTCGCCGTACCTTTGAACAAAGCGATGTGATATTAATAAGAAAAGGAAAGCGAAAAGAAGATAATTAATACACACATCCGAGCCATATTATTAAGTATTGATGTTGGGTCCACCAGGAAAATGGTTAGCTTTTCATCAAGGTAGAGATTGCACTTGGCGGCACCGGGTTGGTAGGTGTTGGAGTTGGCCGAAATGCTTCATTCAATGCGAGAATCCTTCCCATTATTTATGGCTTCCCAGAAAGCTTTCGATAGCTCGGTACTATATCTTTTCTGCTTGTTCTTGAAAGTCTGGCGGTGGTTATAAAAACGGGATTTAAATTCCGTTTCGCAGCAACCATAGTAGAATTTGGGAGGATCGTTGCCATCTGTTGAAATGCGCGCTTTATAAATAATAGCTTTCTTACGACAATTGCCGTTTAGGGGGCATTCAGCCTTGCGTCGAAAGTTGCAAGGAGGATGCACAGTGGTGCTTTTTGATGCCAAGATGCTTCTGTTTTGCCTGGATAGGATCGCTGCCATGTTCGGCATAGCTGTAGCCTAGTTGATCTTCATAGTGTTCTTGTTACAAATTTTGTGAAGACGATGGCTGGAGGGAAAGTGCTTTTCAAGTAAATTAAGGAAAGTCTAGCCAATATTGGTTTTTACGTGCTTACTAAATGGTGGGTTAAACCATAAGATTTTTCGTTTTCTTTTTTTCGTTTTGGCTTGTTTGGTGAGATTGTTTGAATGCTGGTACTTCAATTCGTTGTAGTATTCACTTTTTCGCATTGCCTCTTGATAAACAATAGCCTCAATATTGACTATGTGCTTGTTACATGAAAGTTGTGATAAGCAGTCGGCCAGCATTAATGGGAGTTGCTTTTTGATGAAAGAAGGATAATTCGATCTTGAATGAATATAGGGCAGATGGTCATTTGGTTTTCGACATGGCCAGTATATGTCAGATTGTAGGTTGAATGTGACGTCAAACAGAGATTGCACCTGCGCCGCCAGGTGCATTTTTTAATTTCATTTTTTAAGACCAAAACAAAAACACTCCTACCTGTTTCATCTGATTGAAGAATTAAGGAATAGATAAAACAGGCTCTGGGGATGTTTTTTAATCTTACTAATTAAAAATTTAAATCTGTTCTGAATTTCAATGAGCACTTTACAAAAACACAACAATTAATGTATTTAATCAGTTTTTAAAGAACCTCAACAGTCTGCTTCATCCAACGAAATTAGTTTGCTTTATTCGTATTAAGGTGAGAGAACAGGAGTCAGGTGAGCTGACTTGCCTTCTCTCATCTTAATCTGAATTCATAGCTTCTGGTACTTGCATTTACTGTATTTTGATTTTTTTTCTTATGTGACATCATAGAAATTGTACTATTTGCTTGATTAAATTAATAAAGTACATATTTTTTGAAAATATATTTTGAGTAATTTGCTTGATTAATTTAACAAACAATATAGGAATTTATATTTGAAGAATTAAGAGGATTTGGAATTAATTTTTAAACAAGCTGCATAAAGATGAGAAACACCAGACTCGAGTTTCGCTCTCATTAGAGCTCATCAGTGATGCTTATCTCACCGCGAATCGAACCTGGGACCTGTAGTCTTCCACACAGGTTACTATACCACTAGACTACAGATCCTGGACTACAGATGGACTCAAAGCAGCTGTTATAACTTAGTTATTCCCGGATTTACTGAACAAGGAATACATAGAATCCACTATGTTGTAATTCCAAGGCCGTACCTCAAGACCGTCAACCGACATTTCGCTCGTCAAGCTCTCGGAGAGTAAGCGCGATGCTAAACGCTTGTCGGGTAAGTCCCGGTCATGAGGTACGGCCTTGGAATTACAACATAGTGGATTCTGTGTATTCCTTGTTCAGTAAATCCGGGAATAACTAACTTATAACAGCTGCTTTGAGTCCATCTGTCGTCCGGGATCTGTACTCTAGTGGTATAGTAACCTGCGTGGAAGACTACAGGTCCCAGGTTCGATTCGCGGTGAGATAAGCATCACTGATGAGCTCTAATGAGAGCGAAACTCGAGTCTGGTGTTTCTTTAGAACTGCTTGTCAAAATCACCAAGCAGGGGAAAGTGTCGTAAAGTGTCTTTCCCAAGAACACAACAGAATGGCACAAGTGGGTTTTGAACCGAGACCATGTCGATCATCAGTCCGGTGCTTTAACCACTCGACCACGCTGCTGACTGATTAATTTAATATAATATGTTTTTATTTCTAATGCTTATATTGTTTATTTTTTTTAGTAACCACCAGACGATCCTATACAATAAAGCAGACTGTTGTGGTTTTTTAAAAAATGATGAAAAACATTAAGAATAAACCAAGGGAAAATAGCAGTTTGAGATAATGAATTAAACAAAATACGAGAACTACAGTACATTAAGAGATGACGGGGAAATATTCCATTTTTCGGCTTAAAGTAAATTCGATCTAGCACTTGTTTTGCATCTTCGTAAGTAGTACTTTCTTCAATGTATAAGTAAATTCGATGGAAACATAGTTAAATAAAAGATGTGCGGTTTATAGTCAGCATTCCTTCTCGTCGCCTCGGCTGCAGTTAGAAAACATTGAAAAGTTTTGACCAGTGTTTGTATATTTGCTCAGCTTCAGGTTCATTCGGTTCGGTTTCTACAATTCTCGGCTTAAGTAATTTAATTATTTTTAAGTGAATAAAATTGTCGTAAACCTTGCAAAAAGAAAATTAAACTGGTGGTTTTTATTCACTTAAAAATCTGAAACAAAAAACGAATATAAATATTTGAAATCGCGCCATTCTGTTGTGTCCTTGGGAAAGACACTTTACGGCACTTTCCCCTGCTTGGTGGTTTTGGCAAGCAGTTCTAAATTACAGCATAGTCGCTATGCCTATATGCCATATTATGTGACATACATTTCACTTATTTGCTGAAAACTCCAAACTTTTGAGAGTTTCTGAGGTTCATGAAACCATGTAAAATGTCATGAAATAAAACTACACACGGCATTTTCAAAAAGGGGGGCCCCTCAACAACTGTAAAAAAAGGGGGGGCCCAAGGCGATTGCCTCGCTCGCCTCACCCAATATCCACCACTGCCTATAGTATAGAAGTTATGAATAACATGTTCTTTCATTATCAGAGATATAAAAATATAGAGATTAAGTTTAATTAAGAACACGCTTGCTGAATGTTATAACATTTATAAGAACGTGTTCACGCAAACCGCTACAAACTCCCTGAATCCCATCACTGAATTCAAGTTTGTCCAAGACTTTTTCAAGTAAAAAAAAGAATTTTAGTCATAAATATATGCATGGGAGGAAGGAGTTTAAAAGTGAACTCCCCCCCTTTGAAAAATGAAGGATATGTAGACCAATTAAAAGACAATAGAACAGTAAAAAAGTGTAGAAAAAAAAAGGTTTTCACATTATTTTAACTTTTATACCAATTGGGTTTTTGATTTGTAAACCCGATGCTACGACAATTGATTGAATGACAGTTGATCGAACAACATTTGATCGAACGACACTTGATCGAAACGACATTTGACCAAAACAGTATTTGATCGAAATGACAGTTGACCAAATAACATTTGATCGAACGATACTTGATCGAAACGACATTTGACCAAAACAACACTTGATCGAAGCGACATTTGATCGAAACGGTATTTGATCGAAATGACAGTTGATAAAAAAAAGATTTATTTCTGTATGCTTCTGCGATTAAACAATCTCTTTGTTGCTGTAAATTAGATTCATAAAAAGCAGAGGCCAACAGCAAGAAGACAATTTGTTTTTATTTTTTATGATTTTTTGCCAATGTCAAGTTCAAGGTTGTTTAACAAAGTCTCTGGGCAAAGCATTTTTAAGGGGGCAACAAAAAGTAGATCTCTTGTCATTGTTATGTCTCGTTAGATGCTTATTGCTGTCATTTTTTGCATTGTTTTTACATAGTCAGTTATTTAGAGGGGGTTTTGTTCCATGGCTCCACCCTTGTAGACCTCTTGCATAAATCAGAGACAGATTCAAAGAAAAAATCTTATTTTTAGAGATTTATGATTTTGGGACAAAAAATCAACAAAACCGGGACAGATTAAAGAACTATGTTTTTGGAACAAAAAGTTGACGAAATTGGGATAGATTCAAAGTTGTAAATTTTCTCTTTCATTATTCTATCAAAGTTATTTCGATCAACTGTCGTTTCGATCAAATGTCGTTTGGATCAAGTGTTGTTTTGATCAAGTGTCGTTTTGATCACGTGTCGTTTGATCAACTGTCAGTTTACAGGTAAACCTTTCATGATAACTTTCTGTGTCTGCCACTGATTTGAATTATTTCAAGTTTCGTATCAGAATCAATTTTTTCTCAATATTTCGTAGCCTATCTTTCTAAATGACATTGGTAAAATGGTAATCAAATTTTTATGACGTCATTATTGGGGGCCCCTAATTAGGATTTTGTCTCAGGCCCCTAATTTTGAATATCCACCACTGTTAATAGCCATAATCTTGACTAGGCCGGTCAGACTGACTTACGTTGGCAGTGACGCCAACATAATTTTTGATAGTTGGATTATATCGAAATCACCATAATTTTCGATATCCCTTTTTCTAATTTACCAACATAATTTTCGACAGAGGTTTCTGGCAATAGAAACATAATTTTCGATTTGCTGAGTTGCTATTGCAACAATAATAATAATAACAACAACTAAAAATTATAAAACAAACAACTTCAGACCAAAACATTAAAACTGAAAAACCAACTTCAACGCTAATGTAATAAAGAATTTGTTTTGTAGCGAATTCATCGCCGCAGACCACCTTTCGTGAATGCATTTGCCTTGATTTTGCAAAGTTCACTGTAAGTTATATTTCGCTTTGGTCCTACATTGACAATATTTTGTCAACGTAATCCGTATCACTTTTATCATTAATTGCCAAAACACTATTACCATACATAATAAAAAACATTCTAGCTATCTCATAAACATGGATTCAAACGAACACTCAACACACACTGCTTTGCACAACATCTACAGAGGGTTCAACAATCTAAGGCCTCCATAAAACGCACTGCAGTAGTAGTTTTGGACACAAGCAAGGAGATTGATACAGTTAACATACACATTACACAAACTCACACTAACAAACATTCCAAGCATCATCATCAAGTTCATAGCAAACTACATGAAAGAACGACAAGCATGCACTCAATACAATAGCACACTCCCAAAACTAAAACGAATCAACACAGGAATACTACAAGGTGGAGTTCTGTTTCCAACATTTACACTTCTGACATTCCACTTCCCCAAAAGATCTACTAATCACAACATATGCTGATGACATAAAAATCATTGCATTTCACACCAAACACCATAAAGCCCAACGACTCATTCAATTATATTTTTACAAAGCCTATGAATTAGCCACCACTAATAATCTTCATATAAACACAGACAAAACTACAACCAATGTATTGATTGTCCCTATCCAAACAGATGATAAACTACTCGTAAGCCATTCATCTTTTTTTTTAACTAATCAAGTAAACTAAAGGGTAGTTTTGATTGGTCAGCTTTTTGAAAAGGGTATTGCATAAACGATCTATTCCAGTCCGCATGAACTTAATTTGCTCCAATTGCTTTCACTTGCTTTTTTGTGTTTTTAAGTTACCAACTGTAAAGAAAAGTGTTATGTTAATTTACTTTTGAACAATCCTGAGTTAGGGGAGACCGGGGCAAGTTGTAATATTCGTATTTGTCAAAATCTAACATAAACCAACAAAATTTGAAATAGCCCCAAATAACAGTCATATTAAGACCAATTACTAGAAAATAACATTGTTTAGTTCCAATGACTGAAATAGGTTTACTGTTAAAACTAAACAAGCTTTTTGAGTAGGTAAAGTAAATTTTTTGAAATTCAATTTTTGTCTTCAGGAGAGATAGCAATAGGCACAAAGCAATAGGCTATTAAATGCCTAACCAGATTTAGCAACTAAAACATAACTTTTTGAGATACAGTATTAACAAAAACTTGTCTAAGTATGAGGCGGGGTAAATTGTAACATAGGCTGATGGGGCAAATAGTAACACATATTTTTGTGTATAGGTTTAACTAGCTTACATTAACAATAACTTTGGCAGCAACATTAAATAATATGAGAAATTATAGAAAAAAGACTTACAGAAACATCAGCTCATCATTACAAGACAACTTAAGAGTTGCTGCAGCAGTTGTTATAATTTAAAAGAGATCAATAAGGGGAGTAGCAAAACATTGGTGTTTTCCATGTAAAACTCTACAAAGTGCTAACAAACTTAAGTCCTTGGTGCAAAACAAGAAAAGCTCTTAAAATGTGTGCCATACTAACAGACACACCAGAAAAGGACAATCTGTTAGGCTACAGCTCCAAAAAAAAAAAAAATTAAAAAAAAAACACTAAAAGCAAAACAATAGTTTTGCATTACATTTTTTTGAGCTCTATTTTAACAATTGTCCTGATGAGGAGTGAGGGGTACAACGCTATGGTTATTTAAAGTGGTCACATTCAGCTTGTGCAGAAGGTTTGAATACATATTTTTGTCACATAAAGTATGTGATTCTGAAATTTATGATTAGGCTAATTCAGCACTGAAAAAAAACTGTTTTAACCTTTTTAGGCAATAGCAAAATACATCATTTTTTGTGTTTGATACTAATGTCTATGACTAGGCTACTTGTGATTTTATTGTGTTTACTTTTTTATATTGTTGTTTTTTTCAAACTACATAAAAATTTAAACATTTATTAGAGATAACAGCTCCCGCGTTTATATTGGGCTTGCGGTGTTGTTGCAGCAAGTTTGAGGTTCGAACACGCATTGTAGATTCTCTTGTACCGCAACTGTTAAAGAACGCGCACAAGAGTTTGAAATTTCGGCGCCTTTTGTGGCAATTAGTGCGAGCGCAGCGTTATTGCAACTAACAATGCACGCCAGTTTAAAATTTGAAGTTAAAAAGGTTGATGTATACTGTGAGCTATTGTGTCTCGAAATTTGACTGTTTAAAAATAATATTTGTGTTGGCGTTTTTTTTGATTCGAAAAACTGTTGGTGAGTGTTTCTCCTTTGTTTTATTTATTATTGTTTGCTTGAGCGTTTTAGTTAATAATTAGTTATTGTTCATAGAAAACTACTAAAACGATTTCGAAGTGTGTTTCGACTTGGGATCCTGACGCTACAGGTGTATTTGTTGATTTAGCGTGAAAACTTCATTTTGTCTCCTGTTACTGAAAAATGGCTGGTTAACTTTTTTATCATTTGAATAAAACAAGAATTGTTGCAGATTGTTGAAAATTAGCTTATGAGATTGATGGACGAAGTTGATTAGCAGCTTTAAGCAATTGTCAAGAGTTTCTGATCAAGTCTGTCAGCAGAAATTTCTCGCAACGTATTCTACAATTCAATTGTTTCCAAAAATTTATTAACATTTTCTTTTTAACATTTTTTGTAACGCTTACGAATTTGATATTTTTTTGTGTAGGACCTATCTTGCTTGTAATTTAGAGTCTAAGTTGTAATCCAAACTTGCTAAGTGCCATATTAATTAAACTACACCAGCTTCTTGTTTCAATCCAACTCGGATATTAATTTAGACTTGAAAGAATTGTAAAAATTAAAGAAAGACTCGTGGGCAGCGTGACCATGACTATGACAACTCCCACCCTCTATTACGTGGTGTCATTAAAAAACCCTTTGCAGCACAATTCTCAGCTTGGCTGTTTTAGCCAACAGCTTTAAATATAAGTCATAGCCTTAGCTTATCTTTACTTAACTAAAAACACAAAACTTTTTAACGAATATCAGTATCTTGGCGCTTTCAAAATTTGGAATTGCAACGGTAGGAATTTTAGTTATGAAAAAATTATGCTAAGATTGTAATTCGAAGAAGCGATCGATTTATGACAATCATAGGCGTACGCAAGGGGGGGTTTCAGGGGTCAAAACCCCATTGGAGAAAGTTGATTAGACATATGCACATACACGTAAATAACATATTAGCGACAAATAAACTACAATAGTATGGTAAAAGCTTTTATCATTTTTGCACTTTGTTCTTTTTAAAATTTATTAGTTATTTTATTAAAGATTGTTTTTTCTATCGCCGCAATTGCATCAAAGTTTGCCAATCTGAGTAAAAGTTTAAAATCAAAAAATATTTAAACATAAAGTCAGGTCTTCTACGCTTCACCTTAGATTAGAAATCTATTTGATTTACATGTTTTCGCGTGAGATGCGAGCCCAGGTATGTACAATACTATGAAAAGTAAAAAATCCTAAACATCTAAGTAGCATCTCAAAAGAAACTCGATTATACTCTGGAAAGCACGATAAAAAAATTAAAAATATATGCAAATATACCAAAAATGGTTCTTCATTTTTACAAAACTTATTTCTATATGCTAGTAGATCAGTGGTTCTCAAAGTTAAGGTCGTAGGCCTATACTTTCCTTTTAAGGCTTTGCCATTCCCCAAAAGTATATGACAAAATTTTTTTTGAGAAAAATTCCTTTTAGTGATTACAAAACTTTTTTTGGTTTTGTTTTATGAGAAGAATCGTGGTTTCACCTGCAAGCTGCTGAAACTTCTGTCAGATAAGCATATGATTAGAATTGATTTTACTTTTAATTTTGTTTTACACTTGACTAAACATCGCTTGCGCTTCTCTCGTTTTAAGAAAAAAATAAAAAAGGCTTATCTTTTTTTGCATCGCTATATAATTTTCGACAACTTTTAAAGTCTTTTTTTGAAAAATCTAATTAGAAATCTACGTTATTCATAAAAGCTAGTGTTTGGAAACAGTGATTGCTTCAAGATTGTTTATTCCATCGCAAAACGTGCTGCTCCCAACTTTTGTTAGTGTTTTAAATTTGTATAATAAATTTTTTACGCTTATGTTTGTTTGCTTTTTGTAGCTTTGTGTTTATAGTTGTCTAATTTTAGGATTACGTGCGTTTGTGAGATAGTGAAAGGAAAAGAAATAAATCTGAACGGTTTCATTTTTTAAACGTCAATCGAGGACAGTACGGGAATTAAACGAGCCTAAAAATCGACCGACACAAGAGTGATCATGGAGCTTGTACGGAACAGAAGTTTTACTCTTAATACTTGATAGCAAGCGAAGCAAGCTCCACCGTCAAAGAAATGGCGTTTCTTGGGGATCGGTATTGGATTCCCTTCTTTTTATTAATATCTATACGTGTGATCTGCCTTCCATAATCTTCAGAAACCCACTCGCACCATTCTGTTGTGTCCTTGGGAAAGACACTTTACGGCACTTCCCCTGCTTAATGATCTTGACAAGCAGTTTTAAATTACAGTAATATCTCTACTTAATTACTAGCGGACAGCAATATCTTGGCTTCTCCGGAAGCAGGTCGGGGTAATTGCTTACCCTATGTATAGCACCTCCGTCGCTTTCCTGCGAGTCAGGAGGATAAATATAGAGATATAAATTTTTAAAAAAATTAAAGTTTGCTTTTGCAGCCGATCTAGCATTATTGCACTCTTTTGGAGACTGAAAGAACTTGGAAGTCAAGATATGATTACATTTTCTACGTATATCCATACCTAGAAGTTGAAACTCAGTCTTTCAAAGACGGTGAGAGCAGCCTTATATTTAAATAACCGAGAGGCCAAACGTAAGCTAAAGGTTTATAACAGCAATAAACTTTTACCATTTCGTCTGGTGCCGGCTTATTTTGAGGTAAAACTAAACAGATCGTCAACTTTCCGTTATCATGTTGCGGCGTTGCGTAAAAAGTCGTATTATCTCGCATCATACTGCTGAGGCGGCTTGCGAAGATGGTATGCTGGGCCAAAGCATTGCGACCCTATCTCTGACCTACTTGCGCGCCCGTGTGGTGTCGCTAAGTGGACGAATTACAGATGGAACACGAAGCACTGTGAGAATACATCGAGGCTTGATACTTTCATACCCATGACCAATACCAAGCCTGTTGGAATGGGATCGCTTCGAATAGCTTGGTTTAAGGTCAACTGCCATCAGACTAGTGATGGGCAATTCTATTCATGCATGTGCACTAATGGGATCTTGCTCTTTTACCGGATTGCGAGTGCGGCGCCATTGAACAAACCGCAGACCACGTCTTAACAGACCCATAGCTTGCATTGGGCATGACATGGAGTGCATGGTCTGATGGTTGTTGCTGACGAAACCCGGTGCTGGCTACTTACAAGGATAAACCTTTGGCCGCAGCTCTGCTTTGGTTTGGCCTGTAGTTGATGGTCTTCCTATACTACAACAATATTATTTCTTGGGTCTTTTCTTCATTGAAGCAGTTTTTATGAAATGTCAAGGTGCAACTGTAAAGGGCAGGCCAGTTTATGTTATCAGTTAATAATTTAGAATCAATTTATTTTCTAATTCAAATTCTTTCCTGAAAGATTTTTTCTTTCTACAGATTACAAATTCCTTCCTAGGTTTGCTAGCCAAATGGCTCACTTTGAAAAACTCTTGAGCTAGATATAGTTGAATTGAGTTGCAATACAGAGTGCTCGATAAGGCAATCAAAAGTGAATATTTCTAAATATAACTATCATGCAATTAAAACATGATTTATTAAAAAACCAATACTCTTTTTCACCCAAATGCGATTACCATCTTATTCAAATAAAATTCAATATGTAGCTATACAAAGTGAATTATCTTCATACTTTCGTAGCAATGCTTTGTGATTGTAGCCATTATAAAAAATGGGTTCGATTTGAACTGAATTAAGTCTATTATATCAGTCAGCTAAATTCGTGAAAAATTTTATTGATATTTAATTTGTGCTTACGGTAAGGCAAAAAACTCATGCATGTACAAGGCGCTTTAAAAAGCATAGTGGGTTTACTCTAATTTGAAGAATAAGTTTTAAAAAGTTTTCGGTCCATGGCCCAGATTACTTTTAATAATCGTGTTTTTGACTTGCAACTCCCTCCCCCTTGAGAAATTTCTGTGTACGGCACTGATGGCAATTGTAAGCAACCGATTTCGGAAAAGTAATGAGAGTTGAGAGTTTTAAATACACTTCACTATAATTATTATTTCTAGGGCTAGGCTATGTATCTGCTCTTTCTAAAACATATGATTATCTAATGAATTAACTGGTTTCGGATTTAAATTTTTTTGAATAAAACAAACTCAATAATCAAGTTATAAATAGACATAGACCTATTAACAATCTAATAGCAAGAAAACTATTCACTCTAAAATAAACATAAATTAACACAACCTAGAAACTACAAATTTGCGTTTAAATGTTTTTAGCCACAACAACACAATGAATCCTGGCGTCGAACGCTGAAGACATGAATAAATCATGATTTAGCGGGTTCATAGATTCCATGTCCGAATAATCCTTGACGAGAAACCGAATCATATTTATAATTTTTATACGCAGCATTGCGTTTCTCAGAAGATTCAAACGTGTCTAAATGAGGAGGCATCTGTAAAAACAAATACTTTTTCTTCATAATTATTTACCTAGTAACATCAAATTTTCAGTTACTGGGTATCTATTTTATTATGAGTATATTTTATATCACAGAAACCAGGACTGCAAACTCAATGCAATTTTAACCGAATTCGACTTTACAAAAAATTTGCAAGTCCGAAATCAAGTTCGAAAATTTCCTATCTATAACATGAAAACCAAAAAAAAAGCCTTCTCACTCGATCGACTTTTTTCCAAATTTGAGTTCAGCAAAAAAGATTGAGCCCTCCGAGTTCGCAGGTCTGGCAGTAACAAACAAAATCTATATTGACTAACAAAAAGAAGAACCAAGTTAATGTTAGATAACAAACAAATATCACCAAAATTATACATCTTTTAAAAGACGTCACAATGACCAAAAGCTAATTTCAAATAAACTTGACAGTTTTATAGTTAAAAGCTTGTTCTAATTTAAGGAGATAAAGGTTTACATGTATTTTATAGTTTTTTGTGATTGTTCGTCGTCGTTTGGCGTCGTCGTTTGGAAGGGTATCCACTCTGGGTCAGACACAAACAAGATTGGGGCCGAGAGTTTATCTTTTACTACCCCAGGCTGCTGCACTGCCCCGATCAGATGCTGGCAGTGATGGTGTTGACCCAGCATTGAGTTTCTTCATCCAAAACCATCAGATCTTGTGCTTCATGTGATGTCCGATGTACGGGGCATGCTATTAAAACGTGGTCTGCGCCGCCCTGGTAATTAGTGAAGAGCTCATTTGTGCATGGATGAATGTTTCGAACAACCTCGCTGGACTTGGCATCTGTGCTTCAGTGTGGACAAACTATAAATGGGACGCAAAGTATTGTAAGAATGCATCCAGGCTCTGTGTTTTTATACCCTGGATCAGTGCCAGGCCTATTGGGATGAGCTTGCCCAAACAGCTTGGTTTAAGCTCAATTGCCTGCGGACTAGTTATAGGTGATTCTATTCATCCATGCACAAATGAGGTCTCACTCTTTCACCAAATTGCGAGTACGGCACCTCTGAACAAACGGCAGACCACATTCTAATAGCATGCCCCATACATTGGGCACTACATGAAGCACAAGATCTGACGGTTTTGGGTGACAAAACTCGATGCTGGCTTAACAACATCACTGCCAGCATCTGATACAAGTAGTACAGCAGCCTGGGGTTGTAAAGGGATGAACCCTCGGCCCCATTCCTGTTTGTGTCTGGGCTGGAGTGGATGCCATTTCAAATGACAATGATGTGCTTCTCCCTGCACAAACGCAAGCCACCTTAACGTGGTGGTGGTGCAATCCCTTTTCTGCACTGGGGAAGGGCTGAAAAGGCTGAAATATGCAACCCCTTTGGGGTATTTTTCTTCGTTTTTGTCCCTGCTGTCCACTGACAGATCACAGATGGACAGCAATCTTAATTCTAAATGACCAGCCCCTTCTTCTTTCTTGTCTACCAACTTACTGCTCTAAACAACTCCCTCTATTTTTACTAATCACTCTTCCACCTCAAAATCTCTTTCTTCCTATATATCTATTCTGTTGCGGCTGCTCATTTTCATGTTCCTTCTTATAAGCAGCGACAATCACCCTAACCCTGGCACTATAGATCCCTGCTCTATCTGCACTCTTTGAGTTACTTGGGAAAACAGGTTGGTACAATGTGCCAACTGTTCTATCAGGGTGCACCCCTCTTGCTCTGATCTTTCTCTTGCTCAATTCTGGAAAATTTCTCCAAGACACTTCTGGATTTGTCCAAAGTACCCATTTCCTTCTCAAGCTTCTTCTTTTCAAACTGTCTCCCTATCCTCATCTTCAAAAAAAGAATACTCCGAGAAATCCATCTACCATTAATAACTCCTCCAATCTCCCTTAACTACCCTCAACTAACTTCTACTTACCCACCCTTAGCTTCATCTCTACCTCCTCCTCAACCCCAACTCTCTACTTCTCTTACACAATCTACTTTCCAGCATTCTCCTTCCTCTTGAAACTGCCTACATGGAATGCCAAAGAAATTTGCCTTCAACGTACTGATCTTATTCAATTTAATACAATTCACATACAATCAAACACTACTACAATTCACATACAATCAAACACAACAAACAACAAAAAACCCAAAAATTCTTGGAATAACGTTAGACACAAACTTTAGACCCATTTTCACAAAACATAAGTATCACCATCACTAAAGCAAAACAAACATTTAATATTCTCAAAGCAATCACTTTTACCAAATGGGGTAAACAAAATAAACTAATTGTTTCTACATTCAAAGCTATCACTCACCACTTTTTGGAATATGTAAACATGGAACTCTATTATTTCAAACCAACATCAACAAAATGCAAACAAAGTTTTGTGCATTGCTACTTGCTGCACAAGGTACAAATACTAAAACTTAAAAACACATACATAGCAAAATCAATGTCCTTCCATGGACACACAAGCTTCATGCTACTTAATTTAAACAACTGACACAAACAAAAACACACCCTTTTCATCTTAATGTACATTTAAATCCACCCAGAAACATGAAAGCCACAGCCATTTATAACAATCATCACACTAACATCATCATCTCAGATCAGACATAGCACTGAAAAATGTAGAGAAAACCTCAAACACATTCACATACCACTACTTCAGAATTCCAGAAAAAATAAAATTATTAACACTGAACCCAATGATATTTATTCATCAAAACAAACATTACCCCATCACATTTATACAAAACTGGCACAGCTTAAAGTCAACAAATTACCACTCTTGTAAAGTGCCTAAACACAGTAAACTTTGATACTTACATGCCACAAGGCCCAGTATGCTTAACAGATACACATTACATTGATCATCTTTTAACAACAGCAAAGTACCAACACAACACCATGGCACTAGTTTATGGAAGAAGCTTTTAAAAGCAGCAAAGGTCATCCAAAAGTGGGAATCTAGATTGACTTCTTTGAAGGGTTAATATAGGATGGCTCCTTGAAGACAGCCTTGGAGGAAGGCAACAACAACAAGTAGTGATAGACCAATTTTTTTTCTTTGGAATGTCTATTCTAGTCAAAAATTTTGTCAAGTCAAAGTAAAAAAAAACTCCAGAATTTTGTGTTAGCTTTAATACCAAAGTTCTAAAGTTTATAGTTCCAACACTTTAAGAGAGCATTATAACATCTAGCTGATAAAAGGTGATAGCAGTGTTTAAATGGATAGAATCTTTTCTGCAGTTTTGCAGTGATGTAATAATTACAGCAAATCATTAATTTCACATGATTGTGTTTGAACAAATTGTTTAAGTTTTACTCAGCAGACATCATAATCAAAAAGATAAAAAAAGTTATGTCCAGTTGTATATTCATTAAAAAAATTTTTTTGAAAAGGTAAAAATCGAGTTTTATAGAAAATATGTTGAAGACAAATTCCTCTTTTCCCAAGCAATTGTCCATGCATATCACACCAGCAGTATGGTACTGGTGTAAATCATTCTTTTTTAAGTTAAAATCATTAAGTCAAAAAATTGCAACAATCTGTTTGATAAAAATATGATTAAAAAACTACAAGGTGCAATATCAAAACTCTTTTTTTACTCCAAAAAAAATGTGAAGTGGCATACAGAAGCAAGTTTTGGATTAACTCAATAAAATAAAATTTTGTTCAGTGTTTACCATTTACTGCATAAAAAAAAATTATAAAAAATTTTTGTTGCTTCAAAATTTTATATGGGGCTCTTTGTATATGATGTTTGATGATTTTGGTTCTCTCAATAATTTTGGTTGGACAATCCTGCTGTAGGCTCATCAGGGCAGAAAAAAACAAAATTTATGACAAAAATAAGATAAATCAAAAACAGCACTAATATAAGTTTTAAAAAGGCTTCTCACCTGCTTGTATTTTTTCATATGCCAAACATTAGAGAAATTAATTGGAGGACAAAATTTCCTCAACATCACAGCACGAGTGTCATACAGAAGTGGTTTTAATTTTCTCTAAACAACAAAAGTGGGATTGAAGTTACCAAACTACCAACCTGACTATATGGGCCCACCATGTAAATATTTGCAGCAGACTGACTTAAGTTGTAAAGCTGAAATTATTCAATTCTAATTACATAATTTGCTTATCTTTTATATAAAATTTAATTCTAAAACCAAAAAATGATAAATTAAAAATTTATAATTTTATTTGCTTTAGTTCGCCTGTTAGGTTTTGGGATTTTGGTCTTCCATGCTTTTCCTAAGAATCTCACAAAAACATTTTCCTTTTCTTGCCTTGCTAATTCAATGATTGCAGTGAGACAATGCAGTATTGAGTTTTGATGGCATTTTGAACTATATTAGCAGTTACAATTAATCAACTGATTAATTTGTCAAATTTTGTTAATAGTGACAATTTACATCAAATCACTTTTTTGAAGACATGGTGAAAAGCTTGCATGTCTTGGTGACCTGTAAAACTATGTTATCCAGAGATTTTATCAGGGCTGGAGAGCCAGCCTAATTTAGGTTAGGCTCTGGCTCCAGCTCCAACTTGACAATACATATATGAATTTTTGCCAATACAGTCAAACTTTGGTTTACGAACGTCTCAGAATTTGAACAATTCGGTTTTTAAACAAAAATTTTGAGTTAAAAATGACCTGGTATTTGAACAAAAATTCAGTTCTCAAACAACTTTTTTTTGTTCACCAGCATACGAATTACAGTACACTCATTGTTACATTGCTTTATTGTTACGTTTATAACATTCATTGTTACACTGTGCATTTACAATTTTATTGTACAAAACATTCTTTTCTCTTCATTAGCCCTAAGTCATGGATCCAATGAAAGCAAGAAGTGATATTGGTCAAGGAAAAAAAAAATATATGTATTATTAATTATGTAAATCTTTATGCTATATAAAGTTATGTAAATGTAAATTACTTCTTATGTTTTGTTTTATTTATTCTTGGAAGAAATGGTTTTATTTTATGATATACAAGGTATATTGTAAACAGATAAATAAGTTATTCTTTTGGTGCATGGAACAAATTATCTTTTTTACATTATTTACAATGGGAAAATATAATTCAGTTTTCGAACAGCTTTCCAGAACGAATTGTGTTTGTAAACTGAGGTTTGCCTGTATGGGAGAACTACTGTAAATGATATTTTGATAATTAAAAATTTACTAACTTGCACTTTGCTACAACCTTAAGATCAATTATACAGGGTGTCAAGAAAGTTCCCGATCGATTTTTAAATTTAATGTAATTCAAAAACTTCAATGAATTATGATAAGTTCTGTACGTCATTTTTCCACTTAATCCTCCTTTTCAATGTTTCAGATACACTTTTCAAATTTTTTTGGCTAAAATAATAATAAAATGAGTAAAAGAGCTGCAATCATTCAACTTCATCGTGCGGGACATTCAAATTCTAAAATTATGAAGTTGCTAAAAGCACCAAAATCAACTGTTTGCGATACAATCTTGTGCTTCCAAGAACTTGGAACCATGGAGGATCGGGATAGGAGTGGACAACCTCGATCCGCTTGCACTCCAGCGAAGATCAAGGCCCTCAGGGAGAGAATTCAGAGGAACCCCAAACGATCCTTGAGGAAAACGGCTAAAGACATGAATATCAGCCATGAGTAGTCTGTCAGAACAATTGTTGAACAGGATCTCAAAATGTCCCCGTACAAAATCAGGACAAGACAACTCCTAACTGACCTCCAGAAGCGAAAAAGAAAGGAGAGGGCCAAAATTCTGCTGAACCGTCTGAAGGGAGGCATGGAAAAAGGTGAAATCGTTTTTTCAGACGAAAAACTCTTCTCGGTGGAGGCGAAGTTTAACACCCAGAATGACAGGATTCTCGGAAAGTCGCCCAAGGACCTCCCTGATCATCTTCGATTCGTTTCACGCCGACAGAAACCCTTGTCTGTGATGGTATGGGGTGCGATCTCCAAATCTTGGAAATCTCCCCTCATTTTTGTTAAAGAGGGGGTCAAAGTGAATACAGATTCGTATGTCAATGATATTTTAACCCCTGCCCTCGCATCGATGAAGAAAAAGTTCAAAAATAAGTCCTTCACCTTCCAACAAGACGGCGCACCTTCTCACACATCAAAGAAGACGCAGAAGTGGTGCGAAGAGCACTTTCCTTCATTCTGGACCAAAGATTTGTGGCCACCATCTTTGCCTGATCTCAATCCTATGGATTTGTGTGTGTGGGGTATTCTGGAAAAAGAAGCCTGTTCTTCACCCCATAACAATCTGGAGGATCTTCGAGCTTCCCTGAAACGAGCATGGGAGAAAATTCCTCAAGATGCCCTTCGTGCTGCTTGTCAGAATTTCCGACAGAGGCTCCAACATGTTATTGATACAAATGGGGGTCATTTTGAATAAACCAGATTTTTTTATGTTCATGGAGCTTTGTTCTATCACCACAATAAACCTTTTGTTGATTTAACCTTCTGTCATTAGCCCTATATAATTTTGTTTAGGATCGGGAACTTTCTTGACACCCTGTATATTATCCAAGAGCTTAATATTACATAGGGTCCGATGGGTTGAGTTATATATCATCCAAGGGTGCTATATATTATCTAAGCTACAACCCTAGAACTGCTTCCTATTGGTGATTTCAATTATAATTTACTGAATTGTGATGATCCACACATAGCTAACAATGCAGATATGCTCTTTGAAAACTGCTTTATACCACTTATAAAACCAACTAGGTTCAATACAAATAATGGATCACTGATTGATCACATCTGAACCAATGTCAATTTGGACAAATCTATTTGTTCAGCAATTATAACTTATCCCCTTTCTGATCATCTTACATTATTCCTGAGTTATGTAAACAGCATTGATCCTCAATCTGAACCTAAGATGCAAAGATTCTTTTCAAGTGTCAAAATAACTCTTTTCAACAATGAACTTCAAAAAGCCAATATTGACCCAGTATTAAAAGAAACAGATCCGGATATAAGCTTCAAGGTACTTTTGAAAGATTATATGAATCTGTTTAACAAATACTTTCCAAAACAGGTTATCAAAGACAATAGAAAGAATCATAAGAAGCATTATTTAAGAAATACATGCAAACAAAATCCCCTGAAACAAAAAGACAGTTTACAAAAGCTCACAATCTTTATTTTAGAAAAATTCAACAAAAAAAAAATAAGAACACATTAAAAATAAACTGGAATCTAATAAAAACAACATAAAAGCTACCCGGAGGACTCTCAATAATCTTCTGGGGAAGAAAAATACACCTGAGTGTAAATCTCTACACAAATACCAACAAAATAACTGATCCACAGCAACTAGCTAACCTATTCAATAACCATTTTTCATCTATTGCATATAAATATACTAGTACACTTCCTAACTATAAAAATAATTATTCTGAATATCTTGGAAACAAAATTCAAGAAACTATGTATGTTTGGCCTACTTGCCCTATGGAAGTAAAAATATACTTACAACAGCAAACCAAAACTAAGTGCAGGTTTTCATAAAATCCCACTTCAATTACTGAAATCTTCTGATAATATTATCATGGTACTTTCACATATATTCAACCTTTCTCTTTCTACTGGCAAAGTAATTAATGATTTCAAAATTGCCAAGGTCATACTTTTGTATAAAAAGGGTGATGCTAGTGACATAAATAACTATAGGCCTATCAGCTTACTTTCAAATATTTTTAAAAATTTTAGAAAAAATAATGTACCAGAGCAATTAGCTTTTCAAACAGACAATTCTTTTTTTGGAAAATCAATTTGAATAAACATTTGGTGGTACAGAATTTGAAGATTGCGTGAAGTAAAAGATTTTTCTTCCCAAAGCTTTTCATCTGACACTCTTCAGGGGAAATCGTCAGAATGAAGCAGAATTGAAATCGAACTAAGTTATAAAGGAAGAAAGTAGAGTTCTCATTGGCTGAAAGAAGTCAGCCAATGAGAGAAAAGATTAAGAAATTTTCAAAGAGTATACGAATTCTTTTTGCTTACACAGAAGGGGATTGAGAGATTTAATGAAAGTCGCTTCAAGAGCAGAAAGGTGAAAGGAAGAGCGACCTTGAGCGAGAATAGAAAATTTTTTATTGCTGTAATGAAGGGCACATTGGGCGTTGTCAAGAAGATGTTGACTAATGGTGGATTTCTGAAATTGTTGTGGGCGTGTGTTGTTCTTGCAAGACCGGGAAAGACTTTGGCGGTTGGCTGAGGCACGAGGATTGGCAATGGATCTAGGAATGTGTTGTTTAATTTGCTCTTCTAGCCGTTGAGACATGTGACCAACGTACCGACTATCGCAGTGGCACAAAAACTGGTAAATAACATTGCTGTGATGATGGAAAGGTAACACGTCTTTCTTAATCACTGGAAGGAGCTGTCAGGTGTTAAAAATAACACGTGGTTCAATGGAGAAAAAGCAGTGTTTCACAGCAGACGTAATCTGCTTTTTAAACTTCATCGAGACATTTCCAATCCATGGGATGTGTAGGTAGACAGGGCACTTTTTTACTGTGTGGACCAGGTTAGAATTTAGTTGTTGAAGTTTTTGCTTGAAAGCCGAATTGATTACATGTTCCAGGTAGCCATTTTCCAAAAGAATTGAATGAATTTTGCCAAGCTTTTGGTCCAGTTTGCTTTTAGAACAAATCATAAAAGCTCTGTGAACGAGAGTACCAATTAGATTGATTTTCTGTTTCTGGGGACTAAAAGAGTTCCAACGTAGATATTGGCCAGTGAAGGTGGGTTTCCTATATACTGAAGTTAGAAATTCTGAATCATGCCTTTCTACTAACATGCCAAGGAAAGGGAGAGAGTGATTAGATTCCTTTTCATAGGTGAAGCGAAGTGAGGGATGAAGGGAGTTGAGCTGGATGAAGAAAGTGTTGCAGTCTTCTTCATTGTTGAATATGGCGAAAGTATCATCAATGTACTGGAAGTACACCAACGGTCTTTTGGCAATGTTGAAAAGTTTTGCTTCTTGGTAGCCAACAAAAATGTTTGCTAAAGCTGGACCAAGCGGTGAGCTCATAGCGGCGCCATCGATTTGTTGATGCATGTTGTTATTGAAGCTAAATTCCACAGAGGAGGTGGCTAGCTGCATTAATTCAACAAAGATGTTGCATGGAAAGGATGGCGCCATTGAGTCGTCATTGTAAAGGGCATCAGCGCAGATTTCTATGGTTTCAGCAAGCGGAACATTAGTGAAGAGACTGGAAATATCAAAAGAACAAAGAAAGACAGAGGAAGGAGAAAAGGTAAAGTTTCTGACTTCTTTTACAAAGGTGAAAGAATCAGACACACAATTAGAAGAAAGGTTTTGGAGAACGGGTTGAAGAAGAGAAGTAAGCCATTTAGCTAGCTGATGTTGGGCCGATCCGGTCATAGACAAAATCGGACGTAAGGGTATGTCCTTTTTGTGTATTTTCCAAAGACCATACATGCATGGTCGCTGAGAGCCAGTGGGTCAGATTGCTTTGTAAACTTGCTTAGAAATTAGGTACTCTTTCCTCAGCTGTAGTAACCATCGTTGTATCTGTGATTCAATTTTAGCGATGTTGTCTTTGTTGGTGACTGGTCCAAGATCACGAAATTTGGTTGTGTCATTAAGAATCGTCTTCATCTTGTCGTTGTAATTGTTTTTGTTAAGGATGACAATGCCAGCACCTTTATCAGGCTTTGTTATAAGAATTTCTTCATTTGTCCAAAGGGACTTGATGGCCTGAAAACACTCTTTTGTCATGAGGAAATCACCCAAGTCAATAGGGCTTCCACAATAAGCGTGAGCTAAGTCACTCAACCTAGCCTTTAAAGCAGCAAGCTGCTCTTCAGACCAAGGTTTGTGATGGACGAGTTGAACATAGAGTACTTCAAAGTCAGCTAGTATTTCTTCATGTTTGACACTAGTGGGCGGTAAACAAAAAAAAAGTCCGTGGGACAATACAAACCGTTCAGTGTCTGATAGTTTGTATTCAGACAAGTTTACGATGTTGTTCTGCTTGAAACTTGCCAAAACAATGTTGAAAAGAAGACGTAGGTTGTTGCTGTTCTTCTTTTGGTTGACGGCTTCTTTTTGTTCATCTATGACTGACAGGTAACAACAGAATCGTACCAGGTCGGAGAAAGACAAAAACTGTCTAGCTTCTTGCCACAGTGAGTGACATTTAGTTCTGAGAAAAGCAGCCATTGACTGGTTTTTCTCAATTTCATCGTGCATGAAAGCTCACTCGATGTTTGGACTTATGGTAACGCGCAACTTTTCTATGCAAAATTTAACTGACTTTGGTAAAGTTCGCTGAGAAATGTTAGCCTTAAGAAAGGCTGTTTTAGAGAGAAGAGTTCAGATTCTTCCACGTGTTTTGATCAACTTGTTCAAGCATTTGAGCTGCTGAACACTGTACCGTTGACGGAAATATTTGAATAAACATTTGGTGGTACAGAATTTGAAGATTGCTTGAAGTAAAAGATTTTTCTTCCCAAAGCTTTTCATCTGACACTCTTCAGGGGAAATCGTCAGAATGAAGCAGAATTGAAACCGAACTAAGTTATAAAGAAAGAAGGTAGAGTTCTCATTGGCTGAAAGAAGTTAGCCAATGAGTGAAAAGATTAAAAAATTTTCAAAGAGTATACGAATTCTTTTTGCACACACAAGGGGATTGAGAGATTTAATGAAAGTCGCTTCAAGAGCAGAAAGGTGAAAGGAAGAGCAACCTCGAGCGAGAATAGAAAATTTTTTATTGCTGTAATGAAGGGCGCATTGGGCATTGTCAAGAAGATGTTGACTAATGGCGGATTCATGAAATTGTTGTGGGCGTGTGTTGTTCTTGCAAGAGCAGGAAAGACTTTGGCAGTTGGCCGAGGCACGAGGATTGGTGATGGATCTAGGAACGTGTTGTTTAATTCGCTCTTCTAGCCGTTGAGACATGCGACCAACGTACCAACTATCGCAGTGGCACAAAAACTGGTAAATAACATTGCTGTGATGATGGGAAGGTAATACGTCTTTCTTAATCACTAGAAGGAGCTGTCGGGTGTTAAAAATAACATGTGGTCCAAGGGAGTTCAGTATACAGGAAACCCACCTTCACTGGCCAATATCTATGTTGGAACTCTTTTAGACCCCAGAAACAGAAAATCAATCTAATTGGTACTCTCGTTCACAGAGCTTTTATGATTTGTTCTAAAAGCAAACTGGACCAAGAGCTTGGCAAAATTCATTCAATTCTTTTGGAAAATGGCTACCTGGAACATGTAATCAATTCGGCTTTCAAGCGAAAACTTCAACAACTAAATTCTAACCCGGTCTGCACAGTAAAAAAAGTGCCCTGTCTACCTACACATCCCATGGATTGGAAACGTCTCGATGAAGTTCAAAAAGCAGATTACGTCTGCTGTGAAATGCTGCTTTTTCTCCATTGAACCATGTGTTATTTTTAACACCCAACAGCTCCTTCCAGTGATTAAGAAAGACGTGTTACCTTCCCATCATCACAGCAATGTTATTTACCAGTTTTTGTGCCACTGCGATAGTCGGTACGTTGGTCGCATGTCTTAACGGCTAGAAGAGCAAATTAAACAACACATTCCTAGATCCATTGCCAATCCTCGTGCCTTGGCCAACTGCCAAAGTCTTTCCCACTCTTGCAAGGCCAACACACGCCCACAACAATTTCATGAATCCGCCATTGGTCAACATCTTCTTGACAACGCCCAATGTGCCCTTCATTACAGCAATGAAAAATTTTCTATTCTCGCTCAAGGTTGCTCTTCCTTTCACCTTTCTGTTCTTGAAGCGACTTTCATTAAATCTCTCAATCCCCTTCTGTGTAAGCAAAAAGAATTCGTCTACTCTTTGAAAATTTCTTAATCTTTTCTCTCATTGGCTAACTTCTTTTAGCCAATGAGAACTCTACTTTCTTCCTTTATAACTTAGTTCGATTTCAATTCTGCTTCATTCTGACGATTTCCCTTGAAGAGTGTCAGATGAAAAGCTTTGGGAAGAAAAATCAATTTGGTTTAAAAAAAAAAATTATACTTTCCAAGCTATTTTGCTTCTCATAAATAGCATCACCAATTCATTCAACAAAAATGAAAAAAGCCTTGCTATTTTCCTGGAGCTATCAAAAGCATGTGATACAATTAGCATTGATATACTACTAAAAAAACTTGACCACTATGGAAGAGGACAAACATATATCTGGTTCAAGAACTATTTACTCAACAGAAAACAACAAGTTGTGTGTTCTGGTATTTTGTCATCCACAAACAATTCTCAACCATGGGTTTTCCGCAAGGGTCTATCTTAGGCCCACTCCTGTTCTTATATATGTGAATGATTTTAACTATTACTTAACTAAAAGCAAAGCCATTATGTTTGCTGATGATACAACTGTTTGGACTAGCCATAAAAATACATCAACTCTATTCCAACTCATGCAATCAGAGATGGAATTAATTGATCGATGGCTAGTTTCTAATTGTCAATAAATATTGAAAAAACTAAATTTATGCTTTTTAGTACTCCAAACTCAAATGTTGGAGGTAAACATTCTTTGTCAATAAGAAATACACAAATTGATCAGATAAATTCTTTAAATTTTCTGGGTGTATTCATTCACAATAATCTTTCCTAGAGTCTACACATGAAATACTTGATTTCAAAGCTAAGAAGCTGTTATGGTGTGGTGTGCAAAATAAAATCACTTGTAAACAAGGATTCACTACTCCTTCTGTATCATTCTCTAATTAACAGTCACCTCCAATATTGCATTTCAAACTGGTGTTTTGGTAATTCAACTCTAATTACAAAGCTTCAGCAAATTTGTAACAAATTCTTGAGAATGGTATTCGAATTGCCCTATTGTTCCAACATAAATGGCATTATGAAACAATGCAACATTTAAAAAATAAATCAATTATATAAATTGGAAACTGCGTCATTTATGTTCAAACAAATACAAGGTGGAAACAAATCTCCTGCTTATAGTTGTAATTTGCATTCAAACCCATGCAAATACAATACAAGAAACAAAGCTCAATACATAACACACCATTGTAAAACAACTGTTGCACAACAATCTTTTTCTTATCAAGGCCCTTTCATTTGGAATTCTCTCCCACCCAATTTAAAAACTAGCAACCAGACTTTCAAATGTTTTAGAAACAATCTTAAAAAATTCCTACTCAATGAATGAATGTAAACAAGGATCAATAAAAGATTTTACAAATTAAGTTATAAAACTATGACCAATTCTTAATGGCGTTTTGTCTTTTTGGTGCCATGACTTGACAGTGCATGAAGGTATTGCCGGCTTTATGCATCGGCTGTTGTGGCATGTGCTTACAGTAGTGCATTGCTGTGGGGCAGCTTTTAAGCCTGTGAACAAATGTCACAAGTGATTAGATAAATATAAACGCTTTGTCCGATAATCCATGAACTGCATTTGTTTTTATGTTTGGAGTGCCAGTGAATGCCAGTGAAACTTCATATTCTTAGACTGTATCATGTTTATGGAAGTGTTTCCTTTAGGGTGATTTGGCTGGTGTCAATGATATGGCTTCTAACAATCCAAGACTGTTCTTAATATTTTTATACATCTGTAAACTACAAATAGTGTATAATTAAATATTCAATAAGATCTAAATTTAATGATTTCAGTGAGCTACTTATTGCGGGAAAGCATTTCTATTACAGATAAAAATGAATTCAGAAAGTTCAAGCACATGTCTTTCTATGGAGCAACCATCAACATTGGTTCTCTTATCAATTCTCAATCAGGCCACAATCTTCAAAACAGTTTCAATCTCTATCAAGAAAGAGTGTATGCTGCACAAGAGAATTGGAATCGATTGATATAACAAATTCAAACTGTTGAATGGACAATCAATCTTATTTTTTAATTGATTATTCAAATCAATTTACACAGTTGGCATGTTCTATTCTTTTCTAAACTTTATATTTCTTTATTCTCTCTTCAAAATGTAGATATATATGTATATTGCAGGAGTGAATCGATCTTCCCCGCAGAGTGCTCAATGAAAAAAATCAGAGCAATTTAATAAAAAAATTATTCAATCACTGTTTTAAAACTGTTAAAAACTATTCTGTAGCTCAATTAATTTTGCAAAAAGATTTATTAATATAAAAGATTATGAAATTAACGTAATTTTACATTGCCGTAAATCTATACAATTCAGTGATGATAGTACATGGATCAAAAAAAACAATAGCGAATTTGTTGTAACAATGGGCTCTTATGACAGAGCAGAAATACGTATGTGAACTGGTAAGATTGTTTCTTCTGCACAAACTTTCTACAATTATCCCTAAAGACCTTGCTGGCTTATACAAAAATGACGGCTTAGCAATTCTCCAAAATTCTAGTGGTCCCAATACTGACCGAATCAAAAAAAGAATTATAAAACTTTTCCAAAAACACAATTTAAAAATAAAAATTGAAGTAAACATTATACAAATAGATTTTTTAGATGTCACACTTAACCTCAAAACAGAAAAGCACTGGCCATTCAGAAAACCCAATGATGAACAATTAGATATAAATATTAATTCAAACCATCAACCTTCCATAAAAAAAGCCCTACCAAACATGATATCCAACAGACTATCGGAACTTTCTTGTGATTTGGATAATTTTAAAAAAGCTATTCCACCATACAAAAATGCAATTAAACAAAGTGGACAAAGACAATTTAATATTTAGTGAAACCCAACCGAAAAACAAATCAAGAAAATGAAAAATCATATGGTTCAACCTGCCTTTTAACAACTATAATGCCAACAATGTTGGAAAAGAGTTTTTAAAATTAATAAACAAACACTTCCCACCACAACACAAGCTTCATAAAATTCTAAACAGAAATAGCATAAAAATTAGCTATAACTGCATGCCTAACATGAAAACAATTATAACCGGTCACAACAAGAAACTATTGGAAATAAAAGCTCTCAACAATTAAAACGATGCAACTGTAAAAATAAAGATATCTGTCCACTAAAAGGATCTTGCTGACAGAAATCTGTCATTTATCAAGCAGACATATTGCATGGAAATATAACAGAAAGCTACATAGGTTGCAGCAAAACAGAATTCAAATCACAATACTATAATAATATACAGTGGCGCCCGCACTTGTCATTTTTTAAAAAACAACAAATTTAATCTAAATTGAATGTGACTGTTTAAACAACCTATACCTCATTTGAATTGCCTTTTATTTCTCTATAATTTTACCTGTTTACATTTGAATTTTAATTCATTTATCCTTGTGTTTATGTCAATTTATAAAATTAACTTCAAATCAAGAAGGCAAAAAGAAAGTCTGCAGGCAATAAATGAGCTTAAAACCTGCTGCAAATATCTAACTTTTAGGCAACAAGGCATCTTTAATCATTATTTTTGTTGTGTCCAGGTTATACAATGTAATTTTTTAGTCCAAATGCCTCGACTTTCTGTTAGTGATCGCCATGAGCTCATTAATCTGCACCTTTCTGGTTTATCCAATTGTAAAATTGGCCGCAGATTGAAATGTGATGACAAAACAGTACAGATGACTGTGAAAAAGCATCAAAATACTGGCAGTGTTCGTGATGCCCCCAAATCTGGTTGTCCTAGAGTTACTTCTTACAGGGAAGACAATGCTATCAAGATGTGTAGCCTCAGAAACAGATTTGAAACGACTCCCCAAATCCAACAACAGTGTAATCTTGTCAAAAAATGCTCTCTTTCTACAGTTAAACCTGCCAGCTGTGTGAATGGGAGCATTATCCAGCATGAAGATGGAATTATATCATCCAAATTCCATCCAAAGTAAGGTAGAAAATGCTCAGTCAACATATTAATGTACTTGGTCAAATTAATTCGACCTTGCAAGTGAACTATAGGCCCTGGACCATTGGCACTAATAGCGCCCCACATCATAACTGAACCTCCACAACCTTGCAGCATTGAAACTGTGCACCTAGGATTAAGTTCTTTGTCCTTCCTTCGACAGACATACTGCCTGCCATCACTGCCTAGCCTATTGAACATGCTTTTGTAGCTAAAAAGCACTTTCGACCAATATGAAATGTCATAATCTACATTGCATCTGACAAAGTTCAGATGGCACTTTCTGTTCTTTACAGAAATCATTGGCTTGTGTCATGCAATACTGCCTCATAAATTAAATTCTTTCAATCTGTTCTTAACTGTAGAAAGAAAGCATTTTTTGACAAGATTACACTGTTGTTGGATTTGGGGAGTTGTTTTAAATCTGTTTCTGAGGCTACACATCTTGATAGCATTGTCTTCCCTGTAAGAAGTAACTCTAGGACAACCAGATTTGGGGGCATCATGAACACTGCCAGTATTTTGATGCTTTTTCACAGTCATCCGTACCGTTTTGTCATCACATTTCAATCTGTGGCCGATTTTACGATTGGATAAACCAGAAAGGTGCAGATTAATGAGCTCATGGTGATCACTAACAGAAAGTCAAGGCATTTGGACTAAAAAATTACATTGTATAACCTGGACACAACAAAAATAATGATTAAAGATGCCTTGTTGCCTAAAAGTTGGACATTTTAAGTGGTTTTTAAGCTCATTTATTGCCTGCAGACTTTCTTTTTGCCTTCTTGATTTGAAGTTAATTTTATAAATTGATGTAAACACAAGGATAAATGAATTAAAATTCAAATGTGAACAGGTAAAATTATAGAGGAATAAAAAGCAATTCAAATGAGGTATAGGTTGTTTAAACAGTCACATTCAATTTAGATTAAATTTGTTGTTTTTTAAAAAATGACAAGTGCAGACTTTCTTTTTGGTGCCACTGTACAATCATTTAAAAATATAAAGAAACACCACAGAGCTTTCCAAAACATTCTGGAATGCCAAAAAATCAGGTCTCAATCCCACAATTAACTGGAAAATAATCAATCAAGTTATCCCCTATAAACCGGGACAAAAATGCTGCAACCTATGCTTAACCAAAAAAAACTAGAAATACTACAAGCAAACCAACCAACAATCCTCAACAAACAATTGGAACTTACATGAAAATGTCGTCACAAAAACAAATTTAAATTAAATACACTACCCACTTGATTTTGTATGCTTAAATTGCCATTATTTTTGTGCATGTGTGCTTTCTTTGTCCATCATTAAATCTGCTTATATTTTCCACTATTGTTCACGCCATTTTTTACCCACTTTACTTTTTCATCTTATGCAATTTTTCTCGTTATTTTTTATTCCTTTATAGATTATTTTCTTTCTTTTTATATCTTTCACCACACACCCAACTCACCTTCCCTCAACTTCAAATGAATGCAAACCTCTATATTTGCATTTACTATATTTTGAGATGTTTTTTCTTGTATGACATCATAGGAACTGTATTGTTTGCTTAATTTAACTACATATCATTTATTCCATACGCATTTTTTACCACTAATAACTATATTTTTTATTTTTTTTATTTTTCTAGTAACCACCTGATGATTCTAAGGATGAAACAGGCTGTTGTGGTTTTTAAACAGTGATTAAATAAATTTTGTATTGTATATATACAGGGTGATTCAGCGAAGTGTGCACAAATACTTTTCTTAGTTTTATGTATATGTATTTCGTCCATTATTAACTTTCAATTATTAACATTTCAGTTTCTTATTATTTAAGAGTTAAAATTTAAAATCTGGTATTATTTGAAGTAAAAATAAACGATGAGTAAAATGATCAATGACGTGATAGAAGAGTATTGCAAGAAGAAGCTCCCACCAAGTGAAATTTTCCGGTTGATGAAGGAGGTTGTAAGCCGTAGAGAAGTTTATAAAGCCGTGAAAAGGTTCAAGGACACTGGGACTTGTGCTCCAAGAATCAGGAGTGACCCTGAAAGAACCGTAACGACGAAGAAACTGATCAAAAAGGTCAGAGAGAAGTTGAGGAGAAATCCTGCAAGAAGTGCCAGACAACTTGCTAAAGACTACTCTGTGAGCGTGTCCAGCATGCAAAGGATTCTCAAGGATGATCTCCAGAGCTACCCATACAAGTTCACCAAAAGACATCTCTTGTCGGAGGCCACTAAGAAGAAAAGGCTTGATAGAGCAAAGGTTTTGGTCAAGAAACTTGTCGATGGCACGCAGCCTCAAGTTTTATGGACAGACGAAAAACTTTTCACTGTTCAAGCTGTCCATAACCATCAAAATAACAGGATTTGGCTTCCAGACATAAACATGGTCCCAGTTGAGCGTCGCAGCTCTTTCCGAAGACAAAAACCTGCCTCCGTAATGGTATGGGCAGGCGCAACATCAAAAGGGCTGAAAACTCCTCTCATATTCATTGAAGAAGGGGTCAAGATAAACCAGACCATCTATAGGCGAATGCTGGAGGAGAAAGTCCTTCCCTGGGTCCAAGAAGTAGTCGGAGAACAAGGAGTTACTCTTCAACAGGACGGTGCAACCTCCCACATGGCCAACTCAGTTCAAGCTTGGTGTCGATGCAATTTCAAAGGTTTTTGGGAGAAAGAGCTTTGGCCGCCGTCTTCACCAGACTTGAACCCTATGGATTTTGGGTTATGGTCTATTTTAGAGACAAAAGCCTGCCGTACTTCTCATCCAAATCTGGACTCTCTAAAGCAAAAATTGACATCGACATGGGACGAAATTGACCCAGAAGTGGTGCGTGCCACATGTGCCCAGGTTCTGCCACGATTTCGGAAAGTAATCAAAAACAAAGGGGGTTATATTGAATAACTTGTATATTTTCTGAAAGCTTATTAAATTTACTATCTTCACAGCATATAACTTGTTTCATTTGACCTAATTATAAGTCCGAAAGATGAGTTTTTATTTGTGCACACTTCGCTGAATCACCCTGTATATATATAAATATATTTTATTTTCATGTTTGTGTATTTGCAGTGCATCCAGAAAAGGTTTCCGGACCTGGTGAGGTTTCTTTTCGGGAGGTTTTCTTTACTCACCATGCTCAGTTGAGCTAAATTCATAGTTAACAATATAGGGCAGTTGTGCCTCCCAATGATTTACATAACTGTTCCTGCACTGCACATTTTTTGTCTTTTTAGATATTAATATTTAGTTTGAATTAAAGGTAACGCAACTCTCTCTATACTGTACTTTCTGCATGTTTAACGTTCGTCGTTGGGTCGCATTTCCTTTTCATGCTTCATAGTACATTGCATATTTAATAATGTTACTAAGCATGAATAAAATATCATCATCATCAATTATATATCTCAAACAAAAGACTTGATTACATCCAGCACATTTACATACAAAATAAATCTTTTAACACAACCATCACTGCAAATGTCAATGCTCACTAGCCATTATGATACTCGCTGATCAAAGACCACAGAAAAAACTGATTGAATACCTCTAATTAAATCACATTAAACACAAACATTCAACATGTCTACCACCCACTCAAACACAACAATCAACTGTACCTGATATCACCACTGCTTAAGCAGACTTGCCTGATTGCACTAAATCATAGACCATCCACTCTCTCATATCAAATCATTTATTGTTACCCACTGCCCTCAGTATACATCACAAGACCAAACAACTCCATCTCACTTCACTAAACAAACTACCAAAAATTGATTTGGACATCATTTAACCAACATGTTAACAATCGCATCTTCTACAGACATCATCCCACAAATGTCCATAAGGTGTCCATGAGGCAAACAAACATCTTCTCGAGAAAATACTAAATGCCAACAGACTCTTCCTTCTTAAAGAAAAAAAAACAGCACAAATTGCACTCACTTGCCCAGGCATATTTGCACACTTGCAAACAAAGCAGATCCCCACAAAACACTAAACATTTCTTACACCTATCAGAACAGACCATACTCACAAAGGGGAGGCCTCCTAACTTACATTAAAAACAACATCAGTTTTTTATATCAAACACCTTTCCCATTGAACTACAAATCATAAAAATCCACCTTTCCACAACGCAGCAATTAAATATAGCAAACATGTACATTCCACCTGGCTGTCACAAACAGAAGACTCAATTACATCCAACACATTTACAATCATAACAAATCTTCCAAACACAATCATCAAAGCAGATGTTAATGCTCATTTGCTATTATGGTACTCACCAACTGAATATCATAAAGGAAAACTGAATGAAGACATTCTGCTTAACTCTAATCAAATCACATTAACACAAACACCCCAAGACGTCTACCACCAAATCAAACACAACAATCTATTTCACCAGACATCACTACTGTTAAAGCAGACTTACCTGATTGCACTAGATCACAGACCATCCACTCTTTCATATCAGATTATTTATTGTTACTCATTGCCCTCGGTATACATCACAAGACCAAACAATTCTCTTTCACTTTTCACTAAAACAATTACAAACTACTAAAAGACTCATCAAACATCATTTAAACAACATGTTGAAGATCTCATCTTCAGCAGATCCCAAAACACAAATGTTGATGAGGCAAACAAAAACTTTATTGAAGTAACGTTGGATGCTGACATACTCTTCATCCCTAAAGAAAAGCACAGCAGCACAAATTACACACCCCTGTATATCTGCAAGTTTATTCATCAACCTAACCATAGGGTTTAACAAACAGATCAGACCCACAATTCATTACTCTTAACAACCACATAAACAAATACATACAAATACACAAAACAAACACCTGGAAACAACAACTTGACAAAATTTATTACAAGCACAATCCAAACTGTATGTGGGGCACCATAGCAAAGCTATAAACAAAAAACCACCCCAACAACAGAACAAAAGCATTTGCTTTGAAACTAAAACAGCCATTACCAACATAGACAAAGCAAAAGCTTTTATTTATTTTATTGTATTTATTTTATTTCTACATTTATCCTCCTGAATTGCAAAAACTGATAAAGATGCTAAAACATAGGACAAACAATTACCCTGACCTGCTTGTGGAGATGCCAAGATATTGCTGTCTGCTTGAAATTTAGAGCTGCTTGCCAAGGCCACACCAAGCATGGGAAAGTGCCATAAATTGTCTTTTCCAAGGACAAATAGAATGGTGCAAGTAGATTTTAAACAATCACAATTATGATGCTTTAACCACTTGACTACACTATGATATACTTTAATAAACAATTCATAAACATCACTTCATATAGCAGAAATAAAATCAACAGACACATAGACCATACAATCAAAAAACTTTGCACCAAGGAAATACAATTTTCCTCTACACAAGTGCAATTAACCATCTCAAACAGCACTGACATCAATTCCATTGGACCTGATTGCATAAATATCAGACACCTCAAACATTTACTGACCCATATCATTTTTATCACCCATTACCAAAACACTATGAGAAAAAAAACTTTTATCATATGCAACAGAAAACTTTCCAATCATTTCTCATCAACATGGATTCAAACATATACACTCTACACACACTACTTTTCACAACATCTGCCACCAAATCAGAAAAGGTTTCAACTATCCAAGGCCTCCACAACACACTACAGCTGTAGCTTTGGACATGAGCAAGGCATTTGATACAGTAAACATACACAAACTCACACTAACAAACATTCCTAACATCATCATCAAGTTCATAGCAAACAACATAAAAGGACAATAAACATGCACTCAATACAATGGCACTTTCTCAAAACTCAAATGAATCAAGATTGGAGTACCACAAGGTGGAGTGGAATGTTATAGGTGTAAATGTTGAATATTTTTGGAGCTCTCTCTCTCCAAAATTATTCAACATTTACACCTCTAACATTCCACTCCCCCAAAAGACATACAAATTACAACATATGCTGATGACATAATCATTGCATCTCACAATATCATAAGACCTTACAACAACTTAATAAACCATATCTTAACAAAATATATGAATAGGCCACCATTAATAATCTTCATATATACACAGACAAAGCTACCACAACATTTTTTACATCAGACCCAGTTTAATATGGCATAACTCTATCACTTAAATTAAACAATCAAACAATGCTAACAACAAAACACCCAAAAACTCTTGGAATCACTTTTGACCTCAAATTGACCTTTAAAAAGCATACAGGGGCATTGTGGTGTGTGAGTTTTAGGTTTCACTGTATATAAATACCTTTGCAAGTGTGATAATTTGTTGGCTCTGAGCTGTGCCAGTTTTGTAAGCATATGACATGATAATGTTTATTTTGATAAATGAATGTCATAAGGTGTTGTGTTAGTAACTTTGTTGTTTTTTTTAGAACTGAAGTATTGTGAGGTGATGGTAGTGTAAATGTGTTTAAGGTTTTCTCTACATTCCTTTGGTGTTATGTTTGGTTGTGAGATGAGGATGTCAGTATGCTCATTGTTATGAAAGATTGGGGCTTTCATGTTACTGGGTTGATCTGAGTATGCATTAAGTCATGTAAAGTGTTTTTGTTTGAGTCAGTATTGTTTAAGTCAAGTAGCACGAAGTTGAGATGAAAATCTATTGGAAGGACCTTGGATTTTGTCATTTAGGTGTTGAGTGTTTGTATCTTGTGTGCAGCCAGTAGCAATGGGCAAAGCTGTGTTTTAAACAGTTTGCAATTTCTTGATGTTGGTGTTTAATATGATAGGGTTTCATGTGGTGTTTGTATATTCAAAAAAATGGGGCAAGTGATCATTTTGAATGTAAAGATGATTAGTTCCTTTTGCTCACCCCATTTGGTAGAAGTGAGGGCTTTCAAAACATTAAGCCTTTGTTTTGCTTTAGTAATAGTGACATTTATATGTTAAAAAAAGGTCAATTTTGAGTCTAGATTGTTTCTGGGAATTTTTGGGTGTTTTGTTAATTTAAGTCATAGAGTTGTGCCATATTAAACTAGGTCTGGTGTAAAAAGTATGGTTGCAATTATGTCTGTGTTAGATGAAGATTATTAGTGGCGATTTATTCAGATATTTTGTTAAGATATGGTTGATTGAGTTGTTGTTGGGCCTTACGATGTTTGGTGTGAGATGCAGTGATTATGTCATCAGTGTATGTTGTAATTTGTATGTCTTTGGGGGGGGGTGGAATGTCAGAGGTGTAAATGTTGAATAATTTTGTAGAGCTCCACCTTGTGGTACTCCAGTGTTGATTCATTTGAGTTTTGAGGATGTGGTGCATGTTTGTCATCCTTTTATGTAGTTTGCTATGAACTTGATGATAATGTTAGGAATGTTTGTTAGAGTGAGATTGTGTATAAGCTTGTGTATGTTTACTGTATCCAGTCTCATGAATAAAACCCAATCTCATGCGAGTTTTTTGGGTTTTTCATTTTTTACTGTATTTAAAAGCACTTTATATCAGTTATATTAATATAAATAGTAGTAGTATTACTAAACATATTACCTTGTAACAGTAGAGAAATATCTGCATATACTAACATATCCTATGAATAACGTGCTACCAATTGATAAACATGACCTTTATAAATAATGTCAGTTATGAGAATGGAAATAAAACTATAGCTTCAATTTAATTATTCAATTTATTTCCATTTTAAACAAAAATTGAAACAAGCATTTTATTGCATTTACCACTGGTTAGATAAGTAGGCTATAATAAATGTTCCTATTTAACCTATTATGAAAAATATAAGAGAAACTTCCAACAAAAATTAAAAAATTGCCAGAAACTGAAGGAGAAATGGAGACTTTTTTCAATTTCCATGCTGCCTATATATTCTGTTTCTGTGCCTTGTCACTGGCCAACCTTTTCCTTATCTTAGACGAGACAAGTCCAAATGACGAGAATACTCTTTTGATTAATCCTGAGCTAGCAGGACATGTTTGGAGTTTTGAAAAGAATTTACAGAAACCTTGATGCAGTTTTTTGTCTGCAGTGCAAAGGAAAATAGTTTGTTTTAATTAAAGTGTCCAATGGCTTCCTTCTGCAATTAATTTCTTAAAATAAAATTTAAATTTGTTTCAATAACTATATCGATATTATATTCTTCATTCCTTCTGCTAAATAAAAATAAAAATTTACTAAATAAAGTATGCCTAGTGAGTAGTGACTTAAATGTGGCTTAAGACTAAGGGTAACTTAAGTGTGACTTCAGGGTGTCCCAGAAGTCACACTTAAGTCACTTGAAGTCATGCACCACATACTGATTTTTAGAGCTCCTTCACACTTTGCAATTTGTGTGCAGAACTCCTGTTCTGTTATGATTATGTTCAATAAAATTCTGTGAGCAATGAGTATCTGTTATGATTATGATCAGTAAAATTGATATTTATATCTATCATTATGAAAACCTGCAGCTATATTGAGTGAAAAATCAGTTTTTTGCCAATAACTGAAATTCCTTTGGTTATATAAAAAAAATTTTTTAAGAAGCAAATATAAACTTGTTGACTTTAATTATTTTAAGACTAGTTTGAACTTTCTAACATCTCTATATCAAAATTTAGGAAAATATTGAAAATAGTGGGGGAAATCAATTAAAACTGCATTAAAATGTGGTTTTAGGTGTTTTTGCAAAATTTCAAAACTACCACTTTTTTAATTTCAAAAAAATTTTTTTGGCCCACCCTATTTGTCAATTTGCATTAAATTATATTGTCAATTCTAAATGTGCTGTGCTTGGCACAATATATGTGCAATTTGTAAAGGTGGTTCATACTAAAAAGTAAAGTGTGTGTTAGAAAGCACAAAACAGAAAGTGTAAAAAAATCATCAAACTGCAAAAATTTTAAATTTAAAATATTTTGAATTTGATATCTTTTTAGCTTGGTTCAACTGAAAGCTGTCACAGTTAGCAAATGGAAATCATAATTTTCTGCAATGCTTTCCACTTGCTTTTTCTGGCTTCAGTGCTGAACTGACCTTATATGTATAAAATTGAAATGTATCATATGCTCCAACAGAATATATTTTAAACATTTGACCATTATATTTTAAACATTTATGACCTTTTGATAAAATCTGTCATATAAAAGCTAACAAAAAGGTTAAATTGTGATAGTTTAATAATATAAAAAGGTTAAAATTTAACCTTTTTATATGACAGATTTTAGCAGAAGGCAGTAGGGTTCAATCATAAAAAAAAATTTGACTTTTTACAAATATTATGACACATTTTTAGAATCTTGTAAAAATATAATTTAGACAAGTTTTGCAAAAAATTCTAAGTATATTGTTTCACTACCAAAAAATTATGTGGTTGTTTATATTCTAAACCAGTGTTTCTTGTGTCACATAACTTTTCGAAAAATATTAGTCCATTACTTTAGGACCTTTTTTTAGAGAACACTACTTTTCAGGGACAAAAATCAAGAAATATGGTCCAAATGTGCTGTGAATTTTGAAAGTCTCAAAATGTACTATGGTTGAGAACCACTATTCTAAACTCTGCATAAAAATCTAACAGCAAAACTTCAAATATAACATAATTTTGTTGCATATTTAAAATGTAAAAAAACACAAAAGCAATGCATTCACATATATTTCAGCACTTTTATCATTTAATACTTTCAGCTTAGTAAATACTTACCTCACATTAGAAAATGTTCCAATAATATAAAGGGTGACCCAAAAAAACAGAACTCAATATACAAATTTTATCAAATCTTTTTAGTGCCTTTAAGTTCAACACTAAATACTGCAAAAATTTGAGAAATCTCAAAAGAGAGATCAGTTTGAGTAATTGACAATTTTGGATCACGTCTGCAAGAAATTTCCAATGCTGTTGTGCCCATTTGGAGCATATTTTTAACAGTACACAACTTTAATGCAAAGCAACCAAAATAACTGAAACTCTGAAGAATAATGGTACAAAGATTAATATTATCAACCAAGTTTCTTAAAAATTTCATTGATGTTAAAAGATTTAATAAAATCTGTATAGGTTCTGTTTCTTTTGCATCACCCTGCACTATAAAAGTTGAATGAAAATCAATTAAAAAGTCTCTGGACCAGGACGGACCATATGCCATCAGCATCTAGCTGTCAACAGTTAGCCACTGCTGATTCATCATCAGATTTGCCACTGCTGCATTAAATCATAAAAGCTGTAGTTTTATTTTGAATGGAAAAATGGCCCAAGTGGTCAAAAGCTGGTGGTAAATTGGCAGTGGCTACCTGCTATCAGCAAATCATCACCAACCAATCTTGAAAGAGTTATATATTTGATTGGTTTTGACTATATATAAAGATATTTTGTTCAGTGTTGGGGCCACATGTCTTAAAACCTCTTGCAGCCTCTGTGCCACTAGCTGACAAACCTCTGGTATAGAACATACAATTCTTAAACATAAAACTGCTTGAATTTGATAATTTTCATAAAACTTACAACTTCTCTATCAATGGCTTCTGTTTCTTTTTGAACATCATACATCTTTTTTATCCATTTTTTTTGAAATTTGTTTTCAATTATATCAAACATAGGAGTTGAAGGTCTATTAGCAACACCAAAAGTCATGTCTTCAGAAAAATTTACAGTGTTTTTCCATTTTTTTCCTTTTTTTTGAGGCACCCTAAGGTCATGTTGTGCTCTATATTGAGAATTTTCCTAAAAATATAATTTAAGTTGGAAATACATTGATCTTACTATTTAAATAAGCAAGCTTACAAGTATATTTTTGACTTAGCCAATTACACAAGCTTTTCATAAATTTTATTTAGTGCACAAGTAAAAGCTTTAAGCTAATAAATCAGCAATTTCAAATTAGTTTATCATCCCAAACCCCCAAGAAATAACCCAATCTCACATACTCTGTTATAAAATTAGCTTTGAAAATTGTATAGTTCTACATTTCTGTTGAATTTTCACACCTACAAGATCTACTAGCTAATTGATAAGTTCAGAAAAATAACAATATACTGTATAGTTAGTCACAATTTTATCTGTATTGCAAGCACAACTTGCATAAATATACTGTGCCTACAATAGAGCAACACCAATGGACCAAAAGTAAGTTAAGCAGCTTCTAATATTTTTAAAATCTACAGTATAATGCTGAATAACAAGCAGGGAAGGTGTACATGTTTAATTAAAGAGTCAAGCAATGACCTTATTTGACAAAACTAAGAATTCATCCAAAATTTATTGCTTCAGTGACAGAAGCTGAACATAATAGACCAAGGGTGGAAAATCTGATTGCATCTGCACTTGATTGCACCTCAAAATAAAGAAGTTAGCTAAGGGTCACATTAAACTTCGTTTGAAAAAAAATTGTTTTCTTCTGGATTGTATGTTTGATCCCACACCAAATTCGATTTCAAGACCAAAAAAAGTTTTCACTTAAAGTGTATGGTTAATCCCAATAATTTATTTACCTTTTACACTGAATGCATAGACCAGAAAAAAAACGTGGCACACCAGCTTTTCAACCACACACAGACCACATTAAAATATCTTGTGGGTCACATTTGGCCTATGGACTGCAGGTTTCCCATCCTTGTGCTAGACTAGTGAGCAGTTGAAACTGCTGTTATATTTCACTGCTACAGAAATAATAATAAGTTTTTGCAAAGATTAACTCTAATAACAATTAATCTAATTACAAACATATAGTAAGAATGGTCAAGTCAATCAACAAGCAAGTGCCGACAGAACTGCTTGTTGATTGACTTGACCATTCTTACTATATGTTTGTAATGGGAACTGCAGGGTTTTGCTTGTCCTAACCCGTATCCGTGTTAGCTAACTTGTTGTGGTTAGCATATCGAAACCACTGCCAGTATGCCCTTGCAGTTTAGCAGTGTCTTTTGCAGTTGCGCTGGTGGAACATTGTTTTCATTGTAATTAATCTAATTGTTGATTAGTTTTGCATAAAATAAATCATAGGAAAGAAAAGTCTGACTAAGCTTAGGTAAAAAAAACAACTGAATTTAACATTAATTAATATATGAACTACTAATTAGGAAATGTGTCAAACCATAAATTTGATGCAAATAAACAACAATGCAGTGAATGATGTTAAGTGTGCAATTAATAATAAACACTAGGGCTGATTTGATTGTGGTACCAAAATCATCATCCATCATTTATTTTTGCCCAAAATAAAGGTCACAACATGTTTTCCCTGCTAGAAGGGATTAGCTGTTTCTAACAGCTATGCTTTCACTACTGTCTTTTCTTTGCCAATTCTTGTTGCAACCCTCTTCTTCTCATGTCTTCCTCAACAACCACAATCCACTGTTTCTTAGATTTTCCTTCCTTTTTACCTTTCACTGTAATTTTCATAGTTATCACTCGAGCTTTTTTTTTTGCACATTCTTTCAACATGCCCAAAACATCACAGTATTTTACTTCTCAAAAATTCTTGCAATGGTTTAACACCTGTAGATTGTGGTACATAAATGATACTCTCAAATTGCCAAACAGTGTAAACATAATGCCATCACCAGAAATTTCAACTGGCCCACACTGAGGTGTAAAGGTGCTCCATGGTTTTTCAAATTTTTATTTTACTTTAGCTCAATTTGATAATTTTGTGCTAAAATGGTTTTCAAAAAGTTGAATAAAATTAATAAAAAATTAGTTTTGAGGTAGCACAATGAAAATGTTTTTCACTGGATCGATTTAAAAAGAGTTTTGGTTACTATTATTAATTTTTACCAATATCAAATTTTTGTTTTTTTTAGCATGATTCTGATGGCAAAAGAACTTGAAACAATGCTTAAGCAACATTACCAAAAATATTGTTCAAAAAAACCTTAATTGTCTCAACATTACTTTAAACTTAAAGCAGTTAATTGTAACCCCAACTAAAGTACCAAATACAGCTTGTTTTTAAGCCTAATTTTTACATAGTATGCCTCTTTATTTTTTCTTGTATGACCTTGTTTCAATTTAGAAATATTTTGTTTTTTACTGTGTAGAAGGCTCTGACAAAATAGCCGATTAAGAGCAACAGACCCAAAAAGGAACATGCTTTTCTACATTTAAAACAGAATATATTGATTGTTTAATTGTAAAGAAAATATAATTTTATCATAAGTTATAAAACTAAAATACATTTCAGAAAACTTATTAATTTTTTAATTAGTTACTTTTGCTGTGACTAATCCATATTTGACAGCTTCTATATTTAACCTGATAAAATTTTTTGATGCAATTTTTTTTTTCTTTTTTTGAGGATTATTTTCTAAAAATACCATTGCTTCAGCAACTCCACCATCTGTAGAACAGTAAGGTTTTCCATAAATGAAATCTTTATTTGGCACAAAGTATGATCTTCTACATTTTCCTAATTCAGGCTGTAAGTATATAAAAGCATTTATATATAAACTTTAAACAGTTTAAAAATATTGAAATGAGTCAACTAAAAGTAGATTAAGAATGTTTTCTCTTATGTATGGTAATTGTGTTTTCTCTAGTGTTTTAGCAATGGGTGATAAAAGTGATATGGGTTGGTAGTTTGTGCCAATATTGAGTTCTTTGGTTTTAAAATAGGATGATTGTGGCTAGTTTCTAAAGTGTACAGTACTATAGTGTTAGTGTTGAGGGCAACATTATACATGTTTATGAGGTATTTGATGGCAAGTGGCTCAAAGTGTTCAAGGTGTGTAATGTTTATGCCATCAGGCCCAGTGGAATTGATTTTTGAACTGATTGAGATGGCTAATTACACTTGTGCAGTGGTAAGTGGTATTTTATCAGTGGCAAGGTTCTCAATAATTTTTGTAATTTTCACTCTTTCACAGTGGGGCTTTTGTCCACTAACAGCACTATAAAAGGGTTTTTTCAAAAATTAAGCAATTTTTAATTATAATTTCCCCATTGATTATAAAGAAAAGTTGTTTAAATTTTATATCATTAAAAAAATTTTTTTTTCTTGAGTAAAATGATATAAAATTTGAAATTTGTTCAAAAACAAGTTTGTGTGAAGAAAGATTTTTCTTCCCAAAGCTTTTTATCTGACACTCTTCAGGGGAAATCGTCAGAATGAAGCAGAATTGAAACCAAACTAAGTTATAAAGGGGAAAGCAGAGTTTTCATTGGCTGAAAGAAGTTAGCCAATGAGTGAAAAGATTAAGAAATTTTCAAAGAGTAGATGAATTCTTTTTGTTTACACAGAAGGGGATTGAGAGATTTAATGAAAGTCGCTTCAAGAGCAGAAAGATGAAAGGAAGAGTGACCTCAAGTGAGAATAGAAAATTTTTCGTTGCTATAATGAAGGGCGCATTGGGCGTTGTCAAGAAGATGTTGTCCAATGGCGGATTTGTGAAATTGTTGTGGGCATGTGTTGTTCTTGCAAGAGTGGGAAAGACTTTGGCAGTTGGCCAAGGCACAAGGATTAGCAATGGATCTAGGAACATGTTGTTTAATTCGCTCTTCTAGCCGTTGAGACATGCAACCAACGTACCGACTATCGCAGTGGCACAAAAACTGGTAAATAACATTGCTGTGATGATGGGAAGGTAACACGTCTTTCTTAATCGCTGGAAAGAGCTGTTGGGTGTTAAAAATAACACATGGTTCAATGGAGAAAAAGCAGCGTTTCACAGCAGACGTAATCTGCTTTTCGAATTTCATCAAGACGTTTCCAATCCATGGGATGTGTAGGTAGACAGGGCACTTTTTTACTGTGTGGACTGGGTTAGAATTTAGTTGTTGAAGTTTTTGCTTAAAAGCCGAATTGATTGCACGTTCTGGGTAGCCATTTTCCAAAAGAATTGAATGAATTTTGCCAAGCTTTTGGTCCAGTTTGCTTTTAGAACAAATTATAAAAGCTCTGTGAATGAAAGTACCAATTAGATTGATTTTCTGTTTCTGGGGGCTAAAAGAGTTCCAACGTAGATATTGGCCAGTGAAGGTGGGTTTCCTGTATACTAAAGTTATAAATTCCGAATCATGCCTTTCTACTAACATGTCAAGGAAAGGGAGAGAGTGATTAGATTCCTTTTCATAGGTGAAGCGTAATGAGGGATGAAGGGAGTTGAGCTGGATGAAAAAAGTGTTGCAGTCATTGTTGAATACGGCAAAAGTATCATCAACATACTGGAAGTACACTAATGGTCTTTTGGCGATGTTGAAAAGTTTTGCTTCTTGGTAGCCAACCAAAATGTTTGCTAAAGTTGGACCGAGCAGTGAGCCCATAGCAATGCCGTCGATTTTGGAAAATGGCTACCCAGAACATGCAATCAATTGGGCTTTCAAGCAAAAACTTTAACAACTAAATTCTAACCTGGTCCACACAGTAAAAAAGTGCCCTGTCTACCTACACATCCCATGGATTGGAAACGTCTTGATGAAATTCAAAAAGCAGATTACGTCTGCTGTGAAACACTGCTTTTTCTCCGTCGAACCACGTGTTATTTTCAACACCCAACAGCTCTTTCCAGCAATTAAGAAAGACATATTACCTTCCCATCATCACAGTAATGTTATTTACCAGTTTGTGTGCCACTGCGATAATCGGTATGTTGGTTGCACGTCTCAGCAGCTAGAAGAGTGAATTAAACAACACGTTCCTAGATCCATTGCTAATCCTCGTGCCTTGGCCAACTGCCAAAGTCTTTCCCGCTCTTGCAAGGCCAACACACGCCCACAACAATTTCACGAATCTGCCATTGGTCAACATCTTGACAACGCCCAATGTGCCCTTCATTACAGCAACGAAAAATTTTCTATTCTCACTCGAGGTCACTCTTCCTTTCATCTTTCTGCTCTTGAGGCGACTTTCATTAAATCTCTCAATCCCCTTCTGTGTAAACAAAAAGAATTCATCTACTCTTTGAAAATTTCTTAATCTTTTCACTCATTGGCTAACTTCTTTCAGCCAATGAAAACTCTTGCTTTCCCCTTTATAACTTAGTTCGGTTTCAATTCTGCTTCATTCTGACAATTTCCCCTGAAGAGTGTCAGATAAAAAGCTTTGGGAAGAAAAATCTTTTACTTCATGCAATCTTCAAATCCAAATGTTTATTCAAAAACAAGTTTGCAATAAACAAAACAAGAGACTCCACTTTTCTTTGCAAAAAATCTCTTTTTTCCCAATAATTATGACTAGTGACAAGATAATTCAAATTTTCAAGTCGCTACGTGTTGCTAGAGTTGTACTCTGCCTGGTAGAGGAAGTCTTGTCTGAATATTTTGTGAAATGCATGCGCTATATTTGATTATCCTCCCAAGAAAATATGACAAACGGTACATTACTAAGTAGAACAATGAAATTTTGAACTTGATCATATTGTGTGTGCTTGCACAGCATTGTTTGAATCTTTGTGCACTTTGACTTTGATCAAAAAAAAAAAGTTTCGACTTTTTTTTTGTGGCAATTTATAAAGAAATGGCAAGCTCATAGTTTATTTTAGCTTGTTCAGCAAAGTAACATAGTTTCTTGTCATTCAATAAATTCTTATGTAACAAATTTTGATCGACTGATGTATTTTTGCTAAAGCATAAAACTATACTAGTATTATATTTTAGCAAAATATTTTCAATTGGGTTATTTAAATTTTTTCGCTTCAGTGAATAGAAATGTATCACTCATTTTTTTATACATTTCATGTAATAAGCAATAAAGCATTTTTCAAGCACAAAGTTCACTGTCCATAAGGCACAGCAGTCAATTTATTTTTTATATTTATCCTTCTTACAAAAAGTGTCTGAGGCACTCTAAATACAGCTACTGTCAAGCAATTACCTTGACCTGCTTGTGGAGACGACTAAATATTGCCGTCCACTTTGAACTTTATATGTATGTATATTTGTAGCTTTTTTTATTTATAGGCATGACAGAAATCTGGTTGTGACCCGATTAGCTAAAATAGAAGTTATTACAGTGAACAACTTATCTCTATTCCATTTCTTCTGAGGCTTTCAGATGTTTTTTGCTAATTAAAAATTTTGAATTCAAAGCAATGTGCAGCGATATATAAAGGACTTGCACATTTGCTGGGGTATTGTGATGTAAACAAGAAACATCAAAGGGTTTTTCAGGAAAAAAGCCAAAAAAAATTTGCCAAGTTTGTTTTTCTACTCACTTTGAGTCACGTTATATGGCCCATATTGGGACTCCTGCTGTGAAAGAGTTAAAATACTTAAGAAAACACTATTTCCATACATAACAGAAATGATGCCACCATTTCTCATCCACTTGCATTCAAACATCAACAAACACTGGTTTGCACAACATCTACCACCAAATTATAAAAGAGCTTCAACAATCAAAGGTCTGAAAAATGGACTGTAGCAATGTTATTGGACATCAATAAAGTATTTAATGCAGTGAACACATACAAAAAGCATCTCACACCAAACATCGTAATGTCAACAACTCATTCAACCATATCTTCACAAAATACATGAATGGGCTCCACTAATAATCTAATAATCTTCATAAAAACATAGACAAAACTAAAATCATACCTTTTACACCAGGCCCAGCTCAATATGACACAACCACTTCACTTAAGCATTGTCATTTTTAAGAGCATCCACTCCAGGTTAGACACAAACAGGACTGGAGCCAAGGGTTATTCCTTCACTATCCCAGGCTATTGTACTGCCAGGATCAAATGCAGGCAGTGATGTTGTTAAGCCAGCATGAAGTTTCATTATCTGAATCTGTCAGATTTCATGCTCTATGCAGTGCTTGATGTATGTGGCATGTTATTAGGACATGGTCTGCAGTTTGTTTAGAGGCACCATGCTCACAATTTGGTGAAGGAGTAAGACCCTATTTGTGCATGCACAAATTGAATCAACCAACACCAGTCTTTAGGCTATTAAAATTGACCCAAACTGTTTGGGGCAAGCTCATCCCAATAGGGCTGGCATTGGTTCTGAGAAAGAAAACAGAGCCTGGATGTATTCTCACAGTACTCTGTGTTCCATTTATAATTTGTCCACTCAGCAGCAGGAATGTCAAATCCAGCAAGATTGTTTAAGAGATTCTGTGCTCTTGCTCTTGTCAAGCATCTGACAACCCATTTAAAAGACAATACAAAATCTGATTAGGGTCCAGAGATCCAAAATAAGCCTAAGAAAGTGTAGCTTTTAGTCAATGAAGCTCAGCTGGCTGGATTTTTGAAACTATGAGTAAGTAGTCCATTGGAGTGGGATGCAGGCATGCAGTGATTATGCACAAGGCATCATTCAAGACACTGTCTATGAGGCAAGTGTGAGCACTGCAACACAAGATTGGTGTGCAGTACTTAGCTGTTGAGTGGACCATAGATAAGGCAGCTGTGTGCAGTGTTTTGGCACCCCATCCTGAGCCTACTAATCGCCTCAGCAGTGTGACACGTGAAGATAGTTTTTTGCATAATGCCACTCAATGGTGACCAAACATGAGCAATCTGTCCAGTTTTACCTGAAGTAGGGATCAGACAAAATGGTAAAAGTCTATTATTGTGGTAGTCTTTTAGCTCATGTTTGGTCTCTCAGATATTTAAATAAAATACTGCCATCACCATCTTAATGTGATTTAACTTCAACCTCCAAGTCTGGAGAAACACTGAAAGTGCAGCCATATTTTTGGTTAAAGTTCTTCCAAATCCTTCCAGTTTCCAGAAGAGTGTAACAATGCTAAATCATCAGCACAAGCAAACTTTTTAGAAATTGTGGAGTTTAGGTCATATACAGGGTGTCAAGAAAGTTCCTGATTCTAAACAAAATTATATAGGGCTAATGACAGAAGGTTAAATCAACAAAAGGTTTATTGTGGTGATAGAACAAAGCTCCATAAACATAAAAAAATCTGGTTTATTCAAAATGACCCCCATCTGTATCAATGACACGTTGGAGCCTCTGTCGGAAATTCTGACAAGCAGCACGAAGGGCATCTTGAGGAATTTTCTCCCATGCTCGTTTCAGGGAAGCTCGAAGATCCTCCAGATTGTTATGGGGTGAAGAACAGGCTTCTTTTTCCAGAATACCCCACACACACAAATCCATAGGATTGAGATCAGGCAAAGATGGTGGCCACAAATCTTTGGTCCAGAATGAAGGAAAGTGCTCTTCGCACCACTTCTGCGTCTTCTTTGATGTGTGAGAAGGCACGCCGTCTTGTTGGAAGGTGAAGGACTTATTTTTGAACTTTTCCTTCATCGATGCGAGGGCAGGGGTTAAAATATCATTGACATACGAATCTGTATTCACTTTGACCCCCTCTTTAACAAAAATGAGGGGAGATTTCCAAGATTTGGAGATCGCACCCCATACCATCACAGACGAGGGTTTCTGTCGGCGTGAAACGAATCGAAGATGATCAGGGAGATCCTTGGGCGACTTTCCGAGAATCCTGTCATTCTGGGTGTTGAACTTCGCCTCCACCGAGAAGAGTTTTTCGTCTGAAAAAACGATTTCGCCTTTCTCCGTGCCTCCCTTCAGACGGTTCAGCAGAATTTTGGCCCTCTCCTTTCTTTTTTGCTTCTGGAGGTCAGTTAGGAGTTGTCTTGTCCTGATTTTGTATGAAGACATTTTGAGATCCTGTTCAACAATTGTTCTGACAGACTCATGGCTGATATTCATGTCTTTAGCTGTTTTCCTCAAGGATCGTTTGGGGTTCCTCCGAATTCTCTCCCTGAGGGCCTTGATCTTAGCTGATGCCGATCAACAACATTGTATTTTTATGTTTGCTAAAAATACAATGTTGTTGATCGGCATCAGCTTCATTTTAAAGCAGGGAGTTGCAAAAGTAACTTTAATGTTTAGTAGGTATTTAATTCATAATAAGTATGATTTTTAAACATTTTGTATTTAGCAACCATCTGTGATAAACTAATATCTAATTTTAACAACAACAAATTTACATGTTCTGTGTTTTTAAATCTAAGCAAAACTTTTGACACTATTAATCATGATCATGATATATCAATAGAAAAAATTTAATATATAGTTTAGATTAAGAGGCAAGGTCGTATTTATCATAAAATCATACCTAAGTAATATAATTCAATGTACAAAAATAAAAAATGTTTCATCTGATTTGACTACACTTAAATGTGAAGTACCACAGGGTTAAATTTTTGGACCCTGTTATTCCTACTCCAAATAAATGATCTTTCAAATGTATCTAATATAAAGACTACTCTATTTGATATCTGTGCAAAATAATGTTAATAAAGAATTGTTTGTAATAGATGTATGGTTGAAGTCAAATAAATTATTATCAAACTACTCTAAAACCTATTTTGTACCATTCAGTAACAAAAGAAAAATTTTACTGATCCCTTTGATATTACCATCAGTGGTCATTTTATTGAAAAAAAATGTAGTTTGAAGTACCTTGGGGTAACTTGAAATGAGCACTTAAACTTTCTAAAGTTTGTGGCATATTTGTAAACTCAAACACTGTGCTACCCTAGCGACATTAAAAACTATCTATTTTGCATTATTTTAATCGGACGTCTAAAACTCTGTATTGAATTGGAGAAGAGCTAATAAATCAATGCTGGCTCCTATTCAGGTCCATCAAAATAAGTTCATTCGTTCTTGTTTATTTTTACCAAAATCAACAAATATAAATAATTTCTTTCATAAATTTAATGTCCTAAAAATAAACAATGTTATTAAATTTACTTATGCAAAGTTCATGTTTAAGTATATGCATAATATGCTTCCTAAAACTTTTTCAGATTACTTTCAATGAACATTTAATGAACAAATTCATAATTATAATACTCACCACATAAAAAATTGATTCATTTTTACCAGGGGTGCGGAGCTAGCAATAAAACCTATGGCTCCAGCTCCGGGATTTTAAAATGACTGGCTCTGGCTCAGCTCCAGCTCTAGACTCTAAAACTTCTTCCTACTCCACGCCCTGGCTCCAGCTCCGGCTCCACACCCCTGCCTTAAACTGTTCATTTATGTGTGCTATGATCAAATTCAATACTTTATTTTTTCTTTTGTTTTCTACAGTTATCCTTCTGACTCGCAGGAAAGCGACAGAGGTGCTATACATAGGGTAGGCAATTACCCCAACCTGCTTCCGGAGATGCCAAGATATTGCTGTACGTGTAATTTAATAGAGATATTACCGCAATTTAGAACTCCTTACCAAGACCACCAAGCAGGAGAAAGTTCCATAAAGTGTCTTTTCCAAGAACAGAACAGAATGGCACAAGTGGGTTTTGAACCAAGACCATGTTAATCATCAGCCTGGTGCTTTAACCACTTGACCACGCTGCCTACTTGACTTTTTTTAGAAATGTTTCACTCTAAAAGTGACCATGACTCTTAAAAGTTGGCAGCGTGGTCGAGTGGTTAAAGCACCGGACTAATGATCAACATGGTCTCGGTTCAAAACCCACTTGTGCCATTCTGTTGTGTTCTTGGGAAAGACACTTTACAGCACTTTCCCCTGCTTGGTGGTCTTGGCAAGCAGTTCTAAATTACAGTAATATCTCTACTAAATTACTAGCGGACAGCAATATCTTGGCATCTCCGGAAGCAGGTCTGGGGTAATTGCTTACTGTGAAAGTGTATTCCATGCCTCTCTGGGAGGCAGAACATTAACCAACTCAAGCAAAGGATAATAGCACTATATGTTTCTGATTTACCAAATATAGGCAACTATAAAACATAATATTTAATTTGAATAAAAAAATTTAGCTGTGTACTTTTAATTCAATACAAAGCTGGAACTTAAGCTGGTGCAACTTTACTGGTTCCAAGCCTTTCAAAATATCAGGCTCCATCTCCAACCTATTAAAAAATTGCCTCCAGTTCAATTTTTTGAAAATATGTAGCTCCAGCTTTACATTTTTAAAATTTGTGACTTCGACTCTGACTCCACTTTTTTAAAATATGTGGCTCTGGCTCCAGCTCCAGCTCCAGACCCTAAAATTTCTTCCTGTTCCAGGCTCCGGCTCCACACCCCTGGTTTCTAACTGCACGTATCTTCTAATTTTACTAAAAGAAATTAAATTTCAATGGTTTAAAGATATGGTCTAAAATTCCTAAAAACATTAACAAAAACTCATTTCATAATTTTAAAAATTTGTATGTATTTGAATTGTTTTAAATTGTGTCGGTATGTTGTAATTTGCAACAATTTGTAAATTGTAATGTTTTTGAATTGTTTTCATTTTTATCAGTATATTTTTTCATGACCTGACAGCTGATCGAACAACACTTGATCAAACGACACTTGATTGAAACATCACTTGATCGAAATGACATTTGATCGAATAAGAAAAAAGAAAATTTACAACTTTGAATCTGTCTTAATTTTTCGTCCCAAAACCATAGTGATCACTAAAAAAACTATAACTTTTCACTTTGACTCTGTCCCGGTTTTGTCAATTTTTTGTCCCAAAAACATAGTAATCTCTAAAAAAAGATCTTCCCTTTCAGTCTGTCTCTTATTTCTGTAAGGGTCTGCAAGGGTGGGGCCATCACACAATGCCCCTCCTAAATAACTGACTACAATGTAAATTGAATACAAAGGAATGGCAGCAATAGGCATCTAACAAAACATAACTATGGCATGAAATCTACTTGTTTCCCCCTAAAAATGCTGAGCCCAGGAAACTCTTTAAAAAACCCTGACCTTGACATTGACCAAAAATTAAAAAAATAAACACAAACTGTTCTCTTACTGATGACCTCTGCTTTTTTTTAATCTAATTTACAGCAACAAAGACATTGTGTAATCACAAAAACATTCAAAAGTAAATCTTTTTTTTTTTTTATCAACTGTCAATTTCTATCACGTGTCATTTCGGTGAAGTGTTGTTTCGATCAAATGTCGTTTCGTTCAAGTACTGTTGTGATCAAGTGTCGTTTCGATCAAGTGTGTTCAATCAAGTGTCGTTCAATCAACTGTCATAACACCATATTTTTTATGATTAACCTTGATAAATATTATTTTTTTATTTGGTTTGTCTTTGTTTATATTGCAATTTTATTTTTTATATATATGTATAGCATCTGATTCAAATAGTTAAAAGTGCTAGCTCACATATGGTAACGTAAAAGGTCTTTTGCTAGCATCTTCTTCTGGTAGCAATTGCATTGTACTATATACGTGATTTTTCATTCTTTTGTATGTGTCTTTTTATTTTTGTTTTTGTTGTCAATGAAAAAAAAATATAAAAAATGTATAACTTGTATATGTATTTGTGATGTATAATTCTATTACATTAACAATGGAGTTACGGCTAATATTGCTGATGGCTATACAAAGATTTTAATTTTTTACTATAACACCTATACAGTCATATTTATCAGAGGTATTATTTTTATTTATTTATTTTTTATTTTATCTCAATATTTATCCTCCTGACTCGTAGGAAAGCGACGGAGGCGCTAATACATAGGGTAAGCAATTACCCCGACCTGCTTCCGGAGATGCCAAGATATTGCTGTCCACTTGTAATTTAATAGAGATATGACTGTAATTTAGAACTGCTTGCCAGGACCACCAAGCAGGGGAATGTGCCGTAAAGTGTCTTTCCCAAGAACACAACAGAATGGCGCGAGTGGGTTTCGAACCAAGACCATGTTGATCATAAGCTTGGCGCTTTAACCAGTCGACCACGCTGCCAACCACTCGACTATGCTGCCATATTACACATGCTATTTAGTTTGCACATTCCAGAATATCTGATACCTACATTAACCCCCATCAAATGTTTTTTTTTAGATATTATAAATTATTTTAAACTATTTAGAATCTAAAATGCCAAGAAAACATTGCCAAGATTCTCAATGTTAAAATTGAGGTATGCAGGAAAATCTTTCACATTTTAATTGAATTTTTGGAAATATTTGCCCTAAAAATTGCTTTAGTGAATCATTTGTATTGAGTGTTAAGCATAATAAACGGTCTATACCCATTGTTTTTATTGCATATTTTTAAGGCTTATGAATCAAAATTTTTTTCCAAAAAATTTTTTTGGGGGTTTTCAAAATTCTTGGGGGGTGGCGGGGAAAAATGTTTTTTAAAAATAAATAACTTTTTTATATTAATATTTATAAAATGTTTGATATTATATTTGAATTCCTTGTTCTTTTCTGATTTCAACCATATATAACATGTTATAATTTAAACATATCTTGAAGAAGATATAAGCGTTTTTTGAAAAGGATTTTTTTGCTCCCCCAAAACTTTGCCACCCTATAACTCAAAAAGTATTAGTTGTAGAAACGTAATATTTGCACCAGTGGGTTTTGGCTATAAGATAACCACATACACCAATTTTTATCAAAATCGGAGATGTAGTGGTTAAAAAAAAATTTTTTTTGTGGCGATTTGTCATGGAATGACCCCTCACACAATTCAAAATTTAAATGTGCTTGCTCTTTTACCTAGCAATTTTGCTAATGATGCTGCTTACTCTCTTCTTTCTAGTTTTTTTCTTTATTTATTTAGATGTGCAAGTTGCTCTTTTTTGACTCGCATTTCTCTTCTTTTTATGTTTCTCTTTTTTTATTGTGATGCACTAGCTTTTTCAATTTGCATATGGTACAGCTTTTTCTCTTTTTTATCATACATGCAGCCAGAGGCACAACCAGGGGCTGATTTGGAGGTCATGTCATCCCCCTTTTAAACAATTTTGTCAGCTTCTTTTTCGCCTGATATGAGTACCCTTTGGGCACTGATACATAACAAGATAAAACTTTAATGCTAATAAGTACCCTTTGAGCATTGATACATAACAAGATAAAACTTTAGTGCTAATAAGTACCCTTTGAGCATTGATAGGTAACAAGATAAAACTTTAGTGCTAATAAGTGACATTTTGTGCCAATTGAACTAGAGTAACTGGTTACCATTTTTCTTTCTTCAAAGAATAGAGATGAGCGCATTTTTGCTAGGCTTCTTTAGTGTTTTTTTCAAACATTGTTTGAATTTTTAGCAAAATATCTGAAAATTTTAAGCGATTTCAGCAAGATGTTAAAATAAAATTTAAATGGTTTGTTCAAAAGTTTGACCTATAATTGCATTTGCCATCTTTTAGTAACTACTACATAGGAGAAAAATTTCGCATGATGCTTTAACTATACACTAAACATTGTTCACTCTATGTTCGACTTCCTTATTGAAACACAGCTAATGAGTTTTAATTTCCAAAACAATGATGAAAACCATTATTTACATTTTACTGCATTTAAAAAGAAACTTGAAACTTTGAAACTTTTGTGAAATTTGCTGCTTGTGTGCCGATACGGCATTCGATGCCCATTGTTGAAGCCCAGGCAACAGTCATTTTATTCCAAGTTTTTTTTATCTATGAAATATCTACTTATTATAGCTTTTATTGTGACATTATTGTGATTTTTTTGAGACGTAGTTTGCTTTTAGAAGATTATCTAGGATATTGTAGTTTAGTCACAGCTTAATTTCATTACTTGATGAAATAGAAAAACGCTTACACAAGTCAAATTTTACAATCTCAAATTATTAATTGTGATGTAACAGTTTACCTTACAACCTTAAAGGCTCGTTTTCACTACAAATGTGGAATGGATTATTCTTTATTTGTTTTACTGATTTCTTTGTGCACTTAAAATCTAAGAAAAGTGAATAAAGAATGCTTCACTATGCTTCTAGTAAAAAATGAGCCCTTTAACCTGCCCTCAAACGTCAAAAAACGTAATGGCACAAAGCAGAGCTCATGGGGCTTACTAAACAAGGCAATTATTAAGAAAAAATCAAGCAGGGTGTGGGGGAAAAAGCCCCCCTTGCACTTAAAAAGATGTTTGAATTGTGTCAACCTCCTTTTTTGCCTCTGCATGTTAAGAAATGCTAAACATTTTGCATTCCAACAAGAACAAGTAGTAAATTTAAAATATTGCATATGTGTTATTGTTAGTTTTGTTAAATAAAACATAAAATGTATAGCTTCAAAGTTTAAAAAATTATTCTAGAATAGGCTGGAATGCTCATCCCCTAATTACCTATGAATTATAAGTAGCAAAATTTTTAAAAAGTAATGTATTTATAAGCAGACTTTACTTTTGTTAAAAGCACATTTTGATTCATGCTTGGTCGAAATACTCCCAGATGATGTTCTTTGTCATTTCTAACTGCAACCTAAAAAAGTTCAGATTATATATAACTCTAAAGAGCCCAACATAGAAAGATCTAGCAAAAAAAATATTGTTCTAAGCATATTTACTTATAAAAAACACTTTATTAGAATGTATACTTTTATGGAGGCCTGGGCTTTTTTACCAAAATGTTTCATATCTGCAACTAATATATAATGCATCCAATCCCGGCAACCCAATATAAAAATGTTTTATACCCACAACTGCAGACCAAAAGCTTCATTTAATACTTATTATAAAAATTATGAAAAAAAAAACTGATAAAATCTAACCAAAATTTATATAAGTTTATTTAAAATTTAGACAAAAAAATCATAAAATTAATTTTGGTTAAATAACCTTAATCAGTAGGACAAATTTTTGTTGCCAAAAATCATGAAAAACTTGCATTTATTTTTACAGAAGTTGCAGTAAAAGTTGTATTTATGCACAAGCATTTCAAACAACAGTAATTCAATCAATTTATTTACATATAATGGTAAGTATTTCCAAAAATTATCTAGGGAGAAATGGCAATCTTTTGTCAACACTTTGCATAGCATGCTAAAACTAACTATGCAGTGCTGAAGTTGCTTGGAAGTTTAACAATTTGGCATACAGTTCTAGACTGATGCATGGCCAGGTCATTTTTACAATTGTTTCTTGGTCACTATTCAGTTTGAACCAGTGATCCAAATATTATTTACACAACCTATTTCCATTTGTGCAGGCTTTGCCCAAAAGCCAAATCATACTTACACTTCTAATTGAGGTTGGACACTGCCATACTGGCTAGAGTGGTCAAACTTTTCAATTGCCAGCTTGTCAGCTATTGCATGAAAAATAACTTTAAGATATAGCTAATCCATCACAGAGCTCTTTGTTATGCAAATCAAAAAAATGGAACTACAATGAAAAAGCTTGTTTTTTAAATCACACTAGTACATTTTGCGCAATACTTGATAAAATTTGAAAAGGTTGCATATAAAAAAGAAAAAAACTTTTTAAAATTTACAATATAAAATTCTTGGAAACAGCTTAAAACAAAAAACTACATAAATCCAGTGGAGATGCAGACTCTTTCTTTTTAATTCTTTTAATGAGAACAGTAATTTTTTAGTTTCATGTTTAAATATCAGACATTTAGCAAAAAAATTTTTAAGTAGAAGGACTCATGTCATCTCCAATTTTAGCACCTTGCTTTTGAGCTGTCACTGAAACTTGGTCAAAGCCAAATCATTCAGAATCATTTATAAATCTTCCTGGCTATTCATTTTTAATGCAAGAATTTAAACTCAGGAAGGTGGTATTGTGTAATGTCAAAAAAATTTAGTTTACTCAACATGACTAGATTTAAATATAATGGAGGAAAAGATTTTGAATCTTTATTAATTGAAGTTAAATTTAAAAAATCATTACATTTGGATGCAATTACAAGGTTCCATCAAATGATATTGTACTGAATTCCTCTTTTTTAGATATTATAAATAATAATTTGAAATATATAAAAAAACAACTAGTTTTCATTGGTTAACTTTAATTACAACATATTAGATTGTGAAAAATCTCCTGAGATTTTTTAGATCAAATGCTTGGTAATGGGTTAGCTTCTCTTATGAATAAACCCACAAGAATTACACAAAATAATGCATCTTCTTTAGATTATACATGGAGCAATTCTTTGGAAAACATGAAATTAAACTGTGGTGTATACCACTGTTTATGTGATCATCTCCCTATCATAATGTTTACTTTCATCAGCAAAAATTTCCCTAAAAATGTCCAACAATGTCACATTTCACAGATCAAAATACAAGTCTATTCTCAAGAGCATTTCCTATGAACTACTACATTACTATAGTGAAAAAGTTAGTGTTTGTCTCAGTGACCTGTCAAACTGTGCTGGCTGGAGATTTTATCTTCCTTGTTAAGAACATTCATGCATTGCCAGAGGCTTGCAGACAGAAAACAAAAAAAAAGAAACAAAGAGATTTGATAAGTCTATAAATGCTAAATGCAGGCCATTTGAATGCCATAATACTACATTTAAATGTTGAAGGCCAAAGTGCAAGTAAGATCTGCATTGACACCCAATTGGTAACCAGACGTAAAGCTTTGTCATCCATTTACAAGAGACTCATTGCACAAATGCATATTAGCTAGTGATAACACACTTCACACTGGCTGTTTGGGTGTCAAACAAGAAGCATTACCTTGCTATGTTTGTCCACAAGAAATTTAGTTCAACTTTTGTGGATCAATCTTCAGAGATCAGCAATTGAATGGCTGTGTGTAGACATTGATGGTTAGAAGATTGTCAATGTCTACAAACCACCAACCTTAATATTTTTAACTGCAGGCACATTGCTGGGGCTATAATTACATCAGCCCAGATAGCAAATGCCTGGCTGACTGCACCACCAAATGAAATCTTTCCTTCTTGTACATCTTAAAGATGCCCCTAGCTTCTATTCTGGTCACTGGAACACTGGAACCAATCCTGACTTGTACTCATCACAAACTAGCTATCTCGGAAATTACCATTCTCTGACTCTAGCTCTATTAATGAGGAATAACAAGACTTCTGTAATACATCTTTGCAGCAGCAAAATTATCAATTCCATGTGGTCACAAAAGCAACAATAGACCATGTTGGAATGCAGAATGTAAACACCTCTATCAGGTTTTTCTATGAGTTCATAGGATGAAGCAACTAGTTGAGATGCTTCTGACTTGCTCTCTCATCTTGATAAAAAGCGAAAAAATCTGAGGCTGTCAATAACATCGATTTCATGCAGTCCAGTCAACTGGCATGAAATATACTTAATAACTTGACTGACAAAACCAGGCACACACACTGCCTCTGCCCCATCACTGCCAACTTGATTGCCTCACAAGCTGATTAAAAATAAAATATACAAAACAACAAACTACAAGTCAGCCAGAATTATCATTAAAGAGGTTTTCCAACTCTGGAAAATTTTAACACAGCCTGACAAATGCATTCCTGGAAGAGACCTATTGCACAAATGCAGATTTCATCTATTGCACAAATATCTCTGGAAAAGACCTATTGCACGAATTGCTCTTTTTATCTGGCAATGCTCGTCACTCAATGCCACTTTCACAGAGTCTTTTGAACCCTCTCTTGGTTGCCAGAAAGAGTTCATCTATGGGTTGAAGCTTTCTTGGTTGTGGTGCAAGTGAGTGCATAATCAATTGTGTGTTTGCTTTCTCCAACCAATCAGAGACACCATTGCTTTTGGTATCTTTTGATATTTTATAAACCACAGTTTTTTCACAGTTCATCATTTGCCAATAAATTCTTTGGATGAGAGTTGGCTGAAAGAATTCTTAAGTAAACAGTCTTTTTAAAGACTACTGAAAAAAATTAAAGAGTTATGGTTCCATCCATTCCATTGGTTATTTTAAAGTTCTGTGTAACCAAGAATTAATAATCTTTTAATTCCTGAGCACTTCTTAGGCACCGATTTAATGCATTTTTTGCATTGAATGGAATTGACTCCAACACCCTATTCAGAGATTGCTTACAAATACTTAATATTTAGTTTTTGCATTACTATCTAACCAGCTCAAAAGGCTTTTGTTTACCAACATTGACTTTTAACCCTTTTTCTTTAAAAGTTTTCTTCTGTTTTGCATAACTTCTCCACCTACTTTCAGATGTTTCCAAAAAGAACCAAGTCTGTATAGAGAATTTACTTCAAAAGCTCACCTCTTGTATTACACTTTCAGCATATCTCCAGACTTGGAGGTTGAAGCTCAATCACACTAAGATGGTGACGGCAGCCTGCCAAACATGAGCTAAAGGTCTACAACAATGGTAGACTTTTACCGTCCTGTCCAACCCCTACTTATCTTGGGGTAAAACTGGACAGATCGCTCATGTTTCATCACCATCTAGTGGCATTGCGCAAAAAACTATCCTCGTGTGTCACACTGCTGAGGCGACTTATGGGCTTGGGATGGGTGCTAAAACACTACGCATAGCCACCTTATCTCTAGTCTACTCAACAGCTGAGTACTGTGCGCCAGTCTGGTGTCGCAGTGCTCACACTTGCCTCATCGACAGTGTCTTGAATGACGCCTTGCGCATAGTCACTGGATGCCTGCGTCCCACTCCAATGGACCACCTACCTGTACTCTCAGGCATCCAGCCAGCTGAGCTTTGCCAACTGGGAGCGACACTCTCCTTGGTTTATTGTGGATCTCTGGATCCCAATCATATCTTGTATGGCCTTTTAAGTGGGTCCTCAGATACTTGCCAAGTGAGACTAAGATCCAGATGCCCATTTGTGCCAGCAGCACGGAATCTCTTGGACAACCTTGCCAGACTTGGCATCCACACTTCTGAATGGACAAATCACAAATGGAAAACAGAGTATTGTGGAAATGCTTCCAGGCTCCATGCTTTTGTGCCCCAAAACAGTACCAGGTCTGTTGGGATGGGCTTACCCCAAGCAGCTTGAATTAAGCTCAACCACCTGCTGACTGGTGTTGGCAATTCCATTTGTCCATGCACAAATGGGGTCTTGCTCCCTCACCAAACTGCGAGTGTGGCGCCTCTGAGCAAACTGCAGACCATGTTCTAATAGCATGCCCTATACATCGGGCACCACATGGAGCACGAGGTCTGACGATTTTGGATGACAAAACTCGATGCTGGCTTAATAACACCACTGCCAGCATCTGATTCAGGCAGTGCAGCAGTCTGGGGTAGTAAAAGGATAAACCCTCGGCCCCGGTCCTGTTTGTGTTTAACCTGGAGTGGATGCCCTTCAAACAATGACAACCTCTTATATCCTTAGCTATCTCATCCAACATAATTGCAAACAAAAAGGGACTTAACATCAAACCCTGATGTACACCAAAATTCACATCAACCGATCTGATCTCACCCCTTTTACTCTCAGTGCTGTCCTTGAGTTCTTATATACAGGGTGATCAATATTTAGCGTTACAACTTTAAATAATTGTATTTGGGAAATGATACATACAGTTGGAGTAACACAGGTGAAATATGGTTACAGAATGAATATAAATTCAGTATAAATACAATTTATTCAATATACTTTCCATTCGAATCAATTACAAGCTGAAGACACCTGTAAGAGTCACAAATGATCACAAATGACTTGCCAGAGCCAAAATTCTCCTCTCCTGCCTTGAGGCAGGCACGCTTCCTAACCTTGTTTTCAGCTACAAAAAGAAATTTGATGTTCAACACCATTTGAATCCCCAGAATGATCGTCTTTGGTCACATGATGGAGAGGTAGAACCTCAAAGAGTCACTCAAGCCCAAAGGGCAGCATCAGCGATGGTCTGGGCAGCCGTTACCAAATCTGGAAGAAGTCCTTTGGTTTTCATACAAGGCATCAAACTGAACCAAGAGAATTACCGAAATGACATCCTTGTTGGTTTATTGTTGCCCTGGGCAAAAGAACACTTTAAAAAACGTCCTTGGACATTTCAACAAGATTTGGCATCGTCACACAGAGCTAAAAAGATGCAGAAGTGGCTATCAGCCAATGTTCCCAACTTCATTTCCAAAGAGGAATGGCCCCCTTCATCACTTGATTTGAATCCTCTCGATTTTGGTATCTGGGAGTATCTTGAGAGCAAGGTCTCAGCAACACATCATAAAAGTTTGGAAGCACTGAAGACGAAACTATGGAAGGAATAGTGAAAATGCCGCAGGATGTGATTCGTGACTCTTGCAGGTCATTTTTGAGGTGTCTTCAGACTCTTGCAGGTCATTTTCAAGGTGTATTCAGCTTGTAATTGCTTTAAATGGAAAGCATATTGAATAAATTGTGTTTGTACAGAATTTATATTCATTCTGTAACAATATTTCACCTGTGTTACTTCAACTGTACATATCATTTCCCAAATACAGTTATTTGAAGTTGTAACACTAAATATTGATCACCCTGTATTTCAATTATGGATGAAATGTCTCTTTCCATTACATCTTTTTCCATTTATGTGTCCACTAGAGTAAGCACTTGGTCAAATGCTTTTTCTAATTCTACAAAAACATAGAAGTTGCTCCCCTTCCACCTAGTATTTCTCCATCATCTGTTGTATCATCATCATCTATTTCACAATAATATTGTATCTATAGTGCCTTTTCCTGGCATAAATTCCATTTGCATTTCATCAATCTCAACTTGCTTCCTAAGCCACTTTTCAAAAATTCTTTTCACAACTTTCATCCTGTGTTACAACAATTTCACACTTTTGTAGCTGCAGCAACACTTAAAATCTTCCTTTCTTTTATCAAGAAGTAAAATTTTACCTGTTATCAAGCTTTTTGGCATTTTTTTTTATGTAAAAAATCATTTCCCCCCTTCTCCAGATAGTTTAAGGAGATCAGGGGCAACTCCACTTCTAAGGTAATCTGCCAAAACAACAATGTGTACACATGAAGCAGATAACAGTTTTGTTATAAGTTGCTGCAACCATGCATACATATTTTCAAAAATCTATTTCTTATTTTGATCACATGCAATAATATATTGTTGCTTTTTTCTTTTTTGTAATCAGGCAATTTTTCTTTTTGATTCTATTTTTACTGCCGGGTTAAAATGAAAAATACTAATAGTAATGTATTGATAATAGAGATTTTGTTTTTGTCTTAAAATATATATATAATTATAAAATTTTTAAGGTCTTGCTTTGTTACTAAAGCAACTACATTATTAGTAAAACCACAACTAAAGATTTCTAAACCAGATTTAATTCATACTTAAATTAAAATTAACATCAATTCAGGAAACAAATCCAAACCAATAAATTAACTGCTATGTGTCCATTTTTTTTATGCCAAGCTTGATGGATAAACTGCATAATTGTTGCATTACTGAGATTGAGGTGACTTTAATCACGTGAGTTGAATTCAATTATTTTTTGATATACATTAGAAATATAGAAAATCAGATGTTAAAATAAAATGGGATTCAGATTTTTTTAAATTGTTTTGTTTTTAGGTGACTTTTCAGACAGATTTTAAAAATTTCTTGGAGAAAAGCTTGATCAGGTATTAAGGCCCATTTCCACTACGAGCATGGAAAAGAGCATTCTTTGTTTGTTTTATTGATTTTTTTTTGCGCTCGCTTCAGTTTTAACCGCTCGCTTCAATCAAAGATCAATAAAAGAAACAAAGAGTGCTCATTTCCACGCTCGTAGTGGAAACGAGCCTTTAAACTTTTAACATAAGCAATAGACCCTCAGTCATTATTGCCAATCATGGTTATAAAGTCATCAATTTTTAATTTGGTGAAATAATGTGTCAGCCTTCATATAAGCAACTTTAAAATCTCCATCTTTTAAACTTTATTTCAACATATTCTAATCAAACACAACATTTAGCAGCAAAAATAATAAAAATATTGCATTGAGTGGGTCTGCAAACATTTCTATATGCTCTCACTCAATACAAAGAGTTAAACTTGAAACTATCAATTCTAAAATTAAACCTGCATCAACAATTATTTAATCACAGATACCTCCCTGAAATTTCTCCACTTCAACCATGACAAAAAACAAATATTGTAATAATATTTCTTTTTGCTAAATTTAAAAATATTGATCACTAATAATCTTTAATTTGATAAAAAATGTTTTGTGGCCTCATACAACTTTTTTCTAAAATGGTAAATTCATCAAACTAGACCCTTAAAATAAAATATTTTGATGAAATGATAAATTTATGTTTGGAATTAAAGTCACTCAAAATCCAAAATGATGTTGATCAGACATTAATGGCACTCTGCTCTTAACAGATGATGTTACATTAAAAAAGCAATATTGTATAAAGAAGATGAGACATGAAGTGTTACACTCAACCTATCAGAAAAGTTTGTTTGTTGAGGTGTTGTAAGTGTGATCAAAAAAGCTCTCAAATGATCCAATTCACCCCAGTTGACAGCATAAACACTAACCCATGTACTAGTTTGCTACAGTTTTAACCCAAAACAAGATAAAAATGTATAGTCAAACTGGCAAATGCACAGCGAAAACGCAGAAAATTTTAACTTTTAATTAAATAGCTTGCTTTTTGAATGCAATGAAGCCATGAATTTAACTTATTTTATTTAACAATTTATTGACGTGTTTAAAAAAAATATTTTTTTAAAATTTAACTTCCGTTTCTGGAGCCGGCACGGCTTTTTACGAGATACGGGTAATGCACAGGCGATCACAGTTATTGCACATTTTTTGTACTTTAAATGTTAGACAATCAAAACTTAGGTGGAATGATTTAAAAAATTTTAAATATGGAAAGGACTACCTGAGGGGGGGTTAAAGGGCCAAAGTCCACCAGTTAAACAAAATAAAAATAGCTTTAAAATTTTTTTTGTGATTCAAAAATTTGTCTCAATTTTTCTTGCTGACCTCTCCTTTCACATGTTGTTTCGGTTTCATCAACGCATTATATACAACTGGAAGGGAATAATTAAGTGCACTGATCACAGGACAGAATTCTCCGTTCCTGGTAATGAAACTACATCTCTAAATAACCTATTGCATAGTTCATTATTTTTAAATCTATTCGATTATTTATATGAGCAAAGAGCCTAACCTGCTTTTTCCTGGTATAATTAGATTCAAATACGGTTAAGGCAGGCATAGAAATAGTTAGGCTACGTATGGAACCACATAATGAATAAAAGATTTTTTTGTGATTATAAAAAATAAAGAAAAAAAAAAGTTATTGGAATTCTAATAAGGTTTCGTTGTTTTAGAGAAGTGTTCGATCAGAGAAGAATAATGCTATATTAGTTTTGAAGAACAAATTCAAATCAACAATGAAGATTAGAGCACACTTAGATTATTATAGATTATGTTGATTCAGCCTCTTGTTATTCGTAGTGGTCTGCTTTTTACAGATATCAATTTATTTCAGAATTTAGTGTGTTTTATGTTGTCCTGTTGCACGTCATTAAGTAAGCAGTAGTTTACAAAAGCTAATGCAATTAAATAAATTTTGATCAACTTCAGTGCATTTTTTTTTGGTTCATTTCTGAAGAATTTTCATGCCAGTTGTATAGGCCTATTGCTCAAATTTTTTTTTCTTGTCCACTGTTGATTTTCCCGATATGCTTCCGGTGATGCCAAGATATAGCTGTCCGGTTAAATTTTATTATTTGGATTTTTGTTTATTCATTCATTTCGATATAAATACTGTAATATGTAAATATGCTAACTAAGAATTCCAAGCAGAGAGAAGTGTCGTAAAATTTCTTTTCCAAGGATACAACAATTTGACCCAAGTAACTTTTAAACTGCAACCATGTTGATGCGGCGCCATCAAAATGGCGCTCTCAACCACTCGACCAGGTTATATAAATTTTTGTAATTCTTAAAAAATAATTGTCATACGTAAGGATAGGCTACTTAACCTTTTTCTCAATTTTTTTGTTACTAATTAAACAAGCAAAACATCTCATTGAAATTTTGTTTTCGTATATAAAAACATCTAATTCTCCAAATGGAAATACTTTAAATATAATTTCAGAAAAAAAAATCATCAAACCCTAAAAAAATCTCTGCTCTTCCCTTGCCCTTGATCATAAACATCAAATCATAGAACTAAGTTTACTGTTTCTGACAAAAGATGCGAGTTGGAAGCACGTTGATGCTATTATGCACGGTCGGGTTTAATTCGAAAAAAAAAAAAAAAAACGATTGAAGTGAAAGTGAAAGATAGAAACAGAGTTAGTTTTAAAGAGAAACTAGTTGATTGAAAAAAAATTAAGCTCTTCTCAAGCTTTTTAACAAATTAAAAAAAATTTTTTTTAATTTTGGGCTCACAAATTCAATTTGCGCAGGTTTTTTCTTTTTTTATCTCTTAGAGCAACTAGTTTTGTTTCTTTTTTGCTCTCACTCCAATTGGTTTTTCTTTAAATTACACTTGACCATTATGTGCATTGGACAAAATATAATGAAAAAAATATGGGTAAAGAACATCTTTTTATAAAAGAAAGAGAAAACATTTTTTTTTCGTGTTTTTTGTTCAGATATGTTCTTGACCATTAATAGACTGGCTAGAAACTATAAATTACATTAAGCGTTCAGTATATTTCATGATGTAAGCAAAGTTAGCAGGTTGAAGGGCAAAGTTAAAAGTTTAAAAAAATGAAGTGGTTTGAAGAACGTGTAGTTTAATGTCAAAAAACACTTGGATTCGCTTGATTTTGATACTGACACTTTTTAAAGATATAAGATAAATCCTCGAGTAATTTCTTTTTTTTCTTTTTTTTGTTCATTTATTAAAAAGCTTCTGTGCATTAGGCAGTAAAAAATAGGTAGCTGCGCATTGCCCAGTTTGACTATAACTAGTCTTTTCTCAATGTAATCATCAAGATTGAATGTAATGCACAAACAAGCAGCAAGGTTGAAGAAGACAGATGAGCAACTACATCACCAGCAGCACATTAAAAATTTTTAACACAGTTACCTACTTGATTACAAAAGTTAGTTAAGTAACAAACATGGTTTCTTTATATTTTCAAGATAATTATACAGAGGGTGATTCAAAAGTAATGCCCCAATTTTAACTAACTACATATATCACTCCAACCACAATCCAGGAAAGAAATAAAATTTTCAAAATATTGTATTATTATAACATTACAGTCATGCATATGCATATTCCTGTGATGTCATAATTACAAATTTTCCCATTAGCAAATAGAAATTTTTACTCAGAGCAGTTGATGTAGAAATTATAAAAAACAGCAAATGGTGCAACAAGTAATGAAGGATAAGCTTAAGCCATTTTATAAGTGCTCTATGTATATTTATTTTATCTCCATGTTTATCCTCCTGACTTGAAGAAAAATAATGAAGGTGCTAATACATAAGGCAAGCAATTACCACAACCTACTTTTGGAGATGCCAAGATATTGCAGTTTGCTTGAAATTTTTATTTTATAGAGTTTTACATTTTTTAGTTTTATAGAGATATGACTGAAATTTAGAACTGTTGCCCATACTAACAAACATGGGAAAAAGCTGTAAAGCTTCTTTCCCCAGGACACAAAAGAATGGTGCAAATAGGTTTTAAATCAAAACCAGGTCAATCACAATCATGGCGCTTTAACCACTTGACCACGTTGCTGATATATGCCTTTAATCTGTTGTACAAACAACATCAAGATGATAATTAAACTCATCCCAAACACCCTTAGAGTGTTTTTTCCTAATAAATTCACTCCAACTATGATTCTACTTTTGCGGTTACCAAACTACTAGTTAAAGGTAGCACAAAAACCCTATTTTTGATATAATATCATCATTGTTTGAAAGGAAATCCACTTCAGATCAGTCACAAACAGAACTGGCACCAATGGTTTAACCTTTCGCTACCTCAGGCTACTGTCCTGCCCAAATCAGATGCTGGCAATGATGATGTTGAGCTAGCATTGAGTTTTGTCATCCAAAACTGCCAGACTTTGTGCTCATGTGGCGCCCAATGTATAGGGCACTCTATTAGGATGTGGTCTGCAGTTTGTTCAGTGATTCCACACTTGCAATTTGGTGAAGAAGCAAGATCCCATTTGTGCAAAGACAAATGGAATGGCCCAATTCCATTTGTTTTGGTTGTTTGCAAGCAATTGAGCTTGACCCAAGCTGTTTAGGGCAAGCTCATTCCAACAGACCTGGCACTGGTTTAAAGCTAAAAGCCTGGATGTACTTTCACAGTGCTATGTGTTCCATCTGTAATTCATCCACTGAAAAGCACAGATGCAAAGTCTGGGAAAATTGTTTAATAGATTCCACACAGCTGGAACAAACAAGCATCAAGATTTTAAGCTCTCCTGGCAAGCATCTGAGGACCCACTTAAAAACCATGCAGCATGTAGTCAAGGTCCAAGGATCCATGGTAAACCAAGGAGAGTTTCACTCCTAGTTGACAAAGCTTAGGTGGCTGGATGCATGAAAGTATGAGCATAGTTGGTTCATTGGAGTGGGACACAAGCATCCAGTGACTATGCACAACACATCATTTGGGACACTGTCCAAGAGGTGAGTGAGAGTTCTGTGACATTAGACTGGTGTGCAGCACTCAGCTGTTGAGTAGAGGAGAGATAGGGCAGCTGTGCACAATGTTTTGGCACCAGCACCCCATCCTGAGCCTACAAGGTTTCAACAATGTAGTTCACAAAGATAATTTTTTGTACAATGCCACTAGATGGTCCAGAACATAAGCGATCTGTTCAGTTTTACTCCAAGATAAGGGATTGGACAAAACAGTAAAAGTTTATTGCTATAGTAGACTTTTAGCTCATGTTTGGCCTCTCAATTATTTAAATGAAAGGTTGCTGTCACTAATGTGACTGAGCCTCAACCCTCAATTCTAGAGATACACTGAAAGTGTAGTCATGTCTTGACTTAGAGAACTGGCCTCCATTGAAAGAAATTCACTTGAAAGAATTCTCAAAGTTCTATGTCAACTGCTAAAAAGTTATCATGTTTTCCAGGTATGTCAAACTTATCAGAGCATTTTTAACCCAAAAATTTGCCATGGGCCATAAACCAGTCATCAAACAAGGTAAAGACCTTTTTTGATTGTCCTTTGGATTTCTATATAAAATCTCACAATTTCTTTTACTTAGTTCTAGAATTCAAACCTAAGGTTTACCTTTTTTAAATTGTCAGTTAAAATCAAAGTGAAGACCAAAATAAAAAAGGTTTTAATTGATCGGCAAATCTTGGCAATGCAGGGACTATCAACCATTTTTTAAATTTTATGTTAAAATCAAAGTGAAAACCTAAGGCTGACTTTACATGATCAAGTCTTTTGCACAAGTTTCTTGTGACAAGTATTGCGTAAGCTTTTACACGGCAAGCTTTTTTTCTGTCTGAACTTCTTGCAGAAAAAAATGTCTGTGGTTTTCATGCAAGAAACTTGCTGATGTATTTATATGATGTTCATCCAGCAATATTTCAGCAACATTACACACATATCTCATTGATTTCATCATGATAAGTTTAGATCAGGGGTGGCAAACCTGCAGCTCGCATGTGGTTGGGAAGAAGTTCTTTGCTTTATTAACAACCAGGGTATATATGATAAAAAGGTAATAAGCCCTCCAGAAAAAAATTATAATGTCGAGTGAAAACCAAACAAGCTAGCAAATCAACAGAACAACTCTTCTCTATCTCGTTTGTCATGCAAATACAGTTTTTTGGTCTACTATCAACTTTAAAAAAGATATACTTATATAATGCAATTTGAAGATAAAAAACTCTTGACATGACAAATCAGATGAAGAAGTGTGGTCTGTCATTGAAAAAAAATTAAGCATGTTTATTTTCACCCTTAAGGATGTTTGCTTGTTTGTGCCAACACGAGTGGTGGAAACAAGCATCTTAATCATGAAACCACATCTGCATGGAATGCTGCATAGAAATTACAACCTTTTTCTAAAAAGTAACAGGCAAAAAGTAGTAAAAACCATGCTTTATAAAATTTCCATCTATAAGGTTGTTAATTTCCACCTTAAAAATACCTTAAACTTACAGTGCACACCTAATTTTTGAATTTGGGGATGCGACCCACAATTGCAATCAGGTTCCCACCACTGATTTAAATAAACCCACACTTTGTTTTCATTTTAATTCCAAGCATCAAGTGGTAAAGCACACATAAGGCTTGCTTGTTTATCAGTATTCAATGTTAAAATATTCAAAATGCTTCGAGCAAGAAAACAACAGGCAGCAGCATTAAGGGTGGTGGCAGCTTTAAATAAGCAACGTAAAAAGCGGAAATGCTGGATATGACCTTGGCTTGGCCATGCTGTTATTGACCACGATGGCATTTTCAACTAAAAACTTGCTGAATCTTGCTGGGAAATAGAATCTTGCTCTATTCCTAGCAATATTGCAGCAAGACACGTTTTTTTCTTGAAAAGCACTTTACACGTGGCAAGGTTTTTATTGTGTGATATTGCCAGCAATCTTGCTCAATGATCTTGCGTGGTATTTCATACACAGATAGAATATTGAGGCAATCCAGCCTAAAGAAAATAACAAAAAAGGTCAGCTTCCAATCAGCTCTTTCAAAAAAACAAAAAAAAACAAACCCATAATGTATTCATAGGTGAAAGCTAGTTTTGAATTAATTAATATTTGATTTCATATTGAGCATCTGATTAAAAAAACTCCTTCAAAAGACTTTGCAGGCCACATTAAGACTTTGACAGAAAAAAAACTTTTACTAATGTATTATTTTTGATGAACAAACAGAAAAGCAAAGGCAGATGCTATTCAAATGAACCTGCTTTTATTATAGACATTAGTTACAAATTACATGTAATTATTCAAAATTTTACTATAGTTCAGTTTATCAATAAACCAATGTATTTAGCATGGAAAAATCAAATCAACAAAATGTGACATAACCCAACCAACATAATTATACACAAGAAGCAGGACTGGGGTGTTGGTGTCAGCAAAATTTTTTTTTTCAATTATTTTTGAAAATTTTGATATTTAATTATTGATTAATTAATATTCTTTTTTGAATAAATTAATATTTATAAGCTATAGCCTTCTATTTAGCCTATATACCTAGTTAAATGGTAAAGTAGCCTGATAAGTCTTGTGGTAAGAATTAAATGGCATATTAAACTTCTACAAAGTGTCAATGTAAGTGTAAGCATATTTTTTTGCCAACACCCCATCCATGGCAAGAAGCAACAGGAATGCTATTGCAGTTTTAAAGTCAAGTGCCAGCCTCAGACGTAGCAACAAGCATAAGGATACAAAGTTTAAAAGCAAACAACACCAATTAACCAAAAGCAAACAAACAAGCATTTTTTCATAAAAATATGAGTGGATTTGAGCGTCAATAAAACAAACCAAGATTGCGCTGAAAGAAAAAAGTACTGTAAATGGCTGTAAACGTGCCTTTAACCATAATATGTAAATCTACTCACATAGGGAAAGAGTAGGTTTTCCCTAAATTTGCAAAATTTTAAATCCATTTGACAACAAAAAGTAACACGTTTGGTGGTACAGAATTTGAAGATTGCATGAAGTAAAAGATTTTTCTTTCCAAAGCTTTTCATCTGACACTCTTCAGGGGAAATCGTCAGAATAAAGCAGAATTGAAGCCGAACTGAGTTATAAAAGGGAAAGCAGAGATCTCATTGGCTAAAAGAAGTTAGCCAATGAGTGAAAAGATTAATAAATTTTCAAAGAGTAGACGAATTCTTTTTGTTTACACAGAAGGGCATTGAGAGATTTAATGAAAGTCGCCTCAAGAGCAGAAAGGTGAAAAGAAGAGTGACTTCAACTGAGAATAGAAAATTTTTCGTTGCTGTAGTGAAGAGCGCATTGGGCATTGTCAAAAAGATGTTGACCAATCATGGATTTGTGAAATTGTTGTGGGCATGTTTTGGCCTTGCAAGAGCAGGAAAGACTTTAGCAGTTGGGCAAGGCAGGAGGATTGGCAATGGATCCAGGAACGTGTTGTTTAATTTGCTCTTCTAGGCACTGAGACGTGCAACCAATGTACCAACTATTACAGTCGCACACAAACTGGTAAATAACATTACTGTGATGATGGGAAGGTAACACGTCTTTCTTAATTGCTGGTAAGAGATGTCAGGGTTAAAAATAACACGTGGTTCAACGGAGAAAAAGCAGCGTTTCACAGTATACGTAATCTGCTTTTTGAACTTCATCAAGACATTTCCAATCCATGGGATGTGTAGGTAGACAGGGCACTTTTCTACTATGTGAACCGAGTTAGAATTTAGTTGTTAAAGTTTTTGTTTTAAAGCCTAATTGATTGCATGTTCTGAGTAGCCATTTTCTAAAAGAATTGAACGAATTTTGCTAAGCTCTGGGTCCAGTTTGCTTTTAGAACAGATCATAAAAGCTCTGTAAACAAGAGTACCAATTAGGTTAATTTTCCATTTCTGGGGGCTAAAAGAGTTCTAACATAAATACTAGCCAGTGAGGTGGGTTTCCTGTTAGAATTTCCAAATCATGCTTTTCTACCAACACGTCAAGGAAGGGGAGAGAGTGATTAGATTCCTTTTCATAGGTGAAAAATATGAGGGATGAAGGGAGTTGAGGTGGATGAAAAAAAGTGTTACAACACATTCCTAAATTCATTGCCAATCCTCCTGCCTTGCCCAACTGCCAAAGTCTTTCCCCCTCTTGCAAGGCCAACACACGCCCACAGCAATTTCACAAATCTGCCATTGGTCAACATCTTGAGAATGCCCAATGCGCTCTTCACTACAGCAACGAAAAATTTTCTATTCTCACTTGAGGTTGCTCTTCTTTTCACCTTTCTGCTCTTGAGGCGATTTTTATTAAATTTCTCAATCCCCTTCTATGTAAACAAGAAATTTTCAAAGAGTAGACGAATTCTTTTTAATCTTTTCTCTTATTGGCTAACTTCTTTCAGCCAATGAGAACTCTGCTTTCCCCTTTATAACTCAGTTCAGCTTCAATTCTGCTTTATTCTGACAATTTCCCCTGAAGAGTGTCAGATGAAAAGGTTTGGGAAGAAAAATCTTTTACTTGACAAAAAAGTAACACAGGTAAAAGTTTGAGCTCTATTTACTTCAGCACATTGGTTACAGCATCAGTTTATGTTTGGTTTTTTAATTTTCAAATAGGTAATTTATACAAAGGTTGGTTATTCATTTAGTTATCAACCAGTATAAGCCTAATATTTGACCAGCTGTAAGCATTTTTAAAAGGGCAAAATAAAGGTTTATTAAAAAGATGTATGTCAGAGGTGTAAACCTTTTTACTATTAGTTGCCAGATTTATATTAAGACAGTACAAAGGAGGCTGCAGAAACTGAAATATTCAAGCAAATAGCATCAGCAGACAGACAGACAGACAGAAGTTTATTTTGTCAAAGATTATTACGCACTATGAAGGTAATACATAAACATAAACAAGAAAGAAAATACATATCAAAATAGTAAAACACAGGTTATGTACAACTACAGTGAATAAAAAAAATAATAATAATAACAATCTCGACAGGAGACTGCAAAGTGACTGATTAAGGTCTTCTAGTCAAGCAGTCACCCAGAAATTGTAGTGGAATTATTCAATTTGAAAGATTATTGTGTCAGGGCAAGACAAATTATATTGTTTTGATTCATATATAGGAATTTAAGAGCTGAATTTTAATATAACATTTAAAGGTATTAAACGATTGGTTTTGAATAAGAGGAGAGATGGAGTTCCAAATTTTTGCCCTTTGAAATTTAATTGAGCGTTGACATCCAGATGATAAGAAATGTGGTAAGTATAAATCGTTTCAAATATCAGATTGGAAGGTGTTTGTTGGAGTATTGGTGCATAATTTTGGCAATTTCTAAATAGTACAAATTTTGTAGTTTTAAGATTTTGTATTGGTAAAAAAGTGGTGTTGTTGATGTTTTAGGGTTACAGTTTGAGATTATGCAAAGAGCTTTATTTGGAGACCTTGGAGTTTTTGGAGGTATGTTGGGAAAGTACTTCCCAAATGGGAAGGCCATATAGTAAAAGAGGGTGGACTAAAGCAAAATAGATAAGGGCAGAGGAGGAAAAATATGTCACAATTTATTTAAAATTCCCACCAATTTGGCTATGTTAGATTCAACTAGTTGTATATGTTGTTTAAAATTTAGCTTGTTATCAATTAGGATTCCAAGATATTTACAGCAAATACTATTAACTGTGAAGGAATTATCATAAGGAATTTGAAAGGTTAAAGGTGGGGTATTTTGTTTAGGAGGAAGGTGTAGTATGCATGATTTGTTTGAATTGATTTGGATTTTGTTAGCATCACTCCAATCTTTAAGCTGTATAAATTCGTCTGAACAAGCTTTCTCTGAGCTGACAGAGATGACTGTTGTAGTATAAGGCAGGTGTCATATGCATGATTTGTTTGGATTGATTTGGATTTTGTTAGCATCACTCCAATCTTTAAGCTGTATTAATTCGTCTGAACAAGCTTTCTCTAGGGCTGACAGAGATGACTGTCGTAGTATAAGGCAGGTGTCATCAGCAAAAAGACGGGGTGTACTGTTAATGGCATTTGGTAAGTCGTTGACATATATTAGGAAAAGTAAGGGACCAAGTATGGAGCCTTGAGGAACACCAATATTGATGGGTTTGGTAGAGGATGAAGTATTACTAAAAGTTACAAATTGGTTTCTTGAGGTAAGGTAATTTTCGATTAAAGCATATGCCGGTTCACAAATGCCATAATGGTGTAACTTGTCAATAGAATTTTGTGTGACACTGTATCAAATGCCTTGCAAAGCTCCATAAACAACAGTGCTATGTGTTGTGAGCAATGCAAGGCATTGTAGTTAGTGACAACGTCAAGTAAAGCATGATTAACGCTGTGATTGTTTCTAAAACCATTTTGATTTGCATAAAAAACTTTATTTTTTTAAAAAAATTTATCAAATCGAATTTTGAAGTTTTTCCAGTATTTTTGACAGGTTAGAAAGTAAAGCTATTGATTGATAATTGCCTAATATTTCCCTACTATCAGATTTAAATATAGGGATTACTTTGGCAGTTTTGAAAGCTTGGGGAAAAATACCAAGATCAAATGACCATTGAAAGTATATTGATAATATGGGAGCTAGTACTACTGCTCCTATACATAAGAAGAAGGGGTTGATGTTGTCAGCTCCATTAGCTTTGTTTGGATTGATCAAATTAATCAGATGGAAAATTTCAATTGCAGTGGGGGGATCTAGAACTAAAGAATGTAAAACAGGGTTTCTTTAGTAAGTAGTGTAGTCTGTATGTAGGGGTTTATTGACATTGTTAGCAATAAAGTGACCAATTTCAACAAAAAATTGATTAAAGCAATCAGCAATTCCATATTTTAGTGAGGGGAAATAACACTTTTAGTAGAAATAGCAGAGTTAATAATTTCCCACATTTTCTTGGGATTAGATTTATTTTTTGAGATAAACTCAGTATAATACATTTTTTTGATAAATTCTTTACTCGTGTTAGTTTATTAGCATACGCTTTATAGAAGTGTTTTCCAAAAGCAGTACCTTTTAGAAAGAAATTATAGTAAAGTTTTTGTTTATTTTTGATAGAAATTAGTAATCCTTTGGTCATCCAGGGTTTTTGACGTATTCAAGAAAGTTTTCTGGAGATCTTTTGCAAAGGGGTGTGTTTTTCAATTACTTTGTTAATGCCAATTACCAAATTATTGAAATGAAGGTCAAAATTAGAAGCAGATATGGAGGTTTCAAATTTTTGTACTGTGGGGGTTAAGATCATCATCCTGATAGACGTCACCATTTAAATTCTTAATATTTATGATAATAATGGGTTGAGTTTTTAGAAGGATTTTTTTGCTTAGCTGACAAGGCAATACAAAAGATGGGAAGGTGGTCAGAGATAGAATATTGCAAGACACCTGGTGGAATTATGGTCTTGTTAACATTGGTTATTAAGTGGTCAATGGAAGTTTAAGAAAGCTTTGTTATTCTGGTAGGGTTAGTAATACACAATGTAAATTCATTACTAATAAATATTAGATTATAATGTTTTAAATGAGGAGAGTTTGGGTCAGATAACATGTTAATGCTAATATCACCCATAATAATTACTTTGCTTTCCTTCCGATTTAGGATTTGAAGAGTTTCATCAAGAGCATTGAAAAAGGGGGTGTGGTTGTTGTGGGGATGACGATATATTACTGCAAAAATGTTTTTGTGATTTTGAATTAAGAAAGGTAACGTTAAACCAAAGGTCTTTGCACCCTTGAACATGGAGTTGGAAAAGGTTGTTTATTGCAAACATCAGTTGGTTAGAAAAATAAGCACCCACTCCACCAAGTACGAACAGGGAAGGGGAACGAAAAAAGTATAGCCTGGCAGGTTAATATTAATGAGAGGTTCTTCATTAATGCGTGTTTCTGAGATGAAGATTATGCTGGGAGGGTCAGTTAGTTCTAAAAGAAGATCGTATAATTCATCAAAATGAGATTGGAAGGATGAAATATTTAGATGAATGAAAAAATAAAAAGAATTGTTTAAGGTAGTATTACGTTTGAAAATATCATAGTAATTACAGGCTCTTATGTTAGTTTGCAGAGAATCAGAAAGCATATCAGGTAGGCTGTTATGGTTGATATCTTTTGGGGTGTTTGCTTGACTAGATGAAAAATACAAACACTAGGTTCAGCAGACATGTAACGCATGACACAATTACACATTGCCACATTAGTTGCAACCAAATAAGGAAATCAAATTAAAGTGAAAAAAGTGAGTTAAAAGCATGTGATGAGAATCAACAGAGCAGATGTTAATTTTAAAACCTTGTTCTTATCGGTAATTTTAAAATCTTACCTGGACTTGGTAGCAATGAAACCATAAAGCAGAGTTACTGTAAGCAAAACAGAAAAAAAAAAAAAAAAAAACAACAACAGTGGTGAAATCACAGACAATAAGATAAGCGACTTATCAAAACCATATATTACCAATGTATATAAACAGTTTTAACTTTCAACTAGATTGATTCTTTAGTGAAATTTACTCAAAATTTATTCAATAATTTTAAGTTACTGAGAATTTAAGAAGAAATAATATCAAAAGGTCACTGTTGTTGAAGGTAAAATTTTAACAAAAGGTGTACAGTACTTAGTAAAGATGATGAACAATTATTGGTATATATGGTGTATGAGTGGAAGGCTTAGCTATGATACTACATAATAAATACTAATGTAGAGATTAAGAGAAGCTATTTACTTACAGATGATGAGGCTTCTACAGAAATATTTGTAAAAAGTAGATTTGCTAAAGAAACACTTCATGGGTGAAATTTAACATTGTCTATATACAAATTATAATGATTATAATGTCTATATACAAATAATCTCTGCCTTCCAGCTTGTCTTTTTATTTGATCTTCTAGCCTCTTTGAAATGTGGTAGTAGTGCCTTGCGTTCCACCTGGAATTGCTTGGGTAAATGCTCTGTTATGTAATGTGGTCGTTTATTTTGAGATTTCCTAGCTTCATTATAATACTTAAGATTTTTCAGTTTGCTAAATATTATGCGTCGATCAACCTCTTTAGCAAGTTTTATAATGACAGGTTGGTTTACTTTGATGTTGTTTTTGAAAATTAAGCACTGCAGTAGTCAGTGACAATCAATTAATTCTATGGTTCTAGGTTCTTTGATTTGGAGGCCTTTTTGAAAAAATTCGTATATACTCGTAGTTTCCTGCATACTTTCACATGTTTACCAGTCTGTTTTGTTGCTTTCTTCAAGTCCATGAATAAGTAATGTTTACCAGTCTGTTTTGTTGCTTTCTTCAAGTCCATGAATAAGTAAGTTTAGTCTTTTATTCTATGATTCTTGCATTAAATTTTTTTATTCTTGTTCTAATTACTGCTGTTCAATTCTGTTTAATTTAGTATGGATGTTATCTATATCATTAACATTACTTTTGTTTTCAAGAGCCTGTTCCAGTTTATTAATTTTATCGTTAAATAGACTTTCCAATTTATTTAAATAATTATTAAAAGTTTCTAATTTAAAATCAAGCTTATCCATTTTTTCAGTAAGGTTTTCAAGAGTTCTCAGCACTTTATCTAATTTTCTTTCCATGGCGTCTGACATTTTCTTTTCTTTTGTTTAATTCACTTTTATTTACTTTGTGAATTAGATTACTTCACAGCAGCTACTCACAAACACGTCCTTCACTAGCATTGCAAAAAGATGAATTGAATCTGTCTTGTATTTCATAATTTTCATCATGAAAAAGATCTTTACTTTGATTCTGCCTTGGTTTTCTTGATTTTGAACACTAAAAAGAAATGATCTCTAAAAAAAAGGTCTTCACTTTAAAAGTGTCTCAAACTTCTTGATTTTCATGTATAAAAAAAAAAGGTTTTCTATTATCAGTACTAGTTAGTCATTGACACATGATTCCATTACTTTTTAAATTGTTGTAGAGGCCACACAAAAAACTCATGGGGACTGCAGGTTCCTCACCCATGATCTGGTGATGCAAGGTGTGAGTTGATATAGTGAACAAAACTATCCCCAGATATTGGTATTTATCAACAGCAGCAAGAGAAATATGGCTTTTATGCTTATGGTATGTAAGATGATTAGCTACCATATTTTGCATGGAGCATTGGATGTGTGCTGCAAAACAGTCCCAGTATTTGAATAACTTGTCATTCATCTGGGCTGATGGAGTTGCCTTTCCAATGCAACCTTTTGATTCACTATGTGCAAAATGACCACAGTAATTTTTTTAAGAAAACCAAATATTGGTAATGCCATATTTCCATTTGTTAAGATTTAATAGACTACTGTAACTAATTAGTTCTGTAGCAAACTCATCGCCGAACTGTCTTTCGTGCATGCATTTGTTCGATAATGCAAAGTTTTTTGCAAATGTATTTTTTTCACACATTATATTTCGCTTGTTGCAGATTCAGCTTGCAGCACTTACCTGCTCCTAGGACAACTGCATGTAACAACTTCACATTTCTCAGTATTTTTTTGATGTACTGCCTTTCTGTTGTTCCCCCCCAACTGATCATTGGCTGATCGCACCATTAATGCCATTTTTGTAATAATTATCATTATTTTGTCTTTTGTGTAATCATTATCAACACACCATGAACATGATATAGATTGACCAAGTGATCTATCGACTTGTGATTTTACCAGTGAAAAAGGGTCAGGCATCATAATAGTAAATCTATAAAATCACTTTGACGATATATACATGCAGGACCAAATCACCACACAGAGTGAGACAGAGATGGAGCAAAATATAGCAAGATTGAATACTAACAAATGAATTGATAAAGCGACCTCGGAAGCTTAAATTAATTGAGACTCATTGTTCTGCAATGCTGCTGAGCAAAGATTTGTATTTGAAACAACTTCGAAATTTTAATATTGTTTTGTCTGTTTGTTTGAAATTCGTGCCCTGATGTTTACATGGCACAATGCCCCACTATTCTTGACACACAGACATGACACTAATCACCTCTTTAACTGTAGTCAAGTACCAACACAACACAATGCCACTAGTCTGTGAAAAAAAACTTTAGAAGCAACAGAAGTAATCCAAAATTAAGAATCTAGGTTGGGTTCTTTGTGGGGTTAAGAGATACCTACTGCAAGATATTCTTTGCAAGAGGGCATCAAAAAAAACAATCAATATATACAACTAATCAAAATAAAAAATTGATCAAATTTCAACATTTTACAAAAAATTTTGCCTTATAACAAAACTATTCTAAATAGTTTATGACCATTACTCAGCCTTATAACTTTGTTTTAATTAATGACACTATTTAAATTTTCTTTTTATTATCAAGAACAGTGTATCAACTGACCTGCTTTATCATCTTGTACTATATAGTAAACATATGATAAAATTAGTGGTGGTTTCATCAGCTGTTAACAAATTTGTAATTTAAAACTTACTAAAAGGAATTTCAAACATAAGCCACCTTTGCAAATAATACAATTATGAGTTTAATATTGATTTATTTAATCTAATCTGTTATAGATATACTTACCAAGTTAGAATTGTATTATTAACATATTGTTTGATATTGATTTTAGACTGTAAGGACTATTAGCCTAACTGCTGCTATGTTTAACACTAAAATAACCGGAAAATTTTTTTAACTTCATTGGCTGTGGTGTTGGTTTGAACACCGCTTGACAAATGCAGTCTTTATTCATTGAAGCAGAAGTTTTTCTACACAGTTTCAACTTGTAATGTATGAAAGCAACATGCGGAAAAACAATTACATCAGAAATCACAAAAACACTCAGTACAAGTATAATCAAGAATAATCATGTGCACACTGCAAAAAGTTATCACTGCTGATTTGCCTGGCATTGTTTGCACATCACTGAAATTTCTCGGCTGTTTTCAGTTGCACAGTTTCCACAGGTAACTTTCACATGCTCTGCAAATTGTCACAGTTGTGTTAGTGCACCCTTTTTTGTGCATTTTCATCTTTTTTTTAGGCCCATTTGACTGTTGCAGCTTTCTGTTATTGGCCGTGCTTTCTTTGGTGTTCCATCAAACGTACTGTGCTCTCAGTTTTTCAATAAGTTGAAGTATAAAATTTTTTCATGAAATTGTCTTTCCAGTTGCCTTCTTGTACAAAATCCAAGCATTCAATGCAGCAATGTTCAGTATATTGCACCACACAGCAACTGGCCACCGCCTTGAAGCAGAGTGGATTGAATACTTTCTGACCATTTGGTTGACTACATCTACACCAACCTTATTTTTGTTATAAAACAAGATGACATCTGGTTTATTTTTTGTTGAATCATCAATGGAAGGGGAGTTGTGGATTGTTGAGAGAAGGCACACACTTTTCTTTTTCTTATACTGATAATTTACAAACAAACAGTGATGCTTGTCATTATAGTAAAATGTTGATTTATTTTGTGCCACCTTTACAGGAGCTGTCATGGCTTTTGTGATACCTTTGCTGTTTGCTCTAACAGTTCCTACAACAGTAGTTGCAATAGCTTATAATTTTTCAGCTAAAGCTACACTTGTGAAAAAGTTGTCAGTAGTGATGTTGTATCCTTTGGACTTCACAGGAGAAATCAATCACAATACAACATCTTTTCCTCTGTTTGTTTGCCACTCTCTTCTGAGCTTTCCACCTCTAACACTTTTGATTAAATCTCACTGCAATCTGAAACAGCATCATCATCACTGGATGAGTCATTGAAAATATTTTCGATGTCTTCTTCTGTCAAATGCTTTGCTGCCATTAGGCTGTAACCTCTAGCTGACAAATGATTTTAGTAATGAAAACTCTCACTGGTTTCATGCATATTTACCTGTAATGATTTTGAAAAGTGACATCTTTTGTTCTAATGACCTGGAATTGTCTGTATGTCGGCATTTCAGATTATCTCAGCTGGATATAAGATAAGAGAAAAGTGTTAAATAAAAGATTAACAAAAATGCTGCGATTCCTTTGTTCTGAGATAGTTTCTACAATGATTTCAACAAGATTTATTTGAATGATCTAATATCTCGTGCGAAAATTGTGATAAAAAAGGTGTTGAAATCGACACCTCAGCCAACAAAGGTAAAACTATCAACAATTTAGTCATCTTATTGAGAATTCACAACCACAAAGTGGAAACATAAATATTGTGAAAAAAGAATTGTCAAAAAATTTCATAAAAATAAGCCCATATAAACCTTCTGAAAATCTTATTCATAATTTTCTTGGTGTCAATTTCGACACCGCGGCCATTCTAGTGTTAAAAAACCGCTTCCCAATATGAACATATATCACCAGTTTTATTAAAATTAAATAAATTGTAAAATTGTTTTGTCTTGAAAATTATCTTGTTTTGTCTATGAACCTGAACTTGAAATTAAGCAAAATTTATTCTGTATTTAAGAGTTATAAAGCTTTAATTTAATGTTATGTAAAAAGTGTGTTTTGTTTTATTAGTAAGATAGTTTTTGAAAAGCTGCAAGAAATGCTAAATTTTTATAATAAAAATAATAGAATTTCATGATTACCTTAGTGAAATGCTTTCCTTAAGTCCAAAAAACACAACATGAAATTCTTTTTTCATCAATATTTTGAATGAGATCATCATACAATTGTCTTGCTGTCTGACAATTAAGCTAAGGCATAGGCCTAAATGAATTGCATCTAAATCTATACAACTTACTCTGTTAAGATCAATAAGACAGAACTAGAAATAATAAAATATGATAAAACAAAATAAGACAGCTATCTTGAAATCTCCAAAACTAAGTAACAATGATTTTTTGACCAGGGGTTTAACTGTTTAAACATAATGTTTTGTGAGCACTGCAGTCAAGGGCTAAAACAGCAAATATCTTACAGTAAAGCACAACATTTTAAAAGAAAAAACAACAAGGATAAAAATTAAACTGTTTGTAACTTACTTGATCCAAGCATTTGCTTTTGGATGTTTTAGAATAGGAGTACATATGGCCAGGAGATATAGCAACAATGCAACGCCCTATTAAAAGTACTGCAAACAGTTTTGTAGAAAGCCTTAAAACAACAAGTACCTTAGAATGTTGCCACACCGGATGTTAAAAATTATATGCATATGAGCATATTGGACGGGCGCCGTTCAGAGGCGTTTTTCGGTCGGAGTCGGATAACGCAAACTTCCACTTATTGTAGGTTAGGATCAAATCGGATTGTCAAATCTGACCGTCAAAACTCATTATTTTACATTGCTTTTATTAAGCCTTGTTTATTAAGTCTAAATAAGAAGAATCAAAATTCTGGTGAATCATTATACTTAATTGAGGAATTCTCCATTGTTCAAGGTCCAGATTCTGGACCGACCAATTAAAAAAACAAATTTTTCAGGTAGTCAGCCACTACAATACTAACAATACTAACTTAAAATGATAGCCTTTACCGCCGCCTATCTTCCTCTAATGCCATTGTGTAAAACTTGTTTTGATTGCACTTTCATTCCATTGCACCTGACGAAGTGGGCAGTAGCCCACGAAAGCTTGTGCTCAAATAATAAAAATAGACAACTTCAGTACACAATGTTCTGTTCTCTTCATTTTATTTTTTAATAATAGGTGGAATATTCGACCTATTTGTTTTTTCGTAAACACAATAGCATTTCAAAATGCTTGTCGGTCAAGCGGCCTCTTTTTGAATTTAAAACATCTTTTCCAGTTGAAAAAAGACGCTCAACAGCTGCACTAGAAGAAATTGGAGTGTTAAATTTGATAAATAAGTCCTTAATTGTATCGTTTGAGAAAACGCTTAAATCAAAGTGCATTAATGGGCTTTCACTTAGAAATTGTTCTACTTTGATTCACTCCTAATTTTTTGTCAGGAAATTCTAATACAGTGCTCGTAAGTTCGTCCTCTAAATCATGGACTTCTAAATAGTAGTATCTGGACTGGAAACGAAGCGAAAAACACAGCTTTCGCCGACCAACATGAGGCCTAGAGAAAAGAAAGCGCGATCGCGACAGCCGTCGACCAACAAAGCAAATGCGAACAATCGCGATTTAGAAAGCTGCTGCAGCAGCTAAGTCATTTAATGTATGGAGAGTTGCACCAGAGACAAATAACTGAGTAAAATAAAACGCTGTTAAAAGTAAACTTGTGTTTTTACAACAATAGTTGGAAATCAAGTGAAAAATTATTCTATTTGTACAGTATTCCAGTTAACCGTAAAGGATATTACAGAAGCATTACTATTTAAAACTGTAGAGTATTATGACATCACAATACTCGTATGTTGTAACCTTGTCTCGTGTATTGCTACAGTTCAGTCGTTGTTCGTTAAGTTAATAAAAAGGCAGTTGTTTTGAGCTTATAGTTTTAAGCAGTTATACTGTAGTTAATAGAACGCTACATTTTGGCGAGCACGCCAGGACCCAAATAAAAAAAAAAAAAAAAAACAAGCAAATTAAACAGAGTGAAGAATGGCGGACGTAATTTTGTTGCAAATTAAGTATAAGGAAAAACTGTACGAAATTCCAGCCGACTTGAATAGTACAGCAGTTCGTTGCAGTTATTTGAAAGGAATCGACAATCAAGCAGAGGGCTTAAAATATATTAATACCAGTGGGAATACAAGGTTCTTAAGAAAGCTAGGAGACTATGTATACCTACCAAAAGATGAAGAGGATGTTTCTAAAAAAATATTTGAGCTCGTTCTGCAGTCGGCTCCAGATATGGCACCCATTATGTCTTCAACTAGATTACCCGAGAATGAAGGAAAATTAAACTTTGTTAATAACAGTGTGGCGTTGCTAGAGAGTTTTTCCGGCAATAACTGGAAACAGTATTTTCAACATTTTTTAAATGTATCGTGTGTAAATGAATGGAATGAGGTTACTAAAGGTCGACAACTGGCAGCAAGTTTAAAAGGTATCGCATTGGATGTTCAGAATAGTCTGCCTTATGAACAACGTTGGGATTTTTCTGCTCTTGTTAATGCTTTAAGCTATCGATTCGGATCACCTTCAACTAGTTTAGCTCGATCGCAGTTTCATACAGCCAAACGTAGAACAAACGAAGATGTAATTGATTTTGCTAACCGGCTCCGTGGTCTTTTGGCTGAGGCTTATCCATCGTTACCTTCGTCAAATGCAAAAGAATTGCTAATTCAACAGTTTATTGATGGTATAGCTGACGTAAATATTCGACGACATATTGTGGCAAATAATTGTTTGTCTCTGGAATCAGCTATCGATCTAGTAAGATCGTTGGAAGCTTGTGAGCACGTTGCTCTTGAAAAACCTTTCTCATCACAATCTCATCGGTCATATCAAGACTCAAGCGATGAAATTCAAGATTTGAAACAAATGGTTGCGGACCTGAGTCGTGCTGTTTCAAACACAGGTCTCATGCGTGACAATCGTAGACAGTCGGACGTGAATAACGGCCCTTTATGCTTTAATTGTGGACTGACCGGTCACATTGCTCGTTCGTGTCCAAGTAAAACATCAGAGGGATTCAAACGTACGTCGAATAACAAACATTTAAACTAACGAGGACTGACCGGATGACCGACGCGTCAGTCCAAGGCGGAATGAAGGTCAATCAATCTGAGGTTCGTTGGTTTGTTAATTGTGTTATCTTTAATGTAACCGCTAAATTATTGGTAGATAGTGGAGCAAGCATAAGTATGATTGATGTTAAATTATTTCAAAAAGCTCCATAAACATTGCGCTCTTCTTTAAAACCGATTAATGTGTCATATGTTACCGCTTTAAATGGTTGCCCTGTTAAATGTCATGGTGAGTGCGACGCACCCTTGAAATTCGGAAATTTTGTGTTAAGGCATAATGTGATTGTAGGTGATTTAGATGGCTGTGAAGGCATTCTGGGAGTAGATGTCTTAAATAATCACAAAGGAGTCTTAAATTTAGGCGGGGGCTACCTTGATTTAGGTGGGCATATTATCCCTCTGGATCATACATCCTTTGTCTCTACACCGGCATGTCGGGATCCGACTTTAGTCCTACCTGAGTTTTTGCAATCAATGGTTGATCGCATTGAGGGAGTTTCGGTGTCTCAGAGGAAACAAATAATTGATCTTGTTTGTGACTATCAAGATGTTTTTGCAGATGAGCAGGAGTCATTAGGTCGCACTTCTACAATTCGGCATAAAATAGACACGGGTGCTGCAAAACCGATCAAACAGGCTCCACGTCGTTTACCACAAGCTAAGCGGGAGATAATTGAGACTGAAATTGACAGAATGCTGAAACAAGGCATTATTGAACCCAGTACCAGCTCGTGGTCGTCTCCGGTTGTTTTGGTAGAGAAAAAAGATGGGTCCCCTCGTTTTTGCGTTGACTTTCGCAAACTCAATAATGTCACTGTAAAAGACGCTTACCCACTTCCAAATGCGGAAGAACTAATTGATGAATTAAGTGGGTCACGATGGTTTAGCACTTTAGATTTAGCTAGTGGTTATTGGCAAGTCGAATTGGACCCTATTGACCGTGAGAAAACCGCGTTTACTTTTCATGGAAAAGGTTTATTTCACTTTAAAGTAATGTGTTTTGGACTCACGAACGCTCCGGCTACGTTTCAAAGGCTTATGGAAACAGTATTAAAAGGAATTTTATGGAAGATATGTGTTGTGTACATGGATGATGTCATTTGCTATGCGGATAAGTTTCAAACTGCATATAATAATTTAAAGATAGTCTTTCAACGTTTACGCGAAGCAGGGTTGCGTTTGAAACCTAAAAAATGCAGATTATTTTCTCGCTCCACTAAATTTTTAGGTCATGTAGTTTCCGGAGACGGAGTGTCACCAAACCCAGAAAAGATGGAAGCAGTACGAACATGGCCAGTCCCTCAGAATGTTACGGACTTGCGAAGTTTTCTAGGTTTTTCTTCTTATTATAGAAAGTTCATCCCAAATTTTTCGAAAATAGCATTCCCGTTAATCAAGTTAACACAAAAAGGAAACAAATTCGATTGGACACCGGACTGTCAGAAGGCATTTAAAGATCTGAAAAGATGCGTAACACAACCTCCAATTCTGGGATATCCCACAGTTAATACCCCGTTTATACTCGATACCGATGCTAGCTCTCAAGGACTCGGCGCTGTTTTATCGCAAATGCAGGATGGTCAAGAGCGAGTCATTGCTTATGCGAGTAAGACCTTAAGTAAATCACAAAAACGTTATTGCACTACCTACAGAGAACTTCTTGCGTTAGTTTTATTTGTTAAACACTTTCGACATTACTTGTGGGGACGCCGTTTTGTCGTTAGAACAGATCATAGTGCTTTAACATGGTTGTTATCGTTTCATGAACCAGAAGGAATGCTTGCACGTTGGATTTCAGTTTTAAATACATATGATTTTTCTATCATTCACCGCAAGGGTATGAATCATGGCAACGCTGATGGATTGTCACGGCGAAGTTGTACAAACGCCGAGTGTGCAGATTGTGGGGTAGCCCTTCAACACGGCTGTGAGCACAAATCTCTCTCCCCAAAAATTCAAGCAGCTGCTGTCATAAGTTTGGAATTTGAATCTAAACCAAATTGGATGGATGTTTGGGGTTTAAAACAGATACGTAAATGGCAGGTTGCTGATGATGAAATTAACAACATTTTATATTTTAAAAGTGTGAGTCAGTATCCCCCAACTAGCCCCGAAGTTGTTGGAAAAGAATTTCGAAGCTACTTAAATCAATGGGACTTGTTGTCTGTAGAAAATGGCGTATGATAGACACTGGTACGAGCATGATTCAGATTGCGAGTCACGTGTTATTGTTGCACCCAAACAGCTACGTCGGGAACTGTTTCACCATTTACATGAATTGCGTACTGGAGGCCACCTTGGGATAAAACGTACTGTCTATCAATTGCAAAGAAGGTTTTATTGGCCAGGCCTACAAAGTGATGTTCGCACCTGGTGCCGATGGTGTGTTATTTGTGCGAAACGAAAACCTACTCATGGGCGGCATCGTGGACTGCTCAAACAATCTGTAGCAACGGCTCCAATGGAAAGAATTGCGATTGACATTTTAGGTCCTTTGCCGAAAACTGTATCAGGTAATGAATACATCATGGTCGTCAGTGACTACTTCACGAAGTGGATAGAGTGCTATGCTCTGCCAGATCAGCAGGCATACACTGTCGCAGACGCACTTGTCACTAAATTTTTTACAAGGTTTGGAGTGCCATATTTTCTGCATACAGATCAAGGAAGAGATTTTGAATCTCAGTTATTTCAGCATGTTTGTGACTTACTGGGTATTCAAAAGACGCGCACGTCCCCATATAGACCTCAATCTGATGGCTTGGTTGAACGTTTTAATAGAACAATTCAGCAAATGTTGGCATCATATGTGAATGAAAGTCGGAATGATTGGGACGACCATTTGCCGTACCTGTGCATGGCTTACAGGTCCACCGTCCACGAATCCACAAAATTTTCCCCAAATAAATTAATGCTTGGTCGTGAAATCAACCTACCATTAGACGTCATGGTAGAACAACCCCCGTCCGCGACTTCAGAACAGTGTTACGTTCAGTATGTAGAGTGGGTGAAGAAAGCCACCCAACGCTCGTATGCGGTTGCGCATGAACATTCGAAGAAGGCAGCGCTGAGACAAAAACGTAATTATGACAAGCGTGTGTCCTTAAATGAAATGCAGGAAGATGATTGGGTCTGGTATTTTTACCCCCCAAAGGCCAAGCAAAAGTTGGGCCAAGGATGGACTGGACCATACTTGGTAACGCATAAGGTTTCCGATGTTTTGTATCAGATCCAGGCCTCATCTTCATCTAGACCCAAAATCGTACACGTAGATAATTTGCGCCCCTATGAGGCAGAGATCATGCCCACCGATTGGCAACATCTTTTATCTACAAGTAAAACCAATAGTGATGACGAGTTTGACAAGGATGAACGCGAAGGTTGTGATGGTGATTGCGATACCAATGGGTCCCAACGGTTCGGTCAAAATTTGAAGGAAATATCCAGGTTTGGTAGGGTGCGTCGCCCACCTAAGTATTTGAGTGATTATTGTTGACTGCATGATTCCGTGTTATCGTTACTTGACTGCAGTGTTTTTTTTTCCCTGTTGTTTTTTACGTATGTCACGATAATGCTTGTGGGCTATTCATGATTTATTTATTTATTTTGTTATTATTAATTTTCTTTTAAGAGGGAGGGGGTAGTGTAGAGTATTATGACATCACAATACTCGTATGTTGTAACCTTGTCTCGTGTATTGCTACAGTTCAGTCGTTGTTCGTTAAGTTAATAAAAAGGCAGTTGTTTTGAGCTTATAGTTTTAAGCAGTTATACTGTAGTTAATAGAACGCTACAAAACTATCGTCTTCTATTCAATTCAAAACTAGAGAATAGGTAGGATTCAAAACTATTCAGAACTAGAGATTAGGTAGGAAAAGTTAAGGTGTCTTTCTTCAAGTAATATTCAAGTGTTTATAACATAAAAATAACGTAAAACTGTTTTTTCATTGCTATAACGTTAACACAGAGTTAGTTTAATGTAAAAACTGCGTCAAATATGCTTATTTGATAATCTATCTCAATTTTTGTAAAAATATTACAGTTATTATTAGTAATTTACCATTAATATCATTATTATTTGCTAGCGTTAATCTGGGTTTTAACTTCATTTTGATTTTTTATATTGTTGCTATTGGTTTGAAAATAGGCATAATCATGCACAATGGTTAACAAATGTGCAGCCATTAACTGTCGCTCTGGTTATGCCAAAGAAAAGAAGGATTCCAATATCACATTTCATACTTTTTCATTTAATGATAAAAACTTCTTAAGCATTGGGTTGAAACAAATTGCAAAAAAAATTTCAATCCATCAAAGAATGCCAGAATTTGTTTCCTTCATTTTAAGGCAGAAGACTTTGTTTTTGATTCTGCTGATCAACAGGACAGACGCAAAAGAAAAACAGGAACAATAAAATTGGTAAAAAGAAGGTTGAAAGACAATGATTATCCTTCTATTTTTAACAATTTGCCTGCCTATTATACTTATAAAAGCATTCAGGTGTCGACCTGAACGAGCCTCAGGTCGACAAATGTCGAGAAGAACATGAAGCGACCTTCATATTTTCTCGACATGAAAATGCAGCAGCCAGGCTGGAGGAACAATGCGATACTTTTTTAAATGCCGATAAAATTGAAAATTTTAATGATCTTCTTGAAAAAATGTCTAAAGAAATTCACCAACAAAAATATTTGCTGCATCAAATGATGTGGGAGTTAATTTGTTCTACCTATCACCACAACAACCTCTTTCCTTTAAAGCTTTAATATTTATAAATGCTGATCTAGAAGTGACCAATTACCAAAAGCAGCAAGTGATGCCACCATCCTCTTAGTAGCACATTATTTCCGACAATAATATAACTCTGATTTCACAAGTTAAAAATTTGGTGGCGCTGTCAAAAAATGAAAAAGAAAGCGAAACGAAAAAGACCGAAAAATTTCTATTAAATATAAACAGATCGCTGAACGAATTTTTTCTTTTTACCAAAAATGACCAAATTAGACCTTTCATCCAGTTTGTGGTAGAACAATTTCAACTAATTTTTACCAGCAAGAAGCAGAAAAGATATTCATCGGAATTACTGATGATGTCGTACGTTATTTTTGCCACAAATGCAAAAGCGTATGAAAGGTTACTTGAGAAGCAAGTCATTATGCTGCCTTCGGTAAAAAATTTGAAAAAATTACAATGAATTTAGATAAAAGAATCGGACTAGATGTCGAAAGACATTTACAAATGCTATACTCACAACTAAATGCATTTGATCGGAATATAATTGTTATGATTGATGAAATTTATCTTTCTAAACGTATTGAAGCTACTGGGGGTCATATCTTAGGTCTGACAGATAACTGCGAAATTGCAAGCACAGCTTTGTGCTTCATGGTCTAGTCCAGTGATGGCAATACTTTTCAGTTGGTATGTCAAAAAAATTTTTTTTGTATTTTTTGTCATCGCGTGTCACTTCTAAATAACAGTTTTTTAATTTTAGGCATATTTATATTTTTTATTATTATCATAAACTGAAGTGCTATCATCAATTAACATGGCATAGGATTTAATTATTATCACTATGCAACATATATAATGCTCGTATTCAGTGATGGATATTCAAAGTTAGGGGCCCGAGGCAAGGATTCCCAAAAATTGGTGTTCTCTAAAAAAAAGGTCTTCACTTCGAATCAATCTTGTATTTCCCACTTTTCGTTCTAACTTCATAATGATCTCTAAAAAAACATATGCAGCAAAATGAAACTATATGCGGTATTTTCAAGGGGGGCCCGAGGCAACTGCCTCACTCGCCTCGCCCAATATTCACCACTGCTCGTATTAGGGACCACCGAGAGCTTCCTGTTAACTTTTCACTAACGTGTCAGACAAAATCTATTTGCGTGTCATAGTTTTGCCATCACTGGTCTAGTCACTTTCGAGCGGATACCAAAATATGGTCAGTATTTATCCGGTCAAAATTTGAAAGCTAAAACTCAAAAACAATGCTTTAACAAAATTATGTATCTATTGTATCTAAAGATTTATTGCATCTAAATTATTTTCAATAATCTTTATTTAGTATGGATTTTTAAGTTAGTAGTCTGTGAAATATTTTGATAAAGTGAGCTGCGTCACTCAGTCACTGTAGTTAAATGCATAATTAGCATGTAACTTTGCTTCGACTGAACCAACTAAAGCTTCAAACTCTGTTTATTTAATAAAATTATTCTACAGTATTTTACTTTGTTGTGTCACCAGAAATATATTTTGAGAGTAAGAGTGGAAAATTTAATTATATATGTAGTTAGCTTATTTGACCGCTTAAAGATTCGAACTTAGCTTTTTTAAATAACATTTACGAAATCGCATTTAATAATTTAAAAAAATATTTAAAAAAGCAAGTAGCGGTTAACAATTTTTATCTCAGAATTATGAAATATGCAGTACTAGATTTTGTTTTATGAACGAGATTGTCTTTATCGTAGGCCTCATGTTGGTCGCTGCGAAAAGTTCGTTTCCAGTCCAGATACTACTATTTAGAAGTCCATGTCTAAATCTTTTGTTTCAATCTGGTGTCCTGCTTCGTTGTTTTCAAATTCCTCTGGTTCGCTCTGCTTTATTGTGTTAATTAAATATTCCTTTGTTTGGTAGCGAAGTCTTTCCGCATTAACACCAGGAAGCCAGTCGAGCCCTCGTGTAAGTTCATACCGAGGATGCGTCGCGCTGGCAAGGATGCACTCAAAGTCCTCGAAAAGATGACCAAACTGAAATAGCAAATTTGTAAATAAATGCTTTTTCAAGTCAGGAAACTTGAAGCTGTCCAAATAAGATTATTTAAATTCTACAATATCTAAGTTTTTAACGATCTCGAACATCTTAAACTTTGAACATCAGAAAGATTAAATGCAGTTTAGTTACCTTGATTCAACTCCTTGAATGAGACAATCAAATAAAGGCAGGCAGTAATTGAGATCATTGTTGCGCTTGGATTTCAATTTTACTAATACGCCAGCCAGCGTGGGTAGTAATCGGCCTATATAAGCTTTTTCTTCCCCTTGAAGAATATCTAAACTTTTGGCTATAGAACTCGTTATGCTTTTATATTCTTCAAAAAACTTCATGTCTACTGCAAACAAAATTTTGTTCAGCCTAAAAAAAGACTAATTATAATTCAATGTTTTACTTTATTGAACAAGTCAGCGAAAACTATAGCAAAGATATTTAGTTAAGTTTTTTTCGTTTAAGAGGTTATAAATAAAGTAAGTTAAATAATTTTATATGTTCTTTAAATATAATTAAGGATATTTGTAACAAAAAAATTTCTTTTTATTTTTTAATGACTTATATCATTTTTTTCTGGATTTTATTTATGCGATTCAGATATATAAAAGTGTATGTGCAAAGACGTTAAGTCTAATCAATAGAATATACTGGCTTGCATTGAAAAAACAAAACAAAATAAGCTAATGTTTCCCGATTGAAACATTCTATCTTTGTGTTGAAATATAATTAGAAAAAATATACCTCGTATATAATATATAAAAGTTTTTTCTAAAATTCAAAGTTGATAGATGGTTGATTTCAAAAAGCGGGAAAAAACTTAAGAAAATTATTTTTGTATCTGACTCGTCAAACATCAATGTGGCTTGACTATTGAGTCAAATAGACTCCGAGAGAAATTCTTCAATTACAAAGCAACAATTTTTTTCAAAGGCTTACAAAAACTTACAATACTTTCAAAGCACTTTTGAATAACTTTGAAATACTTACACGACGTGAAGCAACGAACTTCTAACTTTTGACAGACATCTGAAAGGCACCCTGAGCAAACTTTTCATAGCATCGAATACTGAGTTCCACCTAGTGGCGTTGGGAACAACAAATTTCTTGCTTAATAGTGTCAGCTGCTTGGGAACTCCTAAAAATTCGTAATGCAATCAATTTATACATAAATACTTAACAAATAAAAAATAGATTAATAGCAAGTCCGGCTGGGGATTTGAGGGTAAGAGTTATACTTTTTAAAGTATTGGTGGCCTCAACACTTAAGTTGTAATAATAAACAAGTTAAATGTGTTAATTTTCGTTTAAATAGGGCGCTGATATTTTTTAAGATGCACTTTTTCAGAACTATCATTATATTGACGTCATACTTGACAAAGTTTTACGTCACATTGGGAAAACATTTAAATCATTTGCCATTTTTCATTCTCATTTTTGTGAAAATATTTTCCATACACACCCTCCCTCCTTTATACTGTAGCTTGGCTATGCCACTGCTGCAAGCTATTCTCCATTATCCGTACCGATAATAATAAAACCCCATCAACTTTTAAAATTTAACAAAAAAAAAATATATATATACCTATATACACTATATTAGGGTGGAGTGAAAAAAAAATTTGAAAAAAGTGTAGTTCTTAAATCCTGCCAAATAGGCTAAAACTTCAAAAAAAATTGGTTTTGGCGAGTTGCTACCTTGGGGGTCTAGCAACCCCCCAAAATGTGTTTTTGGGGGGTAAAATTGACAAAAAATGTCGTAACTCGGTAACCGCTTATCGTAGAGGCATGATTTATGGCTCAAAATTTGCAGAATCATCATGTTTCTATATGTGTTAAGAGAAAGTTTTTGTCTATTTCCACAAGAAAAAAAGTTATAATCGATAAATCGTTTTTTATGCTCAATACTCGAAAATTGCGCTGTATGGAAATAACTTTGATCTAACATTTGAAATGATATATGTCTAACTGATAAGGACTAATTATGACAATCACAATATAAGGACTAATTATGACAATCACAATATTAACAAGATGATTTGGGATAACTTTGGTCACCAGACAAAGTACCTAAATAGGCCTACTCATAAGGTACAGAACGTGCTAGCTTTACTGCCCATAAAATGTTTAGTATTTCAGTAATTTAAAGAAAATCTGTTACATCTCATTACTTTCGAACTGTTGATGCTGATATTGGGTTGTTTTGCCTAAGGAGTGAGAGAGAAATAAGAAAGCAAGTTAGAGTACACCAAATACCCTACGCAAAATGAAGCGCATCAGAATTGCACTTTAGTGTCAAATTTTTTCAAAAGTTTTCGAGATTTAATCTTCTGGCAAACCAACCCATCTCTTCGCTCAAATCCTTCAACTTGTGCTGCGGCCTCTGTTACCATTTTGACATGGCGCTCTACACATTGGTTGTGACATGGGTGGTCGAGCTGCAGTGGTCTTATCCGGCATTGTTCAATATCTAAATCAGTTAAATGTTCAATTACCGGAGACTGCTGATGGCAAGATGTTAAATTCACCATCTTGTAGTACGAGTTCACTGTTAGATACAGTGTGGGCGGTTCAAACAGCCGTACAGTTGAGGCGGTATCATAATATTTTGCTCCTTCCAAAGAATATTCTTCACTGCGACTGTCAACCAAGTCATGATTATCAAATGAAACCGTTGATGGCAAGTTTCCACAAATCGAAAGCACTTTGTTCACTCCTCGCATTCGTATCTCCTCATCGTTGTCACCCAACATGGCGATCAAGACATTTTCCTGGTGTGCGAAAAATGTATTTCGTTGCACAACTTTTAGAGCAGTTTTCCGAACAGCTTCGTCAGGCACCTGAAGAATTCGTTGGACCAAGTTGAAAAAATTTCTGGATCCGCAAGTTAGTTGACTATTTAACTTAATTTCAAACCAACTTGGAAAGTAAACTTGAAGACAAAACTTCGTCAGAGTTTCCAAGTTTGAGGAGGGTTCATCCACCGAAACACAATATCTGAGGATTCGACAGCCCAGAGTTAGCCAGCGTGAATGCACAATGGGACCTACTTTTAAATATTGCAAGTCGCTGTCGACAACTCCCATGATTATTGCTGAACATATCTTGTAAGCATAGTGTTGATCAGTACTCAGATCATTAACAACTGATTCTGGCAACTGTACAAACTGAGGGCTTGAAATTGACTTAAAATTAGCAGCAACCGGCCAACTTGAAACATCTCCAGTTAAACACTTCCCAATTGGTCCTGCAAATGTGTCAGGACTATTGGTGGTTCCATCAAGCATAGTAAAGACATGGCGCAAGGGTAGTTCATTGGTACGTAGTAGGCAAATTACCCATTGTAGTGGCTTGTTCAATAGTTCTTCCAACTTACGAATGCAACTATTGAACTTGCCTGTCATTGCTGCAGTTCCATCAGTGCCAACTACTGTAAGCTTGTCATGAAATTCGGTGTTGGCAATGGTGTTGAAGATCTTTTGTGCTATGGTTCTTCCTTTGCCATCCTCTGTGGAAAAATGAGAAAGATAGTATTCACCAGGCTGCCCAACCATTGTATAGTGATCTTCAAGTTGCACAGACCTGTAAAACTTGTCATTTGGCCCCTGCATGGTGACCTGTGTTGCATCTTTGCGCCCATCAAAGTATATGGCATTCACTAACTTGAAATTTTCTTGCTCCTTTTTCCTAATTTCAGCACGGCATCGTTCTCGCTCTCTTCGAAGCTTGCTACGATCAATAAGGTATGTCTTGTCATCATCAGTAATTAGACCCAAATCTTGCATCACACTATTAGCGATCGCAGCAGCAGCTCTGTCGGATATCTGACAACGCTCACTCATCCTTGCAAGGTTTGACCAAATCATTCGATTCTGATTTTCATATGGCATTAATTGAGAAACAAATTCAGAAGCAGCAGAAGATTGCGTTTGGTCTGTGTTGGTTGAACTAGAATCTGACAGATAATCCAAAGCTGACTCAGGCACTGATGTAACTGATGTAACGGAAGAACATGTTGGTGGTTCTGGATGAGGTTGTAAGGGTCGAGAGCGCCTCAAAAACTGTATGTCAGCTGACGTTGAAGGAACCACAGCATCCACACATTTTCCAACTCGCTTACTAGTTTGATCTTTATAAAAAGCATAATGATCATCTGTCATTTTCAAACCATGTTGTTTCTCCAAAATTCTGCGCTGCTTATCGTCAGCACAAAAAACATCAAATAACTTATTTCATCAATAGTTGACATAAACTCTTTTTCCTTTTGTAAAAATGCTTCTCCTCGTTTTTTCTTTGACCAGCGATCAAGTGCACTCAAACAATTCACAAAACTTTGAACTTTTTTCGAAATGGTGTACAGATGAATGGGATATACGTTGCACCATACCCATCTGTCATAAATTTCTCTGGCAATGTCATTTGCAGCATTGAAGGTTCGAAAGTTTTTCAAATGAAGAATACGTTCTATTACATGTCGCTTGGTAGGCAATACTCCTGGTGGAAAACTATCACGGGTAGAGAAAGTGTGTCCACTACGTAAAATCTTCTTTACAGAAGTTGAACTCCGTCTTTTCATGTTTTACTACTTCGCAGTTTGGCCAAAGCTTTGATTTACACAATTACTTAACAATATACCTGCAAAAAATAATAATAACTTTTCAGATAACTATCAGTTAAGTACAAACAAACAAACTTATTAAACAGTTTTTCTATCATAACTTTTTTCTAGTGGAAATAGACAAAAACTTTCTCTTAGCACATATAGAAACATGATGATTCTGCAAATTTTGAGCCATAAATCATGCCTCTACGATAAGCGGTTACTGAGTTACGACATTTTTAGGAAATTTTACTCCTCAAAACACATTTTGGGGGGTTGCTAGCCCCCCAAAGGTAGCAACTCGCCAAAACCAATTTTTTTCGTAGATTTTACCTGTTTGGCAGGTTTTTAGAACTACACTTTTTTCAATTTAAAAAAAAAAAAATTTTCACTCCACCCTAGTGTAGAAGGAGCTTTATAGTCAGAGAAATTTAAGAAGTTATTAGGAGTATTTTTTTGTATAGGTAGTGAGGGTGAAACTTCGGTTTCGGACAAACTCCATGATCATTCTGACCATGTGCTTATCCGGAAAAGCTCTCAGCAGCTTGCAAGTAAAACCAAAATGCCAGACAGTGTTCCAGCGACAAGTACGGCACCAGCTTTCTTAGGGTTGGTTCTGATTGAAAGCGGACGCGAAAAAAGCAAAGAAGGTCGCCGAAAGAGGAAAAAAACAAAAATGTGAAAACTAAAAGTGGAAAGCACTTGGAAAGTCTTCAAGACGCCCACCTGGTTTAATTTTGTATAGCCTACATGTAACATTTTATTTGTTGATTTAAAACTAAAAATAGGGAGGGGAGGGCGAAATACTTAAATGTTAGAAGTGGGCGCAAGCCAAAAAGTTTAGTTTATCAAGAGGGGACTTTAAATAACGTATTGGCTAAGTTTATTGGAGACTCAGTTGATTTTTTGAAAGACAGTTCTGCGCTGGCAATAAAACGACAAAAGGTCAAATAACACAAAGATCTTTAAAACTTCGCAACTATTACGTCGATTTTTGAATTTTTGTGTAACGCATGAAGATGGCTGATGGCGAGATGTGGCATTTTTTGCCGAGTGGAATGCTGTAGCCGGGGCCTGATCTTTCATGACTCGCTGCATTCCATCTTATGCAACCATAGTCGTTTTGCTGGCTTTTTTTAAAAATACCTATAGGTTTCGTCTTAGAGGAAATGAAAGATCTTGGCTGCAACAGCACAATCGCTGCGGAAATATCTTGTATGTTAAGAGTTGTAATGGACTTCCTTGTACCGTTAATATAACACAATTTTATTCAGCAACACACCACTCTATTTATATCAGAGTAAAAAATATAAAAAAAGCCAATGAACTAACGCATTGGTCCTCAAACTTTTTTTAGCAAGCAGGCCCCTTTTGTTTTCAAAACAACGGTGGACCCTATTTTTAAAGAGAATTAAAAAATGTAGAACAAAACTTAATAGTATTTTAACTGGTAAGTCAATAAATTTGTAACAAAAAGAAAAGAAAATTAATTTGCAATAATAAAACTAAAAAATTTTACGCGGGCCCTGGGAAAATTGTTGACGGCCCCTGGTTTGAGAACCGTGAACTAACGTTTTTGGTAGTTTATTTATTTTTATTCTGGTATGAACGAATTAGTGGTGATGCTATATTTCAGCGGTTCCCAAACTTTTTTTCACGGCGCCCTTTGAAAACTTAACAATACTCGCGGCGCCGTAATGAAAAAAAGGTCTTCAGTTCAATTACTTCTTTGAGTAACCTTTTTTCTCCGAAACTCACAGTGTTCTCTAAAAAAAAAAAAAAGTTTTCACTTAGATTTCATCTCTGATTTCCCTATTTTTCTCTCAAAATCAGTGTGTTCGCTAAAAAAAAAAAAAAAAAGTCTTCAATCAGAATCGTTCTCTGAAGAAACATCCGCAACGGATTCAAAACTGTATGTGCTGTTTTCGAGGGGGACTGCCTCATTCACCTCACCCAATATCCACCACTGCTCACACGGCTTTCATTCCGCGCACTCTAAGGAAGCTCTTAGAGGGAACGTTGCTGCTAGCAACTTTCACACTGCAATTATTGTGAGAAAAGCAGTAAGTACAACTTTCGCATGCTTTCGCGGCGCCCCTGACAAAGTCTCGCGGCGCACAGTTTGGGAACCACTGCTATATATTATTGTGTTATGGTTTAAGTATACTCTCTACCCTAAATTGTAAAAATTTTTTATCCTATACCGTAACGCTTTTTTTTTGATAAACGAGAAATTTTCACTGATCTAAACTTCTGCAAAATTCTAACTGATAACTATAAAAAAGCTGTTTTTAATCAATATTAATTTTCAACCAGGAAACCAAAAATAACGATGTAATTAACTCCCAAAAGAAATAATTAATGATATAGTTTATTTTCTCCACCTACTACGCGTAGCTATTCGTTTTAATTTAAATAAAGCAATTTGGGCAGTCCCAATACTCACAACCATGCATGTACATAAATATATTAATTTAGTTTCTTATTTGCAAATCAATAAAACAAAGTTAATTTTATAATTTATTTATGGGTCGCCTAGCTTTAGATTGCATACATTTTTACACGTAAACTACTTATAAGGTAAAACGCCCACTTGAATAATTTTTTAGAACTTTCTTATTTACTTACATAATAAAAAACTTTTAAAACGAATGAACAGACAGCTCGCAGCTTTATTGTAATTACCAAATCGAAGATTAAGTTTTAAAGTTTTATTTCTGAGAGTCAATGTCTTTTGAGTGAGCACCTTGCCCCAACTTACCCAACATGCGGAGTTGGTGCATAAACAATCAATACTGGCATCCGAAAATTGGGGGTTTAAGGAAGGCTGCTTTTATGGTAGACCCCTATCTACCATATCTGTAGTTGCTCGGAGAATCAACAATAAAATCATCAAAATTACTCGTATTTACATAAAAAAATAATTAAGACTAACAACAGGAAACACAAAAACACTGATGAAGAATTGCATTAAGAAACTAAATAATATTAGAAAAAAATGAATGCAAAGTCCAAGATTTTTTTGTTCCAATAGTGCTTGGTCCTTTCAGTCCACACCAGTCGTTGACGTAGTAATAGAGGTTCAGTTAAATTGTTTTTCGTGGCGCGGTTTCACGAGGCGACGTATGTCCCTGGCTCGGTTGAAGATCTCGTACATTTCGAAACGTGGAGGAAAATCCTGCAGCAGCTTCAGGTTGTGGCTGAAGTCGTTGGCGAGCAGCTCATCGCGCACTAATCTGTCGAGACAGTTTAGTTCAGCGAGGGCAATTATCGAATTGCTCGCTTTACTTCTACTTCCAACAGAGTGGTTGTAGATTTAAAAAACAAAATCAAATGTTTGGTTGAAAACCAAGCAAAGAGAAACCATCATTACCAACTTGTTCCATTTGTACAGGGTGATCCAGAAAAAGAAGACCCGAAAAAAATTACTATATTTCTTAAGTATAACTCCATTTATAAAATCATGTGCATCATTAGAAAGAGGATGATAGTTAGAGGTTTTAATTCGTATAAGTTATTTATATATTATTAAAATATATTATACAAATAACCCTTGGATATGACTGAATGGACTGTGGAACAACTGCGTTTTGTAACTGAACAATATTATGAACATGGAAGAAGCATAGTGGCAGCTTAAAGATTTCATAAAAATTTCGAATGTCAAAAGCCCCAACAAAGAAAGTAATTCGTCAATGTGTCAGAAATTTTTTCCTAACTGACAGTATTGCAAAAAGAAAACCAACTGGTAGAGTTTGCACAGCGAGCACAGACAAAATCATTAACAAAACTCACAATATTTTACGGGATTTGTCGTGCTTCTCATGTCTTGTTCCATACCCAATTCCTAACAGCTGATACCTATCTCTAACTATCATCCTCTTTCTAATGATGCACATGATTTTATAAATGGAGTTATACTTCAGAAATATAATAATTTTTTTGGGTTTTTTTTTTTTCTGAATCACCCTGTATATTGATATAATTTTGGCATAATTCTTTTATAGCACTTGTATTCAGGCCTTTTGATGTTTTCTCCTGAAGCAAACGCTTAATAACGATCTTGTATTCGGGTTTTTTCAACCAGTTTAAAATAACTCACACAAGCCACGTCTGAACATGCTCAAAAACAAAATGGATGGTCATTCGCTCCTCATTTTACATTGTCCACCAATAAATAAATAGTAAACAAAGCTGACCCAGTCCAAGTCTGGTTAGTTACATTCTCATGATCGGTTGTCATCATTACTCACGATAACATCGCAGCACAAACAAACCACAGAAACTGGAAACAATTTTGGTCCGAGAAGAGCATGTCCCATGCTAGAATCACGTCAGGTAAGTTAAATTCTTGTGACAGCAACAGAGTCATCCACCTGCAAGAAAAAAGTTCAGGTCACTTTATAACCTTGCACAAAAAACTTACAAGGCTGACACATTTTAACTTTCGGTTCTGGTAGCAGTGAAGAATCACTAACCCTGAACCTGAACCTTCTGTAAAGGTCCTAATAAAAGTCAATGTAACACAGTCACACACAAAGATCAATGCAAAAAGTGATCATAGAATAAGAAAGCGCAAGGCCTTGTGTTCAAGCTGCGATCGTGGTGTTCTAGCCCTCTTTCTCAACTGCTGGTCCCAGTAACTGTTCTGTTGGTCCGCCACAATTTATTTTAATTGCAAGATCTTAAAAGTTTTTTAAATTCAGATTGAAACGGCCAATTCACTAAAATTGATGGAAAACTTAGCATATTCTTGGTTAGATTTTAAATAAAATTAACGGGTCGGAAAGGTGGTTTTTGAAATGTTACCAGTTCACAAGCTTAAAAAGATTGAGAGCCAGTATTCTAACCTATTGTGTCATAAATACAAATATCGTACATTTTGTTTTAAAGCAGTGATTCTCAAACCTTTTTTTTGTTGTGGCACACTTTTAACGATTTCAAAATTTGGCGGTACACATAGAAAAAAGATAAGTTTACAAATTATTTACTTACCTATAACACACTGCGTAAAATAATTTATGATAATAATTTTAAATATGCACAATAAAATAATATGCAGTGGTGGGTATTCAAATTTAGGGCATCAAGGCAAGGATTTTCAAAAATTGATGTCCTCGAAAAAAAAAAGGTCTTCACCTAGAATCGATCTTTACATTTCCCACTTTTTGTCCTGACTTGATCATAACCTCTAAAAAACATCTGTAGTGAATTGAAACTGTATGTGCTATTTTCGAGAGGGCCCAAGGCAACTGCCTCATTTGCCTCAGCCAATATCCACCACTGATAATATGTACTACAAAAATAACAATACGTTTATTAAAGGATTAATTACAAGTTAATAATCAGAATACTTTTAATGCGAAATTTGAGCTTGATGTTTTTTGATAATTTCATTTATATTTGGTAGTAAAAACAATGCTACTCTCATATCGTCCTGATATCTTCTTAAATCATATTATATCTAAAATTTCGCGGCACAGTGGTCGAGAATCACTGTTTTAATGCAATACTGCAAATCACACGGCAAAATCTAGGGCAATCGCTTAGGTAATCACAATGCAATATAAAATTGGTGTTTGGGGATTTAATTTTATTGCAATCTATATCAAAAGATTGTGTTTACTCTACTTTCAAATGTTTCTCTAAGTTATAAAAGGTTTAGAGTTTTTTTCTTAAAAACCTTACAAGGTGTTTTTTTATTGGAATAGCACTAGGATTTAGACAAACCAGACTCAAAAATTTGACTAAAGCAGACGAGGCAGAAGCAGACTCGAGCAACTACAGGACATGGTACTATTTCAAAGAAAAAATGTGTACTGATGACTGATTTTAAAGTAAAACTAGGTTGGAAATCTTAAAATTTGTCCCTTCTGACAATTAATAAAAACATAGGAATTGACAAAGGCAAGATCAGAATGACAATGCACTCTTCTTCACTTGCAATTTTGTGAGCACAGAATTTATTTTCAAAATATGCTCTTTTTCATGTAGCTTGTTGGCCACATCAGCATCTTCTTCAGATCAAATCACTGCAGAACAGTCTTCATTGAAAATGGGGTTAGTCAACTCTTCCAAGATGCATTCAAGCTGTTTCAAAACAATTGTGTTCCTTTTCATTTAAAGTCTCAAACTGATTTGAGCATTTCTCGCATGTGCAACACACTTTTTTCTATTCTCAAATAATCGGGTCTAGCAATTTTTTCCAAACATTTTGCTTATTGTGTTTTGAAAAATTTGGGGTGGATGCTTGGATTATGACACTATAATTTGTGCTTTAACATTTCTTCACATAGATCTGTGCATAATTTATATCAAAAACATTGAAAACACTGCAATTTTATGACACACTAAGATTTCTAAAAGGTTTTTATAAACACGTGACAGATTGAAGTTGCGCTTTAATTATGGCTAAAATAGTTGCAGCACAAACGTACAAAGAGAGGAAAGTTATTTTTTAAACCCACAGGAGCCACAGCAGAAACATTAAAGAATTGACTCCAGATGTGGGTTGCTGACCTATGCTAATAAAACTAAACAAAGTTCATGAAGTTGTTTATGTAAAAATTAAACGTTGTCTTGCAATTTCATTTCTTTAATTTCATTGCATTAATTAAATTATAGAATAAAGACACGACCTTCATTGCAGCCATCCCCAACAAGAGTTTTATTAAATGATTGATTTCCATTTTTTTGACTGGAAATACTTGGTGAATAAGAAAACTTTGAATAATTTTTATATTTTATTTAACAGAAAATTGCAATTTTTTAAAATTATCTGATGAAAGAGAATTTTTGTCTTAAAAGAATCATAAAGTTACAAGACCAAATCTGTTTGACTTAATTTGCTGTTAACAGAGACGTCATAGAGCATTGGACTGTGATTGTATATACTTAAACAGTATTCATTTTGTTGTTTGCACATTTATTCTTAAATTGAATCATATGTTCTTCGGTTAATATGAGTTTACATTCAATATTTAACAGCAGAATAAATGTCATTGTATAACTTTGAGCTTAAATTGTTACACAAGATGATATAGAAAATTTTAAGTGTTGTTTAAATAGAAGATTTTAAGCATAAGTTAATAAAATCAATTTCTGGTAATATGTTTCTTTACAGAACATTTGTTGCTGCTGCAAATAATAAACACAAGTTTGATGATAGGGAAACCCACAGAAATAAGAAACTTTAGCAATGATCCACCATTTCACCTACTGTACTTTTAACTTGCAAGTGCATTTTAATGTCACAGTCAACATCAAATTTACTTGAGAGTTCACATTTTTCTCTCACAGTCAAAGAATTACAATTTTTTAATCTTTTCAGGTGTAGATTTCTTTTGGTAGGAAGTTGATATTTATGTGACACACATACCCAGCCACCTTAGACTATTTTGATAAAGTGTGTTTGCATGTTCACTGATTTAAGATCACAGTATTGAAAACTGAATCTGGCTACCTGATGAATAGTTGAGAAAGACACTGTTTTTGCCCTTATAAATATTTCTGCCTTTGCTTCCGTATAAAAGAATCAACAAACACAAACTTGGCCTCACCAATGTTGCTAAATTTGTCCATGACAGCAGCTTCTTTAGCAAAATTTGTCAAGTAAAAGTATTTCATGAAAATGTTAATCTCAAGTAGATGGCAATTTCAAATCTATGTTATTCAGTGAAGCAACCTTTCTCAACCTTTTATGGTTTGTGGCCCTCTTCTAGAGACTCTCAACACCTGTGGCCCCCAGCTCTGCAATAAAATTCTCTGTCTGTATTTCATTTGTAGTTGCTATGTGACTACAGGTATGCAGTTTGGTAACAATAATTTTCCAGAAAAGAAGCAATTAATATTAAGAAAAAACAAACAAACAAACGAAAGTCAAAGAATTAAACATCACAGCCAGTTTTATTAACGCAATAAGTGTGAAGTTTATTCTTGTCCTCATTTGAAGAGGCTTTAATATTGGGCTCCGTCTTGGACTGAGCCTGGCAAATGTCATTGCATGCATCAAGACAATTTCTGGATTTCATTTTGATGGTCACCAAATCAGAAAATCCAGCTTTGCAAAGGTAGCTTATAGAAAACTGAACAAACATTATAGATGCCATTTTGCAGATGACTGGATAAGAATCATGAGGAGACAACTAAAAGCTGGAAAGGTCGGATTTGTTGTTAAATACCTGTTTCATAGCATTCAAAACTTTGAACGCTGCTAACTCCTCTGCTTCTTTGGCCATAGGGTTAACTTCAGAGTTGAATGGGTCTTTGTGCCATGAAACAAGCAAAGGTGTGTTGTTAAAATAAGATCAACACTCAGTGCAGACAATTTCCAGATGCTTTATCATGCAAGTTGGTTGAAGTTATCTGGCAACATAATCTTGCTCATTTCCAAGTGCTTATGCAAAAGAAAAGATGCAGTTAAGCCTGCCTTTAATCATGCTTGCCAGACTCCCATTCAAGCAAATAGCCCAGCCAGCTTATCTTTAATGTTGCTGACAGTTATGCCATGTCCTTGCAATGACAAGTTTATTTCGTTGAAGTGGCCAAATACATCTGCCAGGTAAGCATCATAATAAACTCTACTGCAAAATTGGACATGGAAATTAACTTTGTTTTCTTGAAGAAAAACTTCAACCTCATTTTTCAGTTTATACAACCGATGAAGGCATCCACCTCTTGACAGCTAATGGACTTTAATATAAAGCAAAAGTCCCACATGTTGTGCTCCCATTTCTTTGGGCAAAAGTTAGAAGAGCCACTGATTTTTTGCTTTTGAAAGAATGAAGTTGATCACTTTGACCACAACATCCATAACTTCCATCAAACTAGAAGGTAGAGTCTTCAATGCTAGAGCATATTGGAGTAGTGAGTAGTGTGCAAGAACATCACAAGGCTATTCATTTTTTACCTGCGTGACAAATCCTCCCCTCCTCTAATACCAATCATTGCTGGGGTGCCATCACTACAAATATGCTTGAAATTTTGCCAGCTGAGCTCATTGGCTTCAAAAAAAGTTCACAACAGCTTTGATATCAGCAGCAGTTGTTGCAGCTGGCAAATTATTGCAAAACTGGAACACTTCTTTTGTCTTTTTATTTTTCTTGTATCATGCGAATGTGATCAAGTGGCATTCAAGAGTGGTGTTGGTAGATTTATCCAGTTGTATGCTAGCCTGGAGCATGCTTTGCTTGATTTCAAAGCAAACTTGTTGGCACACATCGGCAGCCATGTCGCAGTATCATAAGACATTGAAAGTTGTTGGATTTTTTTTGTTCCTGGTCCAATCATTAATTCAACCATTTTCTCTGCATATGGCTTTATAAGTTTCTCAGCAATAGTGTGCGGCTTCTTACACTTTGCAATTCGATATGCCACCTTGTAGCTGCATTGAAGAGCAGGTTTTTCTTCTGGAGAAAATTCAAAATGGGATAGTGTTTCTTTCCAGTTGTATCGCACTTTTTTGGCAGACAAAACATTGACATTGTTGGTTTTTCTTTAGAGATGCTTTTTGTTGTAATGGCTTTAGAGTTTTGAGGGATGTAATGAGGCATTTACCATCATGACCAAGCAGTGAAGGCATTGTCCACAATCCTGGCCATTTTGGCTAACTTTTGTGAAGCCAAATGAGATGTAGCTGTTGCTTTATTAGCAAATTTTATACTTTTGAAAACAAAAAATCTTGTTTTAGCCAAATTAATTATAAATCCAAACAAAATACCTGTAAAAAGCAGTAAGCTTAACACCCAAATTTTACACAGTTTTAATAAATCTTGTGCTTGTGGCCCCTTAGATAACATCCTGTGACCCCCAGTTGAGAATCATAGCAGTAAAGATAAAGTGGGCGTTATACCTTGTACTAAAATGTTAGTCTTCCTAAAAATTGAGCTTGAAATGCTTAAAAAAATGAAACTGCTTAAATGCAGGTTATTACCTGCCTGTTATACACATACTAAAATAGTTAAATCATGTTGAGGCAGACATTTGTGAGCTGGAGACTGTACATTATGAGGTCGACAGCAAAATTGGAGTAATTGTAATTATACTCGTAATTAAAAAATTTTAATTTTGTGTAATTGTAATTAAACTTTTACACTTAAATAACACGTTAAAAGTTAAAGGTACCATTTCATATAACTTTGAATCATGTAATCTTGTAATAAACTGCATTCGGAGATCTTTTGCAAAATGTTTTTTGTTGGGTATTGCCCAAAGTATTATCAAGACAACTGATTTATCGTAATAATACTTTACACAAGATTATGTGTGAGCTAAATCATAGATTTTTGTTCTCAAAAACTTCCAATTTATTATATATCTAGTATTACTTACGATTTTACAACAATTTAGTGTTTGGAGTTCTTTTGCAACATCTTAAATTATGATTTTTAAGTAACAAATAATGAAAAATACAATATAAATTACAAATAATCAAGCAAAAAAACAATCAACTATTGGGTTGAAAACCCAACAATCACTATATAATTTGGTTGAAAACCATCAAAGTTTACAAAATAAAATTTGAGGGTTTTAGCTTTAATTTACCCTTCCTCCTTTCAACTGCAGAATTTTTATCAGTCAATTGTCGACAGATTTTGTCAAATTTTTGATCACTTCAGGTTCAACACTGCAAACAACTGTCTGGATGGCTTTCCAGAGTTCAGTTTTCAAGCTTTATTGGTCTCCATCTCTGTAAATTGCAGCTTTCAGAATACTACAATAATGCTCAATTGGGTTCAGGTCAGGACTGTTGGCTGGCTGGTCCATCAATGAGTCATTATTAAAGCATTCATTCTTTAACCAGGATTTTGTATATCTGGAGGCATGACTCGGAGCATTGTCTTGCATGAAGATTAGCTTCTGTCTCCAGTAATTGTTTTGCATCTGTAGCCATGGCTTAAAATTCTTAGCAAGAAAGGTGCAGTTATTCACAGTGTTCAATTTTACTCCTTCCTCCACCATGAGCGGTCCAATAATCTCATTTCCAACAATACCTGCCCATATCATCACCCTACCACCCCCCTGCTGTCATTGAATCTGGTATAAGCTTTGTGTCCCATTTTGCACCCATCCATGGGTCCAACCATTTGGTCCATCAAAGCTTATACCAGATTCAATGACAGCAGGGGGGTGGTGGGTTGATGATATGGGCAGGTATTGTTGGAAATGAGATTATTGGACCGCTCATGGTGGAGGAAGGAGTAAAATTGAACACTGTGAATAACTGCACCTTTCTTGCTAAGAATTTTAAGCCATGGCTACAGATGCAAAACAATTACTAATCTTCATGCAAGACAATGCTCCGAGTCATGCCTCCAGATACACAAAATCCTGGTTAAAGAATGAATGCTTTAATAATGACTCATTGATGGACCAGCCAGCCAACAGTCCTGACCTGAACCCAATTGAGCATTATTGTAGTATTCTGAAAGCTGCAATTTACAGAGATGGAGACCAATAAAGCTTGAAAACTGAACTCTGGAAAGCCATCCAGACAGTTGTTTGCAGTGTTGAACCTGAAGTGATCAAAAATTTGATAAAATCTGTCGACAATTGACTGATAAAAATTCTGCAGTTGAAAGGAGGAAGGGTAAATTAAAGCTAAAACCCTCAAATTTTATTTTGTAAACTTTGATGGTTTTCAACCAAATTATATAGTGATTGTTGGGTTTTCAACCCAATAGTTGATTGTTTTTTTGCTTGATTATTTGTAATTTATATTGTATTTTTCATTATTTGTTACTTAAAAATCATAATTTAAGATGTTGCAAAAGAACTCCAAACACTAAATTGTTATAAAATTGTAAGTAATACTAGATATATAATAAATTGGAAGTTTTTGAGAACAAAAATCTATGATTTAGCTCACACATAATCTTGTGTAAAGTATTATTACGATAAATCAGTTGTCTTGATAATACTTTGGGCAATACCCAACAAAAAACATTTTGCACAAGATCTCCGAATGCAGTTTATAAATTTACAGTAATTACAAGTTTTAACAGTTGTAATATGTATTGTTACATAAATAAAAATTTTCAAAAAGTAATTTTATTTCTAAAGGTATTTAAATGCAATCACACATTTTATTTAACTCTGTTAAGCAGGAGCTGCCTGGTGAGAATATGTTAGTGTCTACTAGTGTCTGACAAGACTTATAGCCTTCTCTACTATGACAACTAGAGCTTACAAAAAGTAAACCACTTTACTCTTACTTATGTGATACCAAAGTCATACCATACCACAGAACTGTTCTCACCACTTTGCACTATTGAAGGTGCTGATATGCATATATGTCAATGTCACCAGTTGATTTTAGAAAAAAGGCAAACAATACATTTTGAATTTTGAAAGTTTAATGAAACCATTTTTTTTATTACTGAACAAAAACTAGAAAAAATATTAAAAGCATTACCATATAAGTACAATAAATAAACTAAGTACAAATTTAATTACACCAACAAAAAAATAATTTGCACAAAAGATAAAAGAATGAAAATTTTATAAAAACCAGTTAACCAAAGTGCACCTGAACAAATAATATTGTGGGTGAATTTTCTGTTCTTTTAAAAAAGTATGAAGTGGTGGGTCACTCTGTTTTAAGATTGATAAAACACAGTTCATCGAAAACTCTGTGTGAACAAGCAAAAGTCATGCAATGTCCAGGTCAAACATATACAGTGCAAACCTATTCCAGTAGACGAGCGATCCAGTGACTTGATGAAATGATCCCGGAATCTAGCCATGAGGTTGGTGAAGCAGAAAAAAGTGTCTGCCTCTGCATGCTCTACAAATGCAGCATTGTCACAAAACACAAAAATTAAATCACTTGGTTTGGCTAATTCATTCAAAACTTTTTCAACATTTTAAATAATTTATAATTTTTGAAAATAAAGCTTTATCTAATCTTCTAAGCCATCAGCAACCATTGCTCCATACTTATAAGTTTATGTGTAGGCTAACTTTTTCAATTATTTTTTAATCTTTGTTTTATCATCATCATTTTTAGGAAAAACATTGAATTAGTTCAGTGCATTTCCCTTTACCCGCTTGTCCTTTCGGGGTTGTGGGGGCACCAGCTCAAGTTGGGATCTCCAAGCATCCTGATCTCCTGCAACTAGCAGTGATTTCGCTGGTGGAACTCCAAGATGTGACCATGCCAGGTCTTCAACATAATTCTGCCAGCAAGTTCTGGGTTGCCCTCTAGGCCTTTTGGCACTCAAAAGAGCACCCATTAGTTGCTCTGCTGTTTGCTTGTGGGACATTTGTGTCACACATTATACCAGTGCAGTTGAGATCATTCTATGCAGAATAGTAGCAGTTTGATGTTGAGAGATTGATAAATATCAGTACTTTTAACCTTGTTGAATAAGGATAAACCTCTGACTTTTTGCAAGAAACCCATTTTGGCTGCCTGTAGTTGGGATCTCACTCTTTCGGTCATTACCCAACACTCATGACCATAGGTGAGGATAGGAACAAAAACTGATCTGAAAAAAGAAAGCTTTGCTTTTATACAGTACACAGCTGTTGTTTCAATGCAACAAATCAGTAAAGCTGATGCATTACTGCACTTGCTTTTCCAATATGTGTGTCCAGTTCTGTGTCCTGTTTATCATCACTTGAGAATGTGACTCCAAGATACTTAAACTTCTTCATCTGCCGGAGAGTTACACCATTTATTTGGAAGGAATACAGGACAGGTTGCCTTGACAAACACATGATCTCAATTTTAGCCATACTAATTTTCATTGTAGCATCCAAGCATGCATCAGAAAACTGATCAAGTGCATATTGGAGATCACTTATTTAAGTTTAACAGTGCAAGGTCATTTGCAAACAGCAGGGGCCAAACATTACACTCCCCAAATGTGTTGCCACTACTGGAGGAACTGTCTTTGTCCATTTTGTCCATGTATATAATGAACAGAAGAGGAAAAAGAACACAGCCCTGTCATAGTCCAACACTGACATTAAAAGGTTTTGTTTTCATGCCATTGACACAAATACAGACTTCTGGCTGTTTCTACAATGATTTGATAGCAGCTAATAGCTGACCTCTCACATCATACTCCAGCAGTACTGCCCACAGCTTGTCTCTTGGAACATGGTCATATGCTCTTTCAAGATCTGCAAAGCATGTATACACCTCTTGGCATATTCCCACGAATTCTTAAAAACTTGCTAAAGGGCAAAGATCTGGTCCATGGTGAATTTGCCATGACAAAATCCACATTGTGCATTCTGAAGTTGAGGTTTGACTATTTCAAGGCACCTCTTCTCCAGACACTTTGCATAGACCTTTACAGGAAGACTTAATAACGAAATGCTCCTGTAGTTAGTGCATTTCTTCTTGTCTCCTTTTTTGTGAATAGGTATCAACACACCAGTCTGACATTGCTTTGGTACCTTACCAGTTTTCCAAGATAATGAAATCAGCTAATGAACCCCAAAGTTGTTCATGGCCTTTAACATTTTGGATCAAATATCATCTTCACTTGAGGCCTTGCCAGCTCTCAAAGATTTGATTCCTGTGCTCCAATCTGCTTTGGTTGGATAAATGTTTTCACCAAATTGTTTCTTGGATGTTTCCAAATGTTTGATTGTTACTGGATTTAAGAGCTGACAAAAGTATTCTCTCCAGCAATTTAGGATGTCCTTTTGATACTTCAGAAGCACACCATTAGTATCTTTGATGAAGGTGGTGACTGGTGTTTGTTTGCCAGGCAAATAATGTATGGTTTTCCAAAATACAATCTTTGTTTTAAACAAACAAGATTCTACAATAATGCCTAAAATGTAAACATAGCTACAAATTTCTTTGAGTTATAGTTACTGCAAAATGACTTGAGATCTACATATTGTACTTTCTTTGAAAAAATGTTTATAATCAATTTTGTTGCTTTTAAAGAAATAATCACATTTTTAATATTCCGTCATTTTTTTGATGACCATTTGAAAGTGCTTGGCATAGAGTCACTTGAATTTCTTATAAATATTAAAATTTCAGGCCACAAAATTTAATTTTAAGATTAATTTTATTTGCACCAATGGACTGTTTTGCCTGCCTTGACTTATCAGAAGGCAGTTAGAAGTCTTGTTCAAATAGAACTTAAATAAAATTGAATAGATTGATTAGATTCTATTTGAATAAGATTTCTAACCACCTCCTGACTAGTCCAGGCAGGTGAAACAGTCTGTTGGTGCAAATAAAATTAATGTTAAATTAAATTTTGTGGTCTGAAATTTAATTATTTAACTGCTCTTGAGGGGATGTCATTGAACACTTTTCTGATGAACAACAACCAAAATTTTTGAAAAACTTCTATATATACCAATTAATAGAATAATTGTATTTGAATAAGATTTCTAACCACCTCTTGACAAGCTCAAGCAAGTGAAATAGCCTGTTGGGGCAAATAAAATCAATGTTAAATTTTGTGATATATATACAATCCAGTAATGTTTCACCTTGCTGGTACAATGCTCAATAACACTCTGTCAGAGCAAGTATAATTACTTAAAAACCCTACACTTAATGGTTAAAACAACAGTCTGCTTTGTCCTTAGGGACTCATCAGGTGACCACTGCAAAATAAATAAAACCAGTAAAACTAATAAAAACTGGCAAATTAATCCAATTAATTAATGCTTGTGTATCTGGATATTTAAAATACAAAAATAGATTATCCACTACCTCGACTAAGCTTAAAAATTAAATTAAATTACATACTTAGTTTTGTATACTTAAATAACCCTTCTCTTTTTTTTATATTTATTTATTGAAAGAGGGGCAACTTAGCATGCAAACCTAAATAGATAATTTATTTAATTTGAATTTATTTTTGTGGTGACATTTACTGGTATTGTTTTTGTGGCAATTGTTTTTTGAGTATTGTTGGTTGATTTGCCAGTAAGTAATCTTATTCAAATAGAATTATTTTATTTGAATAAGATTTCACAGAGCAATGTGCAGTAAGACAACAGTTATAAATTAGTCATAACTTGAAACTCAGCTACAGGTCCAGGTGAAGATACAAATAATTATGAAAAGCTTTTTAATTTGAATTTGTTTTTATGACAGCATTTCCCATTCACTTTTTATTTTTTATTTAACATGGTGATAGGGTTTGCTTGTGAATAAAGAGTTTTTCTGCTAAGCAGAAGTTATGCTGTCTAGCTCCCAAATAGAATGAGTTGGTGCAAGCCACAATGCTCCATTCAATGATGGCATATTATTACAATATTATTTAAATAGAATTATTCTATTTGAAAAAGATCACTACTAGCAAACCAACCAATATATTCAACAAACAATTAGAATTTACTGATAAATATTGCCACAAAAACAAATTCAAATTAAATAAATTACCTATTTATTTCTGTATGCATCAATTGCCTCTCTCTTCTTTTGGGTACTTTCTTGTCTGCCATTTAATCAGCTGATATTTTCTCACTGTTGTTCACACTGTTTTTACTCACTTTACTTTTTCACCTTAAGCGATTTTTCTTGTTGCCCCTTTTTTATTGCTTTGTACATTTTTTTCTTTATATTTTTTGCAACAGACCTAACTGACCTTGCCTCACCTTTACATGAGTGCAAACCTCTATACTTGCATTTACTATATTTTGAGTTATTTTTTTTCTTTATGGCATCACAGTAATTGTACTATTTGTTTGATTAATTTAGATACATAATATTTATTCCACACGTATTCTTTTTTACCACAAAAAATTATATTTTTAATTTTCTAATTACCACCTGACAATTCTACAAGATAAAACTGACTGTTGTGGTTTTAACCATCAAGTGTAGTGTTTTATTGAGCAATGTACTGGCAAGGTAAAACATTACTGGATTTTATATACATATACAGGGTGCATCCAGTGTTTGAGAACATTTATTACATTTTTAAGGATAATAAAAATACAAACAACAACACATCTGTAACTAAATAAAACATTGGTACGTAAGCAACACTCTTATTTAATAATTTTATTCAATAAAATCTCCCTCCGCTTTAATGACAGCTTCTATTTGAGATCTAAACCTCTGGCAGGCATGTATAAAATGGTCTTCATTGATGTAGTCCATTACTCTGACTATGGATGCTTTCAGAGAATCTTTGGTGTTGTGAGGATGTTTATTAACATCTCTCTCAACAACGTTTCACATGTAATAATCCAATGGATTAAGGTCTGGAGAGCTTGGAGGCCACAAGTTGGGGGTAATGTGATCTTGAAAATGTTCCGCTAACCAGTCTTGAGTGGTTTGAGCCTTATGTGATGGTGCAGAGTCTTGTTGAAAAATGTAGGGCCTTTCATTTCTTACTCTATCAAACCATGGCTTAACAACAGTACCCAGGACACCAATGTAAGCAGCAGAATTGACTCTTAGTCCTTGTGGAAAGAAATGTGGTGGCATCACATGTCCTTCATTGTTAACAACCCCCAAAACCATAACAGTTGCAGGAAATTTCGTGTGCATGACTCTTGGAACTTTGGAGGGGTCAGCACATAACCATCTGTTTACCTTTTGGTCCTGATCAAAGTTCTTTTCGTCTGAAAAAAACTAAAGCATGTCTTGTTCAGCAGGATGTTTCACTTTGTTTAAAAGTCTCCTGGAGCTCACTAAACAATTTTCTTTGGTGGTCTTGGACATAAACTGGCCTCTCCTCACCACATAGGACTTGTATCAAAGATTCTCATGGACAGTCCTTTGAATTGCAGCTTCAGAGACACCGAGATCTTTTGCAATTGACCTCATTGACTTATGGGGGCTCTCCTCAATGATATTCTGAACTTGTTGAATAAACTCAAGTGTTCTAATGCTGTCAGAGCATTGCTGGTGCTTTTTACGTTTAGTAACAGAAGAAATTTGGCCATTATTATCTTCAAATAGTTGCAATAATGGCAGAACACAGCGATTTGCAAATTGCACAATTTGCAAATTGCTGTGTTCTGCCATTATTGCAACTATTACAGCATATCTTTTCATTTCCTGTGTTAGTTTATTATCTGCCATGATTGATTGTCGGTAAAAAAAAAGTAAAAGTTAATATACAGGAAAGAATTGGTAAAATAAATGATGTTCTCAAACACCAGACACACCCTGTATATATATATTATATGCAGAAAGGATTTATTTTAACAATTTTTTTCTAGTCAAAGTCACAAAGTAGTCTTCGACATCAAAAAAGTCTTCAATACTAGTTAAGACAGAGTGGTAATAATTGATTAATTAACCCTTTGAAGACACAAAGGATGAAAATTTCAGTTTTTCCTTTGGACACAAAAGTCAGCTAAAATTTAAATGTTTTTGAATATTATTAAAATTGCTTCTGAACACTTTCCTATGTATAGAAATGGCCCAACTCAATGCTGCTGACTTGATGCCAGGCTTATTTTGTATAACATTATTGAGTATAATATATAACACTATTGAGTTAAATTTAACATATAAAATTAAATTTAAATTAAAATAAAATATAAGATATGTTATACTCAATAATGTTATACACTATTGAGTATAACATATAACACTATATATTTTGGCATCAAGTTGGCTTGGCATTGAGTTGGTGGCATTGAAGCATACCCGACCCCCTATATATGTGCCTTTGATTTTGTTAGATAAAATTCAAAATGTTAATATTTTTATTTACAAGGTGGCGCAAAATTGAAAAAATGCATTTTTACAAATTTTTTATAGAAATTATCAACATGTCCTATTCTGCACGTTTTTTTAAAGATGTGCAATATATCAACTCTGTGTCTTTACAGCAGTTTTTTTTTTTTTTTTTTTTCAAGCCAAAAAATTGGCTTTGCATAGCAAAAGGGTTTATCATAACAAAAAAATTATTTTAACATTACTGTATTTGCCCAAACAGTTGATTTTGTTTAATTTCTGAAAACTAATACAAAAGAATGTCAAACAACCAAAAAAATATAGCTGTGATTGAATAATGTTAAACCGGTTGCAAATCTTTGTTTAATTTTATTAAATTTCATTGCTTTAATGTCAAATTTTTTCATTGCTTGCACTATTGTTTCAAAAGAATAGATAAATTTAGTTAATTAAAGAAAATGCATTAAAAATCTTTTTTTACTTTTTGATACGTTTTTAATTTATTTCGTTTAATCCAATAGAATTATCCATTATTTTGAAACAAAATTGCAAGCACTGGAAAAATTTATTGAAACAGACATAATAATTATTTTGTGACAAAGCCAAATAGTTTAGGTAAACAATATTTGACTATAGAACCTTAGAAAACAAAAATTAATCATTTATTGTATTTGCATGATATGCCACAGCATGTTGCCATTTTGCTGTGCTCATTTTTCAAACATTATTCTGGATAGAACAATTACATACTGTACATGGTACTGTTGCAATAATAGCAAGCCTTTTAAAATACACTGGAGCATTTGGTCATCAAGACCTTTTTCTAGGATTGAATTATGATAAACACTATATTAAATATAAAGTATATATCCTGTTGCTGTAATAAACTATTGTCTGTAAACTACTAACCTTTCCAATTCTTGTTAGGGTCAGAAGCAAGAGTATAGTACAGAGGACCTACCAACTCATTCATGCCCTGTACATAACCAGTCCCAGGATTAAGCTTGGCATAAAGAAATAGAATTCTTTCAACAACTTCCCAGTGTGCCTCTTTTCCTTCTTCTAACAAAATTTCATATTCATGGGATGCTTTTTTGCGACTATTAATTAACTGCAAAATATTGATTAATTTAATAAACTCTTAAAACATTTACAGTAAAAAACATAATAAAAGTAAAAACAATACCAACAAAACCTTTTCATAACCTCCCTTTAGTAACTATTGTATCAATAAAACCCTTTAGTAACTATGCATCAATAAAAAAATAGTCTAAAATGTTCAAAGAATTCATAAAAAAAGTGACAAATAGCTTTGAGTAATTTCAATGAAAGTGAAACATTGTAAAAAATGTGCAATGCTCAGTTAAAAAACCTTATCACAGTTAAATGAATTAACAGTTTTATATATTTGATTGTAATTAAAAGCTGGAAAAAACCAATAATGTCAATTATAAATTTATCAACCAAATTACTAAAAGTCTTTAGTACTGATAAAGAGTCTTATGCCAAACATAGTTATAAAGTATCTTTGTGCAATATGTAAAAAAATTAATTCTATTCAAGCCAGTACAAAAGTGCTTAGAAATTTTAAAGGAAATAATGAAAGGCAAAAAAGAGCATAGCACATGCCAATCAATGTAATTTCTGAAGAATCCTTAAAAATTGTCAAGATGGCAAAAGAATAATGATCTTTTGCTTTCTTCGGGATGCCTTATGGCAGTTTTACTTAAACTTTCTTAGTTTTGTTCACCCCTGGCATAAAGTTCCCGATGTCATTTACCCATTCAAGAGAAAAGCTATTTTATTAGCCAAGTTATTTGTAACCAATGATTAAAAAGCAGTTTGCTGCTTTCACAAATGCTGTACTTACAAACTTGTTCTGATGAATGGCATATTTATTTATAAGTGATTGCATAGTTTTGAAAGAGCCATACGCTATGCATAAACACTAAACACCCAAAACATGCATTAAGCAAATGGGTCTTTACTTTGGAATAGAAAAAAGCCATATTTGATACAGTCATCATTGCATTTTCTTTTTTCACTTTTAGATTCTTGATATCAACTTTTCTCTTTGAACAAGGTTCTTGTAACTCTGATGCAGTTGCAGCCAACCTACTTAGACATAATACAGATTTTTTTATTTAACATTCTATAGTTGTTTTTTTTTTTTAAAATCTAAACCAGTGTTTCTCAAAGTACAGGGTGTCAAGAAAGTTCCCGATCGATTTTTAAATTTAATGTAATTCAAAAACTTCAATGAATTATGATAAGTTCTGTACATCATTTTTCCACTTAATCCTCCTTTTCAATGTTTCAGATACACTTTTCAAATTTTTTTGGCTAAAATAATAATAAAATGAGTAAAAGAGCTGCAATCATTCAACTTCATCATGCGGGACATTCAAATTCTAAAATTATGAAGTTGCTAAAAGCACCAAAATCGACTGTTCGCGATACAATCTTGCGCTTCCAAGAACTTGGAACCATGGAGGATTGGGATAGGAGTGGACGACCTCGATCCTCTTGCACTCCAGCGAAGATCAAGGCCCTCAGGGAGAGAATTCGGAGGATTCGGAGGAACCCCAAACGATCCTTGAGGAAAACGGCTAAAGACATGAATATCAGCCATGAGTCTGTCAGAACAATTGTTGAACAGGATCTCAAAATGTCCCCATACAAAATCAGGACAAGACAACTCCTAACTGACCTCCAGAAGCGAAAAAGAAAGGAGAGGGCCAAAATTCTGCTGAACCGTCTGAAGGGAGGCACGGAGAAAGGCGAAATCGTTTTTTCAGACGAAAAACTCTTCTCGGTGGAGGCAAAGTTCAACACCCAGAATGACAGGATTCCCGGAAAGTCGCCCAAGGACCTCTGTCACAAACTTTGTTTGGGAATCCCAAAGGACCAGTTGAGCTAGGTAACCCGAATACCTGCGCTGAAACAAAGCTGTGTCTAAATTTTATTTTATTCCGGCTCAAGAAGTAGTTTTGCTATGAGCCTGACGATTTATACAGTCGAATTAACGAAAGCTCGGATTGATTTTTGTTGAAGACTCTTCTTCACAACAGGCAGAGACCACTGTCTCTAATAACAACGAATGTATTACAAAGTCACGACCGACGAAATTCTATTCCACGCTTTGCCAAACTGCAAAGCGAAATCAACACTATAACTCGACTCAATCAACACAAATAATTCTACCTCTGTATAACAAAACTGCCAACCACTGGCACAAAATAAATTCAACAATTGTCCACCGACACAACATCTAACGGTCCACCTCCTGTGGCCAAACAAATCACCTTCGCTCGAGCCGCCACTCGAGTCGTTTCAAATTATCTCACAACGATAATAATCATCATAATAATAATTCTCGCTACGCATCGGCTTTATATAGAAAACAAAATCACGTGACGTAAACTTTCTCGTAAATTCAAGATTCAGCCAGAAACCCCTGGAGAGTTCGTTACGCGAATCAAGTGGAATATACGCGAATTTTCCAGTACAGTGATGTTAGTCAAAAACATATTACGTCAATACAAAGAGAAAAAAAGAGAAAAAGATACATGTATCGAGCCATATAACAAATTGGACGTATATCGCAGACAGCGCTCAAAGAGCCGCATTTATTCTCTTATGATAAAACTACGAACTGCTTTTAACGGGGATACACTACATCGTTATGATTAAAATTATGAATGAAGTGTGACATACGCCCCCCGCAAAGAAAAATATTATGCAATAATATTTTTAACAACACACACGAAATACAAATAATTTTACAAAACAAAACACGAAGTTATTCACACGAAAGTCTATACGATTATGCGGCTGAGATAGTCTGCCATAACGTTCTCCTTGCCGGCAATGTCTTTTACTACGAAGTCGTACCCCTGCAATGATAGAGACCACCGGAGTATATGATCGTTCTTGTAGCGGGCCGTGCTAAGGAAAGTCAGCGGCTTGTGGTCCGTTTGGAGGACGAACTTCTTTCCGGCCAGGAATAAGCGAAATTTACCAACTCCCCATATTATTGCCAAGCACTCCTTTTCAAGTGTAGAGTACTTTGTCTCCGCATTCGTCAACTTCTTGCTTGCGTACGCGACGGGGTGGAGTTTTCCCTTGTGCTCCTGCATCAGAACAGCTCCAATTCCACTGTTGGATGCATCCGTGCGTAGAGTGAAATTTCGCGAATGGTCGGGCAGTCTTAATATGGGCCGCTTCAGGAGAGCCTCTCTCAGAGTGTTGAAAGCTTTCTCCTGAGCCTCACCCCATTTGACAAAGTTTGGCTGCCCCTTCTTCGTCAGGTCCGTCAACGGTGCCGCAATAATCGCAAACGAAGGAATATAGTCCCGATAGTACCCGAGCAACCCACAAAATGATCGGACTTCCTTCTTTGTGACTGGACGCTTCGCTCGCGCGATCTTCTCTAGATTGTCATCGTTCGGCGTGATCCAGTCGTATCCGACATCGTGACCTAAAAATTCTACCGTAGATGCCCCAAAAATACATTTTGAGGGACGAGCAGTGAGGTTGGCCTCACTTAGTCTTTTCAACAATTCTTCCAAAGTTCGCAGGTGTGTCTCCCAATCTCTGGAGAATACAATCAAATCATCGATATAGCTCTCAACGCCAGACATGCCTGAAAGCACTTCCCTCATCCCACGAACCAGTGTAGCACCAGAGTTCTTCATGCCAAAGGGCATTCGAAGAAATTCATACGTCCCATCCGGTGTCACAAACGCGGTCTTGAATATATCTTCTTCTGCTACGGGTATCTGCCAATATCCTTTACTGAGATCAATTTTCGAAAAGAACTTTGACTTCCCTAATTGTTGGAAAAGATCCTCCGAAGTCCTCATTGGCTCCGGATCCGAAATCGTTACTTTGTTCAATTTTCTGTAGTCGACGCAAATGTGATTCGAACCATCCTTTTTTTTCACAATAACCACCGGTGAAGCATACAGCGATGACGACTTCCTGATGATTCCCATATCTAACATCTCCTTTATTTCTTCTTTCAGTTCCTGCCGCAGTGCATACGGCAAAGGATAAGGTTTCAAGCGGACAGGCTCCTCATCTACCAAATTAATCCGGTGTTCAATCTTAGATGTTCTTCCCGGCACATCTGAGAAAACATCAGCATAATTTTCCATCAAGGCTTGCAGTTGTCGACTTTGGCTGTCGCCCAGTTCTGTGCCCAATTTGACGTCGCTTACATATTCCTTTTGTTTGTATGTTCCCAATTCTAACAACGAATCCTCGTCTATGCTGGGCATCTCTTCATCCATTAACATTTCCGCACCAGCTGACATCTTTAAATCTTCTTTCTCTATTTCGGTCTTCACTTCATCCTCTCGGGCATAATATTTCTTCAACATGTTAGCGTGGTAATTCTTTTCTTTGTTTCCGACCAAAATTTTATAACCATTATCTCCCATCCTTTGGATAATTTCGTACGGTCCCTTCCATTGCATTAAAAGCTTATTATTGTTCGTTGGTAGCATTACCAAAACTTTGTCTCCTTTATTAAATAGTCGATCCTTCGTTTTCTTGTCGTAGTATCTCTTGTATCTAATCTGGTTCTTCGTTAGCTCCTCCTGAGCAAGTTTCATCGTTTCCTCCAGCCTCTCTCTCAACTCCAACACATATTGATAGCTGGTCTTCACTTCGGTTGATTCACTTTCACCTGTCCATAGTTCCTTCAGAATTGCCATAGGTCCTCGCACAGTGCGACCATACAAAAGTTTGAAGGGTGAAAACCCAGTAGACGCTTGGGGAACCTCTCTATACGCGAACAAAAGTGGATTTATAAACCTATACCACTGCTTCGGTTGTTCAACACATAATCGCCTCAGCATCTTCTTCAGCGTACCATTAAATTTCTGTCAGACCATTGCAAATCGGATGATACGGTGTCGTCGTCAGCCTTCTGATCGACAATAATCTTGATACTTCTTGCATGCATTCCGACACAAATTGAGTCCCAAGATCACTCAATACTTCTTCCGGAATTCCAACTCGACTATATACATGTAGGTCTAAAAGTGCTTCTGCCACTGTCTCGGTGTCAATATTCTTCAGAGGCACGGCCTCTGGATAACGTGTCGCATAATCCACCAGAGTAAGAACATATCGGTGCCCCTTATCACTTGCCGGCATAATCGGGCCAATCAAATCCACCGCCACTCGCTTAAACGGCAAATCCATTAACGGCATTTTTCCCAGCGGAACTTTTGCTACTCTCCCTTTCGATACCGTTCTCTGGCACACATCACATGACCTGCAGAAACTCACCACATCCTGATGAATCCCAGGCCAATAAAAATTGGTCAATATCTTATCTTCCGTCTTCTTGACACCCATATGTCCAGCCAACATCGTATCATGAGCGATCTCCATCACCTTCTTCCTCAGATCTTTTGGCACTAAAATCTGCTTCAATTCCTTCTCTCCTACATCAATGTTTTTGGTGATGCGGTACAAAATTCCCTTCCTCTTTATATAGCTGATCTCTCTTCCGTTCTTGACCAAGGGCGCTTCCATCGTCACGTACTTTAACAAGGATGGGTCTTCCCCTTGAAGTTTGATGAGCTCATCCTTCGTCACAGCCATCTGATTCGTTGCCTCCGCAACTTTTAAAGGTTTTGACTCGGTGCTCCTTTTAGCTTGCGACCGAGTAACTGCTGCCGCCTCCACGCACCAAGTTTCATCAGGTTCATCGGGTGCTCTAGCTCCTGGAATATTTCCAACAATCAAAGGATACAGCGGGTCTCTTAAGCACAAAGCTTCCACTATTCCACTACAATAAGGCGTATTTATCTCTACATTTGCAAACGGGGCCTTCAGTAAAGTGCGCGCAACCGTCATTATATACCCCACCTTTCCTGTGAGCTGCTCTTCCGCGACCAACTCCCTCTTAACAATCACTCCGGAGCACCCAGTGTCTCTCAAAACGGTGACCGATTTGTTTCCGACCATTCCAATCGACGTAGGCATTTGATTACTTAAATTTTCATCTAAACATGCACCATTCAAAATTCCAATTTTTCGTCCATCTTTTAGCTCTAAATACTCTTGTGATTTTTGATCAATTTCTTTTCTTTCTTTACTTACACTTCGGTAATTTTCTTCTTTTTGTTTTTCATTTCCGATCTCACTAAAACTCTTTATAGGCACGGCGCAAGCAACCTTGTATGCTCTTTCCCACGCACCAGCACCACCACGCGCTAATCGATTTCTTTCTTCGCATTGCATAAAAGTATGACCCATTCCACCGCACTGGTAGCAATATCTTTTGGGGTTTCTCTCTTGAATCTTTGAGAAGCACTCACTTGCCCTGTGCCCGACTTTCCCGCAGTTAAAGCATTTTATATTTCCTTTTGTTGTAGAAGAGATATCCGGAATCTTGCCTTCCAATCTTGGCGCGCCGACACTCTTCTTAGCACTTACATCTCGGCTTGACAGCTTCCTGTTGTGCGCTGTCAAGTACTGCCCCGCACTCGCTGCCAATTCTCGGAGATCCTTATGCTTGCTCTCCATCAGATGTACCGACAATTCCTTCGGGCACGCGTTTATAAACTGCTCCTTAACCATTAGCTCGACAACACCTTCGAAGCTGCTTTCCATATCAGAAAGCTTCACCCACTGCATGAAATAGTTTCTAAGCCTTACAATGAACTGGTCAGGGCTCTCAGCGCCCTCTGGCTTGGCTTCTCTAAAACGTTGGCGATACCCTTTTTCCGTATAGTCGTATCGCTCTAGCAACGCTGCCTTCAATCGCTCGTAATCCAGAGCATCATCCTGTGAAAGCCTGGAGTACACGCCCAAAGCTTCCCCCCTCAACAAAGCACTCAACTGAGTCGCCCAATTAGTCTGGGGCCAATTCGCAACCGTAGCATATCTTTCAAAGCGCAACAAATAGCTATCAAGGTCGTCTTTTCCGTCAACAAAATGAGGGAGATCAAGGGACTTTACCCCTCCAAAAGCACATACGCCCCCCGCCTGGTTTGCTTCTCCCCCTTCTCCAGCAGAGCGATTGGCTTCTCGTTCCAACCTCAACCTCTCTAATTCCATTTGCATTTTCCTCTCTTCAAACTCCATTCTTTTGAGCTCTAATTCTCGCTCCGATTCAAGTTTCAATCTTTCGAGTTCTAATTCTCGTTCTTTCTCCTTCTCTTCCAACATCGCTTGTCGTTCTTTCTCCTTCTCCTTATTTTCACAAAGTTGATTCCATTCGCTCTGAAAAAAATCGCCTTTCGCCTTTTCCGACATCTTCAAAGTTTCCACGCGGACTCTCAGTCTTTCGAACTCTTCTTCACTCGAACTATTTGCCATTTTCAAGCTGTAAAGTTCCGTTCAGTACTCTTAGCAAAAATTCTAAACCTTTCCCGGACGAGCCCCCAGATGTCACAAACTTTGTTTGGGAATCCCAAAGGACCAGTTGAGCTAGGTAACCCGAATACCTGCGCTGAAACAAAGCTGTGTCTAAATTTTATTTTATTCCGGCTCAAGAAGTAGTTTTGCTATGAGCCTGACGATTTATACAGTCGAATTAACGAAAGCTCGGATTGATTTTTGTTGAAGACTCTTCTTCACAACAGGCAGAGACCACTGTCTCTAATAACAACGAATGTATTACAAAGTCACGACCGACGAAATTCTATTCCACGCTTTGCCAAACTGCAAAGCGAAATCAACACTATAACTCGACTCAATCAACACAAATAATTCTACCTCTGTAGAACAAAACTGCCAACCACTGGCACAAAATAAATTCAACAATTGTCCACCGACACAACATCTAACGGTCCACCTCCTGTGGCCAAACAAATCACCTTCGCTCGAGCCGCCACTCGAGTCGCTTCAAATTATCTCACAATGATAATAATCATCATAATAATAATTCTCGCTACGCATCGGCTTTATATAGAAAACAAAATCACGTGACGTAAACTTTCTCGTAAATTCAAGATTCAGCCAGAAACCCCTGGAGAGTTCGTTACGCGAATCAAGTGGAATATACGCGAATTTTCCAGTACAGTGATGTTAGTCAAAAACATATTACGTCAATACAAAGAGAAAAAAAAAGAGAAGATACATGTATCGAGCCATATAACAAATTGGACGTATATCGCAGACAGCGCTCAAAGAGCCGCATTTATTCTCTTATGATAAAACTACGAACTGCTTTTAACGGGGATACACTACATCGTTATGATTAAAATTATGAATGAAGTGTGACAACCTCCCTGATCATCTTCGATTCGTTTCACGCCGACAGAAACCCTCGTCTGTGATGGTATGGGGTGCGATCTCCAAATCTTGGAAATCTCCCCTCATTTTTGTTAAAGAGGGGGTCAAAGTGAATACAGATTCGTATGTCAATGATATTTTAACCCCTGCCCTCGCATCGATGAAGGAAAAGTTCAAAAATAAGTCCTTCACCTTCCAACAAGACGGCGCGCCTTCTCACACATCAAAGAAAACACAGAAGTGGTGCGAAGAGCACTTTCCTTCATTCTGGACCAAAGATTTGTGGCCACCATCTTCGCCCGATCTCAATCCTATGGATTTCTGTGTGTGGGGTATTCTGGAAAAAGAAGCCTGTTCTTCACCCCATAACAATCTGGAGGATCTTCGAGCTTCCCTGAAACGAGCATGGGAGAAAATTCCTCAAGATGCCCTTCGTGCTGCTTGTCAGAATTTCCGACAGAGGCTCCAACGTGTTATTGATACAGATGGGGGTCACTTTGAATAAACCAGATTTTTTTATGTTCATGGAGCTTTGTTCTATCACCACAATAAACCTTTTGTTGATTTAACCTTCTGTCATTAACCCTATATAATTTTGTTTAGGATCGGGAACTTTCTTGACACCCTGTAGTTGCATGGCTGCCCAAGAAGGAATAATTGTTGCAGGAAGAATTAGAGATTGTGAGTTAAATGCAAGTTATTTTTAAAAAAATTGGCATGTTTTTTACAGTTGAATCAAGAAAGCTGATAAAAGTCATTTTATTAAAGCAAAGACTTTTTTGTTTTGTCTTAACATGCATGTTGACTTGCATGTTGACTTGGGTGTTTCATATTTTCACCATTTTTGAAGTAAGTCTAATGTGGTGAGGTTTTGGTTAGTGATGGGACGATGCCTAGTGTTTCTCCCTTAATTGTTTAAAATTTTTCTCTATTAGCCATTGTAAATTGAAGATTATATATATTGAAAAAGTAAAATGATCTTTCTTGCAGAGTGCCCAATTAAAGAATAAGAGTAATAAATACAAATATTTTTATTCATTTAATACAAAATTTGTTTATTCACTGTTTTGAAAAACCAGAAACATTTGTTGCATCTTTATTTAAATACAATCTTGATTCTTATTGGATGAGAAAGATTATATTTGAAAAAGAATATTTGAATATATAATATAAAATTTATTAAAGTACTTTTAAAAAACTACAACAGTCTGTTTTGTTCTATAGAATTGTATGGTGGTTACTGGAAAAATGAAGAATATAATCATTAGTACTAAAAACATAGTATGTTAAGTCAATCACACTTTGATTAAATAATACACAGCTCTGCAAAACATACTTTATAATAGGTTGTTTCAAAATTTTAAATCATTTCTAAAACTAAAAATTTTATTTAAGCTTTTCAAATTTACAATTTGTTAAACTAATCAAGTAAATAATGCAATTCCTGTGATGTCATATAGCAAAAAAAAGACTCAAAATATAGTAAATGCAAGTACAGTGATTATGCATTTATATTAAGGTGACCTGACTCCCCTTCTCTTACCTTAATATGAATGAAACAGATTGATTTTATTGGATAAAACAGATTGTTAGGTTTTTTAAATAAATTTTGTTTGAAATTGCTCTTATTTTTTCATTGAGCAGTCTGCAATGATGATCGATGTACTCTTGCTCTCTCTCTCTCGATATATATATATATATATACTGTATGTATAAAAATTTTTCAAAATTTTTGGTTGGTGTTCATCAGGAAAGTGCTCAATGATGTCAAGTTAGAGCAGTTAGATAATTAATTAATTTACAGACCACAAAATTTTTTAATTTAACATTAATTTTATTTGCCCCAACAGACTGTTTTGCCTGCCTGGACTCGTCAGGGGGCAGTTAAAAATCTGAAAAACAAAATAAATAAATAAAAATACAGTTTAAACAAAGTGCTTGAATGCCAGCAAAATAGCGTAAAACAACAAAAAGAAAAAAACTACAGTTGTAATATTAATTGATAAATGAATTTTATTGCCAAAGAAAAAGTGTTTTTTATGTAGCTTGCTCTATTGTTTGAAAATAATGGGTAAATATAAAAAGTTTGCATTAAAAATGCGTTAAAATTAGATCAAATAGTTTGCACATTGGAAATGCGATAAAAAGATGCTAAAGAAATGCATTTAAAAATGACAATTATTAGGGTACGAATTAAAATTAAAACAGTAATTTTTTTTTTTACAGGGTATAATTTAAGAATATTTTTAGTTTGATAAGTATGTAGTGTAGAGATGGGTTGTTTTATTTGCTGATCAATTTAGTGGATAAAGGTATGATGTAAAAATAAGGTAAACCGAGTTTGTAAATATATTTATTAACTGCCAGCATAATTAAAACTTCGTAATTTAGATTTACTTCAATGTCGACATTTTGAGACCAACTCCAAGTGTTTATTCAGTAATTTATTTGGGTCAGCCTGAAATATTTGTAATTTTTCTGATAAGCATAAGTTGCATGTTTTTGAACTACATTGGTATGGAGTTGCGTGTTGTACAATTTTCCATCTTATTTCTGGAGATAGTCCTGATTGTTTTAATTTCCAAACGGCTTTGGATAGCTCAGTGGAGTTAATTTTTCTACTGTCTTTATAGGATTGTTTATGGTTATTATATCAGAGTTTAAATCATGTTTTGCAGCTGCCATAATAAAATTTGTCAGTTTCACCAGTTTTTAGGGAGGCTTTGTAAACTATTGAGTTTCTGCAACATTTTCCATTAGTGGGCAATTTTTATCTGATCTGCAGTTGCATTGTTTGATGTCTACCTTGTTGTCTGAGTTGTTTAGGCGTGAAGTGTTTTGCTTATTTGTCATAGATTTCACATTTGGCATGCAACTATAGGGGCATTCAAAAAGTAATGCACTCAAGTGCATTGCTCGTACAGGATTTTACCAATCTTGTTTATATTTGGCACAAACATGATAGAACACACCTTTTTGCAATTGTTATATGTTTTTCTTTTATTTTCAGATTTTTAAAGCTTAAACTAGTTTTTTAAATGGCTGCCCCTCTTGAAGCTCGTCAGAAACAAAGAGCTGTAATCGAATTCCTTGTTGCAGAGGGAGAAACCCCTCTGAGGATTCATAACCGGCTTAAAAATGTCTACAAGGATAATACCATAAACTATAGTAATGTAAAAAGATGGGTACAGCGATTTAAAAAAGTACTGAAGACCATGAAGAGGTGGGTAAAGTCAGCATAGCCGATAAGCCACGTAGTGGTCGCCCATCCACCTCTGTCAATCCTGACAACAAAACTTATGGTGATGAGTTGATAAGAACTGACAGGTGCATTACTGTCGAGGAGCTGGCATCCAAACTTGATGTAAGCATAGGCAGTGCCCATTCATTTGTGGTGTCTCTTGGGTATTCAAAAGTGTGTGCCTGTTGGGTACCCAGACAGCTGACGGAGGACCACAAGACTGAAAGAGTTCGCTGCTGCACTCAGCTTCTGGAACACCACCATGGAGATCCCACCTTTCTGGAAAGAATCATTACTGGAAATGAAACTTGGGTATACCATTTTGAACCTGAATCTAAAAGGAGATCAATGGAATAGTGTCACCCAACTTCACCAAGGACCAAAACTCTGCTGGCAAAATTATGGCCACAGTTTTTTTGGATTCTCAAGGTGTAATCCTTGTGGATTTTTTGCCAAAAGGGGAAACCATTAACTCTGAGGTATACATTGAGACTCTTAGGAAGCTCAAAGCAAAAATTCGACGTGTTTGGCCCAACTTGGACATGGCAAATGTGCTCCTCCAGCATGACAATGCACCTCCTCACACAAGCATCAGGACAATGGAGGCCATCACTTCATTTGGATGGACTGTGATACCACATCTGCCATATTCTCCTGATTTGGCACCATCAGATTACCACCTCTTTGGTCCAATGAAAGGACTCTGGGGCAACCGATATGGCACTGCTGTCTTGAATTGGCTTAGACATCAACCAGCTGAGTTCTACAACACTGGTATACATGCCCTTGTTCATAGATGGACTGCAGCTCTTGAGAGAGGTGGAGACTATGTGGAGAAGTAAAAATGTAATCCTCACACTTGTACCTTTCTTTTGATGTATAATACATGTTGCTATTATAATTTGTTTGTACATAATGAAGTTGGGTGCATTACTTTTTGAATGCCCCTCGTATGTTGTTTTTGTTAAAAATTTTGTGGTATTTGTTGCTGGGTGGAAAGCGTTTATTGAGAAGGGTAAAAAATCTAAAAAATGTATTGTATTGCAATATTACTTGAAACTAATGCAATACATATAAATTAGAAAAAAATTAATCAATCTGTTTTTGTAGAGTGCTTAATGAAAGTCAGAACAAATACATTGACTTTTTATTTTTTAAAAAAACAGCTTTATAGCCTGTTTCATCTGTTTCTTAATTTCATAATAAGATAAAACAGGCTGTAGAAATGTTATTGCTTAATAAATGAAAAAAAATACAGTATATATATATATATATAACATAAAATTTATTTTATTAATGTTTAAAAATTCACAACAGTCAAATTCATCCCATGGAATTGTCAGGTGATTACTTATTTAAATATAGCAACCAACTGATGATTTGATTTGAATAAGTAAACACTTGACAATTCTATTAGATGAAACAAGCTGATGTGTTTTTTTAAACATTGTTAGAATGCTCTGATATTTTTATTGACTATTCTGCAAAGATCAATTGCCTCTTGCAATATACATATATAAATATAGAGGCTGGATGGGAATATTTGCTGCCACTGATTTGCTGCTGACAATTAGCCACTGACAATTTGGTTAAGGTTAGTAATGATATTGTTGGTAGGGCTTGTCTTCACTACAAGCATAAAATAGAGTATTCTTTGCTTCATTAATTTTTTTTGCTTACCTCATGCTTAAGCACAGGAAGAAGTAAAAAAATCAATAAAACAAAGAATGCTCAATTTGACATTCATAGTGGAAACGAGCCTTTCTAATTAGTGACAGTTGCTAACAATTTGCCACCAACCCATAATTATAATTACTACGAGGGTCAGTCAAAAAATAATGAGCCCAAGTCTCTCCTGGCCATATTTGTTGCAATAAAATCAAAAGTCATACATCAAAAGAAAGCCCAGGGATAGGAGATCTCAGTTCTACTTTTCAATGTAATCTCTGCACTTTTCAATTCCAACTGTCCATCGATGAACAAGGGACACTATGCCAGCCTTGTAAAAGTCAGCAGGCTGCATTTTTAACCAGTTTCTTACAGCGTGCTTGACTTCTTGATCACTAGTGAAGTGCTGCCCCCTAACTCCTTCTTTCAATGGTCCAAAAAGATGATAGTCAGATGGTGCCAGGTCGGGTGAGTATGGGGGATGGGTTACCATCGTCCATCCAAAAGAAGCAATCACTTCACGAGTTTTGAGACTGGTATGGGGCTTGGCGTTATCGTGTTGCAGCAAGACCTTAGACATGTCCAGGTGAGGTCATACTCTTCTCAGTTTCGCTTTCAGTTTGCGTAAAGTGTCAATGTAAGCATCTGAGTTGATGGTAGTACCTTTAGGCATAAAATCTACCAATATCACTCCTTCAATGTCCCAAAACACAGTCGCCATAATTTTTCCAGCTGAACGTTGACTTTTGCATTTCTTGGCTCTTGGGGACGTGGGGTGACGCCATTCCATGGATGATCTTTTCGACAGAGGTTCATAGTGATGAACCCAGGTTTCATCTCCTGTCACTATACGGCTGAGAAAAGTTTTGTCACTTCTGTGACACTCAATAAGCTCCAAACAAGCTTCAAAACGGGCTTGCTTGTGAAAATTCAAAAGTTGCCTCGGAACCCATCTGGTGCAAACCTTTGCAAAGCCTAGCTCATTAACAATATTCACAGCACTTCCATGGCTAACTCCAACACGTTCAGCAATGTCATCAATAGTGATTCTGCGATCATCTCTAATCAATTTCTCAACCTTATCATTGTTTCCAGGATTGACTGCAGAAGATGGTCTTCCACTTCTTGGTCTGTCCTGGAGGCTACTCAAACTTGGATCATCTTCTTCGTGTCTAATCCTGGATACCTACTTTTTCACAGTGCTGTAGGCTAATGAAGCATCTCCATAAACATTTACCAATCTTTCGAAAATTTGTTTTGGTGGCTCCCCTTCCAAAACAAGAAATTCAATCACAGCTCTCTGCTTCTGACAGACATCCAGTGATGACATCATTTCCAAAACACAATACCAAAAGTGGACACGTTGAAACAATTTTTTTTTACAATTTATCTTTAAAGCAGTAAATTTACTAAACACCCTTAAAATTTCTAGAAAAAATATGAAGGTTAAAGCGGTTAAAGTTAACAGGGCTCATTACTTTTTGACTGACCCTCGTATAAATATACAGAGTGTCCCAGAAGTCACATACAATTTAAGTTTTATAAAATCTTCCAATTTCTACCAAACATAAATATCAATTTGAATGTTGTATTGTGAGTTTTTCGCTCATATTTAAAAAATTTTAATTAATCAAATTCATCAAATCAAATCAAATTTGAAACATGGAAAAAATTCAAGATGAGTACATGTTGCATGACTTCTGGGACACCCTGTATATATTGTTCTAAAAAAGAAAATGTCTTTTTTCATATATAGTTGCAAGCAAAAATAAGAGACACAATATTAAAAACACTATAACTTTAAATGAAAAGTTTGTTAAACCCCTAAATTTGAGTACAAAAGAGATATTTGTATACCTTGTAATATCTAAAAATATGAAATTAAAAAAACTAATAATAATAGAAATATGTAAAATATTTTACTTTTTATTAAAAATAACAAGAACAAAATTAAGGGACATTTTTACTAAAATATTAATTTAAGATGTTTATTGTTCAACCTAATTTCTTACAACACAAAATTAGTATTAAGATATTAATTAACAAAATCTACAGGGTTTTTCAAAAATAAAGAGTAAGTTTTCCAAAATAAAGAGCAAGTTTTATTGGTAACATACAGTATATTGCTTCAAAAAATAAAAATGAGTTAAGAACAACAAAGAAAGAAAAGAGTTGGTGTAAATCTTGAAGTATTTGATCAAGTAAAGCAGCTATATACGAGGTGTGTTTGAAAAGTATCGGGACTGTATGCTTTGCACAAACAACACTTGCAACAGTGATAAAAGCTTTGTTTTTTAAGATGGCACAATGTCTTGTGGTTGTAAAAATGTAGTTTCAGCATTCTGTGACAACCATATGCTTTTTTACAGGCTTTTCTTGAAAGGTGCTTTACTGTAGTTCGTTTTGGAATAATTTATTTAGTAAATATTTTTTTCTTTTTTTTTCTTCTTTTGTTAACAAATAATGAGCATTGAACAAAGAATCAACTTGAAGTTTCTCGTTCGACTTGGAAAAACTCCAACTGAAACATTCAATTTGCTCCAAGAAGTTTACAGAGATGCTACGATGTCAAGAACTTGGATTTTTGAGTGGCACAAGAGGTTCAGAGAGGGAAGAGAGGATGTGGAAGATGATCCTAAGCCAACAACAAGCAGAACAAATGAAAATGTTGAGCGTGTGAGAGAAAAAGTGCGCAGTGACCACCGCCTTACTGTTAGAATGATAGCAGATGAGTTGAGCATGAATAGTGAGAGGGTGTGGAGGATCATTACAGAAGATCTGGGGATGAGGAAGGTTTGTGCGAAAATGGTACCAAGGTTGCTGAATGATGGGCAAAAGGAAAATCGTGTGCAAGTGTGTCAAGACATCCTGAAACAACTTGAAATTACACCAGATCTGCTGAGTAGAGTTGTTACCGGTGATGAGTTGTGGATCTTCGAGTACAATCCACTCACCAAACGGCAGAGCCTTGAATGGAAGAATGCATCCTCACCAAGACCCAAGAAAGCAAGGCTGTTCAAGTCCAAAATTTAGGTAATGCTGATTGTTTTCTTTGATGTTCATGGAATTGTTCATCTAGAATTCTTGCCACAGGGCCAAACCATTAACCAGAATGTTTACAAAGACATCTTGCGACGTTTGATGCGTTTGGTAAGGGAGAAAAGAAGAGAATTGTGGGAGACAAAGTCATGGCTGCTTCATCATGACAATGCTCCTGCTCACAATGCCTTAAGCATACAACAATTTCTTGCAGAAAATAACATTGCCGTGCTGGAGCAACCACCCTACTCGCCAGATCTGGCTCCCTGTGATTTTTTCTTGTTTCCCAGCTCAAGGGAGTCATTAAAGGAACCCGTTTTCAAGACTCAAAAGCCATAACAACAGCCGTAACGAAGGAACTACGAGCGATCCCAATGGAATCTTTTCAGAAGTGCATAGAAGCATGGCAGCAGAGATTAGAAAAGTGCATTTGAGCTCAAGGAGATTACTTTGAAGGGGACAAGTTGTAATTTTTACATGGCATTTCAAATAAAATAATTATATATATTTACACAGTCCCGTTACTTTTCAAACAGCCCTCGTACGAGTACAACTAAAACTAAACAAGAGCTGCTTGAATTACAAATTTGAAATTAGAAACTGAAAGACACAAATTTGTAATTTCAAGTAGCTCTTGTTTAGTTTTTGTTGTATGTAGCTGCTTTACTTGATGAAATATTTCGAGATTTACACTAACCCTTTCCTTTCTTTGTTGTTCTTCACAAATTATTTTTATTTTTTGAAGCAATATATTGTATGTTACAAGTAAAACTCACCCTTTATTTTTGAAAAACCCTGTAAATATTACTCTCTTTGTTTTTTAAATATGATTTGCAGAAAAAAATTGATAAATCTACTTGAAAAACCATTATTAAGTTATCCAAGAAAAATTTCAGCATCAGAGCTATTTCTAAAGAAGTCAAAAGGTCAAAGAGTGTAGTAGAAAGAATTGTGAAAGAATATAAAGATTCTGGGAGGATTTGCAGCCCAAATAAGAGAGGTAGACTAAGGAAAACATCTTCAAGAGAAGATAGAATCATCCAACAATCTGGTTTAAAAGAATCATTTTGCATTTGCAGCATCCATTTCAAGTCAAATAAAGAATACTGATAACATAAATGTCTGCAGATTTACTGTTTCTAAGTGTCTTAATGAGATAAGTCTTTTTGCACAAAGGCCTATGAAAAAAACCTTTAATAAGCAAAAAGAATAAAAAAATTGGATTTTGCTTACAAATTTCTCAATAAACCTTAAAATTGGTGGAATAAGGTGTATTTCAGCAATCAGAGTAAGTTCAATTTATTTGAAAGTGATGGGATAAACTATGTAAGACGGTTTCAAGGTGAAAAATTCAATGCCAAATGCAAGAAAAAAACTGTTAAATTTGGAGGTGGCAGTGTTATGGTATTTGGTATGTTTTCATACCAAGGTACAACCCTACTCATTTGTTTAAATACACAGGTTAATGCTACAATCTATAAAAACTTGTTAGCAAGTCATGTGTTGCCAGCTTTAAACTATTCTGATGTAAAAGATCCCATATTTGCGCAGGACAATGTGCCATGCCACAAAGCCAAAAGTGTTTTAAACTTTTTAAAGGAGAAACTGGCCAGCTCAAAGCCCTGACCTTAACCCCATAAAAAATTTGTGGAAAGTTCTTGAGCAAAGAGTTATGGCAAAAAATCCAACCAACACTGAAGAATTATGGCTAAAACTCCAGAAAGAATGGATTATAATTGACACTTTGTGTAAAAAATCAATAGAATCTTGCTCTTGTCAATGTGCAGAAGAAATAAAAAATAAAGGGTTTTTCACAAAATATTGATTAAATTGTTAGTTATTATTAAATAACTTAGTTTTAAGAAATTATATCATTTTGTCCCTTAATTTTGCTCTTGTTATTTTTAATAAAAAGTAAAATATTTTACATGTTTCTTTTATCAACAATTTTTTTAAGCTCATATTTTTAGATATTACAAGGTATACAAATATCTCTTTTGTACTCAAATTTAGGGGTTTAACAAACCTTACATTTAAAGTTACAGCGTTTTTAATATTGTGTTCCCTATTTTTGCTTGCAACTGTAAGTGCATGCTCAATAATAGTGAGGTATATAAAAAAAAGAAAATACATGAACAAATTAGAAATCGTTCTCAAGAATCAAAATTTTCATGAAAAATCTTCTGATGTGATTCCTAAAAATTCTTTGATTCTTTTCGTTATCGTTTGGAAGGGTATCCACTCCAGGTCAGACACAAACAGAACTGGGGTCAAGGGTTTATCCTTTTACTAACCCAGACTGCTGTACTGCCTGGATCAGATGCTGGCAGTGGTGTTATTAAGCCAGCATCGAGTTTCGTCATCCAAAACCGTCAGACCTTGTGCTCCATGTGGTGCCCGATGTATAGAGCACGCTGTTAGTACATGGTCTGTGGTTTGCTCAGAAGCACCACACTTGCAATTTGGTGAAGGAGCGAGACCCCATTTGTGCATGGATGAATGGAATTGCCCAACACCAATCCACAGGCGGTTGAGCTTAACCCAACCTGCTCGGGGTAAGCCCATCCCAACAGGCCTGGCACCGGTCTCAGGCACAAAAGCACAGAGCCTGGAAGCATTTCCACAATACTCCGTGTTTCCATTTGTGATTTGTCCATTCAGAAGCACAGATGCCAAGTCTGGCAAGGTTGTCCAAAAGATTCCGTGCTGCTGGCACAAACGGGCATCTGGATCTTAGTCTCACTTGGCGAATATCTGAGGACCCACTTAAAAGACCATACAAGATATGATCGGGGTCCAGAGATTCACGATAACCCAAGGAGAATGTCGCTCCCATTTGGCAAAGCTCAGCTGGCTGGATGCCTGAGAGTACAGATAGTTGGTTCGTTGGAGTGGAACACAGGCATCCATTAACCATGTGCAAGGCGTTGTTCAAGACACTGTCGATGAGGCAAGTGTGAGCACTGTGACACTAGACTGGCACACAGTACTCAGCTGTTGAGTAGACTAGAGATAAGGTGGCTATGCGTAGTGTTTTAGCACCAGCACCCCATCCCGAGCCCATGAGTTGCCTCAGCAGTGTGACGCACGAGGATAGTTTTTTTTGCAATAGCACTTAGGTAGGAGGATAAACCAATCGCAATTAGGTAGGAGGATAAACCCTCGACCCCAGTCCTGTTTGTGTCTGACCTGGAATGGATACCCTTCAAACGATGACGACTTTTAAAAAACAAACATTACAGTCTCACAAACAGTCAACTGTGTCATCATGCAACAAACAGCTTCAATGACAATGAGAATAAGCATGGTCTCAGGCAACAATATTTTCCATCATTATGTTGCAACTTTAGGCATAGCACTTTTAGGCCATTTTCTATGTTTCATAATCAAAAATGCAGCTCTAAATTATAGTTCTATCACAATATAAAAAATTCTTTAAAAAAATCATTTCTATTGAATGACACTATGAGCACGAACGGAAATCTCTTGACAGTTTAAATGCAAACTGCCAATATTATTTAGCAAAAAAGAACAAATTTAAAAGTAACAAAAATTTCAAAAATCCAAAAATTACTTACATTTGCAACACCAGAGCGATTTTTAGTTAAATTTTCTGATGACAATGCTGTTTTTTCAACACGCTTGCGAAGATTTTCAAGATTTCCACCTGGTGTGACTATTTCAGAGCATGGATAATCAGTGGCACTCTGAATAAAATTACAAAAATATGCTTGAATTTAAATACTTTTGAAATACTTTTCAAGTTATACAAATTTTAAATCAAATATGGAAAAAAATTTATATTAAATTTAACGTTGTTAAAAAAAATAAGTTTAAGCATGCCTGTATTACTCAATATACAATACTACACCAAATAAAGCAAGCTTTCCAATGATGCATTGCTGGATAAGAAAAATAAGCTAATCATGATTACCTGCTTTCATGATTTAAACTTTGCCTCATACCAATTTTTTTCTTTCCAAAAACTTCTTTATTATGAAACAGAAAGTTTCTTTTTATTTTCTTGATTAATTCTCAAATCAATTCAAGCAAATTGGTTCCAAAATGAAATAATAGCTCAAAAAACTGTAATATTCTGTCGTTTCTCTCTTATAAAGCACATGTCAGTTTCATATGTTTTGTTCTTCATAATAATACATTGTCATCTTAACTAGTCAGTGATAGTTACTAAGAAATACAAGTTATGTGTTGCATGTTGCCAAACCAAAATTACCAATATATTACATTCCCCCTATATTGTAAGTTTTTTGTATCAAAGTTTATAGAGGATTAAGAGTTAATATAGTTTTAACAAAAAAATTAATTTAAAGAATGATAAACCCATTATAGCAATAAAGGAATGAGAAAGCACACAAATAAGCAATAAACAAATAAGAAAACATACAAATAAGCAAGCAAAAGGTTGTGTAATAAAAACAAAAGTTTGATTGGACAAGGTTGTTTCAAGGTAAATGATTGGATTATTTATTTTATCACATAGTCATCAAAATGACAAGGTTGCCAATGTTTACGGTCAGACCATCTGGGTTCATCACATGAAATTTCAGTCTCGGTTGCTGCTTGGTTGAAGTGTTTCTGACTTTGTCATCAGAGTCATCGTTCGATTCATTGTTTCCAACATCACCATCATTGAGGTAATTGCTTGGTTCAGTAGAATTAATGCCATTCTTGGGATGATGATGATGATGATGATGATGATATTTTATTCACGCTTAATAACAATATTTAAGTATATGCAATGTACATTAAGCAAAGCATGAAAAGGAAACGCGACACAACGACGAACGTTAAACATGCAGAAAGTATAGAGAGGGGGTAAGAAAGAGAAAAAATAAGAAGCACGGCCACGTTACCTAATTCAAACTAAATATTATTATTTAAAAAGACAAGAAAGACACAAAAAAATGACAAGCCAAAAAAAAAAATAATAAGAAAACAAAAAAAACAAAAAAAAACAAAAAAAATAAAAATAAAAAATGTGCAGTGCAAGAACGGTTATGTACATCATTGATATCTCTTATAAAGATGAATTCTATTTTGTCGAATCATCAATTCTGACTTGAGCTTAGTCAAGTATCAGCATGATTGGTGGTAGCATTCCATTACCTGTCCATATCTATCCCACCTTTTAGTGTGATTATTTTGTATGCAGACTGGATTATTAACTTTAAGCTGCTCTAGGTTTCTTGTACCTCTGTTATAGTATTTTTCCAATTTTTTTTTTAATTTGCTGCTTCCGTGTCAACTCAAAGTTTTTCGTCATGCCAACTTAGTGATTAAGTACTTTTGTGACAGGGAATAGCGTCCTGTACGAAATGACCATACAACATGATGGCTGGAGATAGACCTGTGGATTTGTGAGGTGTGTTTTTCCACTGCAGAATTCCTGTAATCCATTCTTCATTTGTTCTCAAAGACTGTCCTCTGCTACGCCAACATTTTGGAAGAAGACTTTTTGCCCACTTAACAGTGGATTCAGCCACAGAGTTGCCTTGAGGATACCATGGGGACAACAGATGCCACTCAACTCCCCATCTTTTTAAAAAGTCATTAACATCTGATAAGCCAAAAAGAGAGCCACCTTTACTCCAAAATACATCACAAACTGCAGTGTTTATAAACCATTCTCACAAACTGCTAATTACCGTAGCTCCATCAGGGTTGATAAATGGACCTTTTATGTCAAAGTATCCCAAATACCAATCTACTATTACTATAAATTTATTTCCGTTTAGGTTGAACCAATCAGCTGAAATAATTTGAAAGGGATATTCAGCAACTGGCAGATGTTGTAACGGCTCTTTGATGTTACCCAGTCTATCTAATTTGGATTTGGGACAGCTTTTGCATTTATTAGTAATGTCGTTATCCATACCGGGCCATACCCATCCATACCAATGCCTTTGATCCCCCAGTGACTAGCATGCAAATCTGACAATGTTTTTTCATAATTCATGGGGAATAAGCCATCATCATTGACAAATAAGTCTTCACAAATGTTCCAATAAGGGTGCAGCAATTTGGAGAGGTCATGTTTGTTTTAGGGAAAACCTTGATTGATTTTGGGTTTTAACAGTTGATACTCCACATTGCTGTCAGCAATCTTTTTAAGCTGTTCTAATCGAAACAAACAATCTACCAAATGGCAAATTTGAAGAAAGAATGCCTGTGAATCTGCATGCTGTTGGTCAGTTTCGTCAGGGTTATCAACAGGGTTGCGAGAAAATGAATCCGCAACTTTATTTTGAGAATCTTTCGTTGGTGGTTGGGATTCGAATATGTCATCGTATTCTTGAAGGATTTGCTGTTTTAATAGTTTGGTATTACCACACTCTGGGTCAATTGTGCTCAAGGAACAATGAGTCTCACAGTTTAAAAAGACTTTACCTTTATTAAACAAAGTTAAAACTGACTTGGGATTCTGGGTAGCACTCACTGCATATTTCTTTGCTTTGAACTCAGGATGTTCTGGGGACACTTTGGTGTTAATATGAGCGATGTTTAACTTTTTTGCAACATTGATGGAAAGCAATGGGGTTTTAATGTCTCTAAAAACAACCAATTTTGAATCAACATATGACTGGCAAAAATGATACCTGGCATAAACATAGCCTTCCAGAGTCATTTTTTCGCCTGTGACTGTAACAGTGGTTTTCACTTCTGTTGTAGGCTTTTTCAATTGGCTTGGCAGTAGATGCAACAGAGTTAAATGCTGAAGTTTGATTACTGTCCAATCAGATTCTGCATTGATTATAAAGTGCAAAATACTGGAACAATTGTTATCAATGGCTACACATACCTGAACTGTTTCAGTCCTACTGCTGACTTGCGGTACTATTGCTCCCAATTAAGCTTCTGCTTCACTGATTTTTGATTTCAAGGAGTTAGCTATTGGCCTCCAATTCTTTTTGAAGCACATTTTTTCAAAATGACCAACACGACAGCAAAAATTACAAAGTTGTCCTTCTGCAGGACATTTACACAAGGAATCATGCATGTAACCACAGTGTGTACATATTTGACCCTGATTTGATAAAGTTGATCGATACCCACTTAAAGTTTGTGTTACTGATTGTTTTGCGATTTGTCCAATTGCATTAAAATCATTTTTAGTTAAAGCGTTGGTAGTTTTTTGTAGTGAGACAAGTTTTTAACATTTGCATGGCAGCTGGTAAATCAAAATCCAGCACTTTCATTAATTTTCTTTGGGCAATTGAATTGCTTGTGTGAAGCACAAGCTTCATCAATAAACATTGGTCAACTGCATAAATTTTATCGTTATCACAAAAATCTTTACCACATTCACACATAGACGTAAGTTTCATAATTTCAGCATAAAGTTGTTTAAACATTTGGTCAGTTTGCTGCTTATAAGCATCAAAGGCTTTTCTATAAACCCAAACATTATCTTTTGCCTTGGCAATGGTGGCAATGACATCTAGCAAAGCATTAATGTTTTGCCGTTGCTCGCATGGCAACTGTAGTTGAGCAGCAGTGATTTTCTCAAAAGTTGCACTCGTGACGCATGCTTCAATGGCTGCCATTTTAGTCTCCCAAGAGATTTCCACAGCTTTAATGCCAGATTCTCTGATAAAATTCTTAAATTGTCTTTTCCACAACAAAAAGAATTCTCTGGAGTGTGTGAATAAATCTAACTCTTCTCTAACAAAAACTTTCTTTAAAGACCAATCAATTGACTGCACCACCTTTTCAATGGTTGCTGTTATATAATTTTTTAATGGAATTGAGCAAAATATAACTGATAAACTGAGACTGGCTTTTAAGATTTGATAATTCTTCTTAAAATTCTTCCAATGGACACCAATCACAAACTTCATGCTACTCAAATCAAACCACTGACTCAAACACAAACACACCCTTTTACATGATCTTAATGCATACTTGGACCCACCCAGAAACATGAAAGCCACAATCTTTCATAACAATGAGCACACTAACGATATCATCTCAAAATTAGACATAACAACTGAGGATTGTAGAAAAAACTTGAAACACATCCACACTACCATCACAACAAATTATTAACACCACATCCTATAACATTTATGTATCAGAACAAATAGTATCATGCATATGTGTACAAAACTGGCACAGCTCAGAACCAACAAATTACCACTCTTGTAAAGTTACCTACACATAGTAAACCATGATTCTTGCACAAGACAATGCCAACTATGCTTGAGACACACAATTATGACACTAATCACCTCTTTAATTATAGCAAAGTACCACCACAACACAAAACCACTAGTCTGTGAAAAAATGTATGAAAGCAGCAAAGGTAATCCAAGAATAGGAATCTAGATTGGTTTCTTTGAGAGGTTAAGAGATGGCTCCTTCAAGATATCTTTGGAGGAAAGGCTACAATAACAAACAACTATACTTTTTATAAAACCTGGCAAAAACTCCATGGAACAAATTTGTTTTCATAAAAGCATGATTTTGCAAATTACTAAAATAGATGTTTTATTTTTTTGGTGTGCATCAACTGCAAGCACCTTGTTATAGTATACCCCAGTCACAGTTCCCTTTTGTATTATGGTTATTGGTGCTACTTTGTAAGCATTTTGATTTACCATATTTATTCATGTATAAGTCAGAAAATTTTGTACAATATTTTTATTACAAAGTTGGGGGTGCAACTTATACATGCAATTCTTTTGCAAAAACAGTGCATGTAAACAATTAGCCTGTCACATGTGTGTGTGTGTGTGCATGCATGCATTGCACACATGATATCGATGCAAAAAAAGCAAGACTTGACAGCAAGCATGTGCGTGTGTTTGTCTTTGTTCTTGACACTGTCACTTGCAAGCAGAAATGTCTTCAATGAAAATAAAGCGTTTATGATATACAGCTCAGTTTAAGCTGAAAGTGATAAGTTATATTGAAGAAACTAGCAATTGAGCAGCTGAACACCAATTTTCTGTATCAGAAACACTTGTGAGGGATTGGTGCAAGGTTAAAGCCAGCTTGGAACAACTGCCAAAAGCAAAGAGGGTATGTTGTGAAAAACTTGCAAAATATCTGGACTTGGAAAAGAAATTAGTAGACTGGATATGCAGTAAGAGAAGCAATGGACACCTTTTGACAATGTTGCAAATTCAAATGCAAGCATTAAAGTATAGTGACAATGCATCCTTTAAGGCCTCAACTGGTTGGACTCAAAGGTTTATGAAAAGACATGGGCTTGCCTTATGTACAAAAACAAAAATTGCCGAGAAACTTGCAGATGATTCACAAGATAAAATAATTTCCTTTCACAAGTTTGTAATGAATCTCAGAAAGGAACACCAGTTTGACATCAAACAGATTGGCAACATGGATAAAATACCAATGCGCTTTGACTTGCCTCTGAATCAGACAATAGACAGCAAAGGTAAGATAAGCTGTTATAACAACAGATCATCCTAGCTTTCTAAAATTAACTTTATTTTTTAGCAAAGAAGACTATCCTAGTACAAACAACTGGCCACAAACATACACATTTTACTGTTGTCCTGGCCTGCATGGCAGATGGCACAAAATTAAAGCCAATGGTGATTTTTAAAAAAATTCCAAAGGGGGAGAAAATGCCACCTGGAGTATTAGTGCACTGTCATCATCCTAAAGGGTGGATGGAAGGCAGTTGTTCTGCAGCCACAAGAAGTATAGGATATGTGACCAGGAGCTTTATGGAAAAGTCACTATTGGTGAGGGACCAATTTCATGCCCATAAGACAGACAAAGTGAAAGAAAAGTTTGAATGTTGGCCAGACAATGATTCCTGGGGGACTTACTTCTGTTCCTTATCCACTAGATGTTGTCCTCAACAAACCATTTAAGAACAGGATATGGCAGAAGTGGCTTGTGTGGATGTCTTCAGGTGACAAGCCACTCATTAAAGTGGTAATTTGAAGAAAGCAGTTCTTGTTACCTCATGGGTCAAGAGTGTTTGGGATGATATTCCACAGGATATGGTGAAAATAAGCTTCTGAATAACAGGCATTTCTAAAAATTTGGATGGAACTGAAGATGCTACCTTTGGGATGAATGTAAGAAAGAGGATGAAAAGGAAGCCAGTGATGAATACATTCCCACCTTCATGGAACACTGATGAATATGTGCCTCAAAAACAATGGGAAGAATTGTTTGGCAGTGAAGATGAAGATGATTTCAAAGGATGGTAGATGTTGTTCTGCTTGTAAAAAAGCACAGTTAACATCAGTTGTGTTAAGTCTTCAAAACCAACAAAAAAAAATTGTATACCATTTTTTGAGCAAAAATTAGCTGGTGCAACTTAAACAGACATGTGACTTATAGACACATGTGTGTATACTTGAAAAAATATATACTCAAATAAATATGGTACTTTTTAATTTGTAAAGCAAACAGCAGTGCCAGTTTTTTGGAGCTGTTGATTGAAGTTTAGTCTATATTATATAACAAGCATTCCTACATGTTACTTTTCCACTTCCATTTAGTATTGAATTTATGTTTGTTTGTCAACACCAGCATTAACTGTTTGAAAAGATTTTCTAAAAACTTTTTTTGATCATTGTATTGATTTATTTACAGAATACTGTTTTGCTTATATTATTATATTTTTTCTTCTGAAATCAATTGCTTGCATTGAATTATTTTTTGCTAGAGTGAGCTTCTATGAGATGAAGTGCGTGGTTTGCATACTTTAAATAACATTAATCATAGTTACAATGACTAATTGCTATATTTTGCTATGTTTTAAAAGGCATATAAGTTGGCTAAACAAATGTTTGCATCTTTCTTAAAACAATCTGACAAATTTTGAAACTTTAAACTATTTTACATTCTTTACATTTTTTAAAGATTTGTCATTGTTTAGCAATGAAACAGCAAGTATTTTAATTTGATATATTTCTCTGTTGCACATCAATCATCACATTGGTGTAAAAATTTTTTTGCAAATTGATATTCTTAAACTTAAAAATTAGAATAGTTTTTATATAGTCTTGGTTTGACATTGCAAGATTACAAGATGTATATACCTGGCACAAAGGTAGTTTTATATATCCAGGGCAATAATATAGCAATGTAGGAAACTGCAAGAATCTATTTTATTAAAAAAATTCATATCTAATTAATTATTTATTGGATAATACTAAAATTTTTGGCATACCTGAAAAAACGATATGTCTGGACAGAGCCTTCGAACATCTTTGTCAATTTGTAAGAGCACGATATTATCTTTGAAAAAATTATTCCATTCACTTGTTGGATTTAAGTTCAAAGGCTGCACTTGACAAAAAAAAAAATTGGCATAATTATTCAGCTGCAAAAGCAACAAAATTGTAATTTTTAAAAATAAGTCAACATTGTTAACTTTTTGCTCCAGGTATTTTTTCGGTACCAAACAAGACAAAAATTTTCTCTAAGTTTATTAATTAGTTCCAATTGTATTTGTTTAAAGAGCAACTTAAAGTTTATATCATCTAAAAGCTTGTTTCTTTGTGATTAAAATGATATGCAATTTATAAAAATTCAAAAAAAAATGAGTTAGTAATAAGTATTGACCCTAGTTTTCATCCAAAAATTGTCTTTTTTTCTTCTTGTGCCACAGTGTGGCAAAATATTTTTAATTTTTTTAGTCCCCAACAATAGCTAAAGATCTAAAGTTTACATTGGAAAAAAAGTTTTTCAAAAAGAGAACAAACAACTTATTTGAAAAAAGTGATCAACATATTCACATATTTTCACGCACGTGAGTGATCTTGACAAAATTGTGTGTGTTTGCATGCGGCTCTAAAAGTCACATGATCCAATTGAAGCGAAAAAGCCAGAGAACTAAATAATTGCACAATAAAAAAAAATTTTCCGCATCGAAACGTAAACAATTGTTTGTGCAGCCAATCGTTTGCAGTCGCTAATCCTTTGCGCTGAAGCATAGCACTGCACTAATTGCATGCTATGAACAGGATGCAAAACAGGAAGCCGACTGAGTTGGTTTTCCTGGAGCAAAAGAGTTAAGTTTAACAGTGATTGCAAAGATAAATAGAAACAATCCTAGAAATCATGATCTTGCTGATGGCAGTTGGTCCAGATGACAATTACTTTCTTGGAGCCTGTGGCATGAGTGCATCTGTTTTGCTGCTTTGTGCAATAGACCAAAACTGCAAAAACATAAAGAGGTATCTACTCATCCCAATGTCCAACCAGAACCTGCTAATGATCAAACATTCATTTTAAGATGAGGCAAACTATGGAAAAAACTGTTCTTATCAGGGCACATTTCTGATCAACTACAAAGATTCACTATTTTACACCTTAACATTAAAAACTTTACTGCAAGCAAAATCAAGCCTTGAGACATTGGTTATCCAATTACAAGAAAGTTACTCCACTAGTGCAAATACTTCAAAGCTTTAAAACCAGCAGGCTCCTTGAGCAAGAAGTGTGTGGTCTTACCATGTTAATCCATGAGCAACACAATTTTTATGTATAATTCTAAAAATGTTACCAACTTTCATTCTGACTGCTGCAACATCAGCACCAACACAGATTTAGCTCTTGCAAGTTTAGGTGCTTATAGACACCAATTTGACAAACTTTTCCAGAAAACTTTCCTAGTCATGACATTGACCTCATTCATTGCACCATCTAAATTTGCTTTGCTAGTGCAAAGATTGCAAAGAATAGCAATTATAAATTTGGACCATTAAGTGAAATGAAGCAGATCAAGATTTGCAAGCCTGTTCAGTCAAAAAACTTCCTAGAAATGTTCCAAATAGAACTTTAAATATTTTCAAATTTGAAAGCATCATATTTGAATGCTAGTTTTGGTATTTGAAATAGTGATATGGAAGTGGTTGATTTGGTAACTGCTTCTGAATTAACTTTTATTTTTTAAAAAGTAAAATTTATTTTTTGCAATGACTTAACAACTCAACAAAATAACAAATAGTAAAACAAAGAATAAAATCTGAAAAATTAAAACACTTGCAAATGAAATTTTGAGTGCTAAAAAAGGCACAGTCACTAGAGTATGTTTCAAACTAAACTTAACAGACAACATTTAAATCATGTCTGCTGAAGAATATGAAACATTCATGGCCTAGAAGTTTGGTGTCAACCAATCTACTTAAGAGATGTTAGTTTTTTTGGCCAATGCTTAACAATCAGTCAAAACATACTTTTTACTATCACATTAAAGTAAAATTACTGCTTATCTATTTGGATAGTTTTAGATCACTTGCATACCACAAGTTTTAAAATTTAAAAAGCACATTAGCTAATTAACTCTTTTTTGTGCTTTTTTATATTAACCTGTTAACTGCAGTGGCAATGGATGTACATGCTACCTCAAAAAAAAAGTCTATATATAGATGCTGCCTGAACTCTATATACATACTTGAACTCTGAGATAAAATAAAAACTTAATAAATTGCTTTGGTTTACTTGTGTCCCTTAAAGGGTTAAGGTTGCCAGATACTATTTTTGATGCAATCTATAAATAGAGCCTGCTGCAAACCAATGTGTACCAATTTTTAAAAGTGTTTATATATAGACATGCTGCAAATTTTGCATTATTTTGGTAATGTCTATATACAGGGTGATCACAATCTTCCCACCATTTTAAAATCATAAATGAAAACAAATATTCCTGGTGACAATTTATGTAATAAAATAAATATTGATACATTATGAATTAAAATATGATAAAACTAAAGATTTTGTTCAAAATGGCCACCATTTAATTACTAGGAGAAAAATAGTGATAAATGCTAAGAGTTTTTGCATTATCTGTTTATACAAAAAATGGCAGGAAGATTGCGATCACCCTGTATAGTTCCGCTGCAGTTAACAGGTTAAAAAAAAATTGCAATTATAAATTTAGACCACTAAGTCAAATGAAACAAAAATTCAAAATATTTAGAAATTTATCTGATGTAGGTTCAAGCAATACTACTGATATATTATAACACAAAGATTAATGTCATTTGCTAAAAATAGGCTGAAATTTTTACTTAAAAACTGATTGTGAAAATATTGTCTCATTTTGCAAAAAAAAATGTACTTTAAACTTCATCTTACAAGTTGTTGTAGAGGTTTCTATGCAAACAATAACAACTAATTGAGATTTGTTGAACAAACATACATCTTCAAAACCTGGGTTTAGAAAATTAATATTAAAAAAATGACTTGTTTTTTAAGTTCATGCTTAAGCCCTTCTACCTAAAAGTAAAACTTATACTTTTTCAAAGTTTATTACAAACAACACTAATAATATAAACAAACAGTTTTATCTGCTTTAACACTTTCATTTTGGGTGTAGCATAACAACAACAATCAAATTTTAATCTGGTTGAATTTCCCCAGTGAATGAAGGTGACTGGATACATCCCACTACTTCCACAACTCTTCCTACACCTTCTCTCCACCTATACTGATCTGCAGCATCATCATCCCTTAAACCAATCCTTCTCATGTTTCTTCCAACTTGTTCCCTCCATTTCATCCTTGGTCAGTCCTGTTTACGTTTTCCATCCACTTCATATACCACTGCCTTCATCAATATATCTTCCTCAGGTCATCTCAAAACATGACCATACCACCTCATACCCTTTTCCCTTGCCAGCTTATCTCCTGCTTTCTTCAATCCCAGCATGTCCATCAGCTCCACTGTATTCCTCTTGTACACCAACTTCATAACACAATTTGCCCTCACCATAAATCTTTCTGCTCTTCTCAAATAGCTACTTTATTTTCTCTCAAATGCCATGTTTGCTCTTATATAACATAGCTGATCTCACATTGCTTTTATAAACTTTCCTTTCATCTGCAAAGAGAATCTTTTTCCAAACAGTATCTCACCACACTCTTAAATTTCTTCCATCCTACTCTTGTTCTTACTGTTACTGCAGCTTCACATCTTCCACTGGCATTTAACCTATTGCCAAGATAGCAAAATCTCTTCACAGTTTCCACTTCATCACACATTACCTCCTGTTGCACTTCTTCCACACCATTTGTTGCTTTATCACCTTTACAACTAACAAAAAATCTTGCTGTGCTTGGAGTTACTCCATTTGTGTGTATACTACCCACAAAAAGCAATAGTTTAATTACTCATATGGATGATTTCAAAAATCCTCTTTCTTGGCAAGCCAGATATTTATCAGACAAGGCAGAACTCCATCAACATAATGTCAGACAACATCAAGATGAATATTTTTGCCCAGTGCTGTTGATGTTGCTATTGTAGCCTTTCCTCCAAAGATATCTTGAAGGAGCCATCTCTTAACCTCTCAAAGAAACCAATCTAGATTCCTATTCTTGGATTACCTTTGCTGCTTTCATACATTTTTTCACAGACTAGTGGTTTTGTGTTGTGGTGGTACTTTGCTATAATTAAAGAGGTGATTAGTGTCATAATTGTGTGTCTCAAGCATAGTTGGCATTGTCTTGTGCAAGAATCATGGTTTACTATGTGTAGGTAACTTTACAAGAGTGGTAATTTGTTGGTTCTGAGCTGTGCCAGTTTTGTACACATATGCATGATACTATTTGTTCTGATACATAAATGTTATAGAATGTGGTGTTAATAATTTGTTGTGATGGTAGTGTGGATGTGTTTCAAGTTTTTTCTACAATCCTCAGTTGTTATGTCTAATTTTGAGATGATATCGTTAGTGTGCTCATTGTTATGAAAGATTGTGGCTTTCATGTTTCTGGGTGGGTCTAAGTATGCATTAAGATCATGTAAAAGGGTGTGTTTGTGTTTGAGTCAGTGGTTTGATTTGAGTAGCATGAAGTTTGTGATGGGTGTCCATTGGAAGGATCTTGGTTTTATCATGTTGATGTTGAGTGTTTGCATCTCATGTGCAGCCAGTAGCAACATGCAAAGCTCTATTTGAATGGTTGGTAGTTTTTTTATGTTGGTGTTTGATATGATAGGGCTCCATATGGCGTTTGCATATTCCAAAATGAGGCGAGTGGTAGGTTTGAATGCAGAGACAATTAGCTCCTTTTGTTTAATCCATTTGATAGAAGTGAGTGCTTTGAGAATTTTAAGAGTTAGTTTTGCTTTAGTGATAGTGACATTTATATGTTGTGAAAATATCAGTTTCAGGTCTAAAGTGATTCCAAAAAATTTTGAGTGTTTTGCTGTTGGTAGTGTTTGACTGTTTAATTGAACTAAGTCAGCAGCATGGTCGAGTGGCTATAGCACAGTGATTATGATCAACATGGTCTTTGTTCAAAACCTACTAGTTCCATTTATTGTGTTCTTGGGAAAGACACTTGACAGCACTTTACCTGGCTTGGTGGTGTTGGCAGCAGTTCTAAATTTCAGTCATATCTCTATATAATTTTTAAAAAAGACAAAAAATTTCAAGCGGACAGCAATATTTTGGCATCTCTCAAAGCAGGTCAGTAATTGTGTGCCCTTTGTATAGCACCTCAATCACTTTCCTATGAGTCAAGAGTATAAATATAGAAATAAAATAAATAAGTGATAGAGTTGTGCCTAATTCAGCTGGGTCTCGTGTAAAAAGTATGGTTGTAATTTTGTCTGTGTTTGTATGAAGATTATCAGTGGTGGCCCATTCATATATTTTGATGTAGTTGATAAAGATATAGTTGAAAGAGTTATTGGGCCTTATGTTGTTTGCTATGAGATGCAATGATTGTTATGTCATCAGCATATGTTGTGATTTGTATGTCTTTATGTCTTTTGGACATTCTGCCAGAGGTGTATAATGTTGGAGATAGAACTCAACTTTGTGGTACTCAACAAAAACTGTGTATAATGCTGGAGAGAGAACTCCACCTTGTGGTACTCCAGTGTCCTTGATCCTATGCTTCAACTTTTTTCTACAAACTGTATAGCTGACTCTTTCACCTTTTGAAGAAACTCTTAGAAATTTTCAATTTCCTACATCAACCTCATTTCTCGGTTCCTTTGATATTTCCAGCCTTTTTACCAACGTTCTACTGCAAGAAACTATCAAATTCTGTGACAATGCTCCTTATGATGACAATCTAGTACCACCTCCATTTCCCAGAAAAATTTTTATTAAGCTGGTGCAAATTGCCACCTTGTCCGTTGAATTCAGTTTCAATGACACCATGTACCGGCAGACTGATGGTGTTGCTATGGGGTCCCCATTGGGTCCAGTTCTTGCTAATATCTTTGTTGGTTACCAAGAAACCAAACCCTCAACATGAAAAAACCTCTAATTTACTACTGCCACATTGATGACACCTTTGCAGTTTTTGAAAACAAAGATGATTGTGCACTCTCTTCACTCTTTGTTACATTTCACATTTGAAAAAGAACTTAGCTCTTCTCTCCTGTTTCTTGACATTCTAATTGAGAAGAAGCACAAAACTGCATTTATCATATCTGTGTATCGAAAACCCACCTTCACCAGCCAATACCCACGTTTCTTTTGGCCCTGTAAAGCGAAAAATTAATCTTGTGGCTACACTAGTCACCAAGCTATGTTTATCTGCTCTAGCAACAGGCTCCAGGTTGAGCTCAACAAACCTTGATCTATCTTGGTTGCTAATGGTTACTCAAACCATAATATCATATCCACATTTACCAAGAAGATCCAACTATTAAACCAATCATCTCAACATGGACCCAAAAAATTCCTGATTTATCTTCATCTTCCATGGCTGGAAAATGTTTCAACCAAATTTGAAAAGCAAATTACTACAGCCTGTCAGCTTTGGCATTTTTACAAGCAAGTCTCTTCTTCCCGCAACCAAAAAGGATGTATTACCTACCCATCACCACAATAATAGTATTTATCAATTTGTGTGCCACTGCAATAGTCGGTACATAGGATGTACATCCCAAAGGTTGCAAGGACGCATTAAGCAACACATTCCCAGGTCAATCAGAAATCGTCATTCTTCCCAAAACCGCTTTAACCTTTCTTATGCCTGCAAGACAAACAGCACCTCTCAAACCATTGCTTGTGACTCTGTTATTGGACAACATCTTTTGGAAAACCTTTTCTGTGCCAGCCAATACAATGACACCAAATTCTCTATCCTTGCCCAAGAACATACTTCTTTCCATCTTTCTGCTCTATTTCATCAAATCTTTTCAACCTAATCTATGTTGATACAGGGAATTTCTTCACAGTCTAAAACTTATTCATTAGAATAACAGTAGAATGTTGATAAAAGGCTGGAAATATCAAAGGAACAGAGAAACAAGGTTAAAGTAGGAAACAAAGGTGAAAGAGTCAGCTATACAGTTTGTACAAAAAAATTTGAGCACAGGATAAAAGACAGAAGTGAGCCATTTTTCAATTTGATGTTGGACCAAGCCAGTCATGGACAAGATGGGGTTAGAGGCACATGCTGCCAGATATGGACAGCTCATCAAAAATATTGTCAGTTCATTCATGAAAAAGACCATGGGCAAAAAGAGCATTTTTTTCAACAGGATAATGCTCCCATCCACACCGCCAAATCGATTTTAAAGATTTTCAAGTATCTCAAAATGAAAGTTCTGGATTGCCTGGCCCAAAGCCCAGATCCAAACCTGATCAAGAACATCTGATGCAGAATTAAATTCAATCTGCACTCAAAAAATTTGAAAAACAACAATGATCGCAAAAAAAATTTGATTAAGTGCTACAATTCCATTGATCTCAGTTTTTGTCAAAAACTCATTGATTCTATGTTAAAGAGATGTAGGGCTGTGATAGACAATTTTGATTATAGCGCAAAAATATTAATAATGTTGATGAAAATTTGAAAAATAAAAAAAATTTAACGTGTTGCTACACTTTTGTCCAGGTGTCATTTTGTGCAACATAATTAAAAAATCAACCCAATAACATAATTAAAAAGAAAGCAAACTGGACCCAGAGTTTGGAAAAATTTGTTCAATTCTTTTAGAAAATGGCTACCTGGAACATGCAATCAATTTGGCTTTCAAACAAAAACTTCAACAACTAAATTCTAACTCGGTCCACACAGTAGAAAAGTGCCCTGTCTACCAACACATCCCATGGATTGGAAATGTCTTGATGAAGTTTGAAAAGCAGATTACATCTGCTGTGAAACGCTGCTTTTTCTCCGTCAAACCACGTGTTATTTTTAACAACCGAAAGCTCTTATCAGCAATTAAGACGTGTTACCTTCCCATCCTCACAGTAATGTTATTTATCAGTTTGTGTGCCACTGCCATAGTTGGTACGTTGGTTGCATGTCTCAACACCTAGAAGAGTGAATTAAACAACACGTTCCTAGATCCATCGCCAATCCTCCTGCCTCACCCAACTGCCAAAGTCTTTCCTGCTCTTGCAAGGCCAACACACGCCCACAACAATTTCACGAATCCTCCATTGGTCAACATCTTCTTGACAATGCCCAATGTGCTCTTCACTACAGCAACAAAAAATTTTCTATTCTCACTTGAGGTCGCTCTTCTTTTCACCTTTCTGCTCTTGAAGTGACTGTCATTAAATCTCTCAATGCTATTCTGTGTAAGCAAAAAGAATTCATCTACTCTTTAAAAATTTCTTAATCTTTTCTCTCATTGGCTAATTTCTTTTAGCCAATGAGAACTCTGCTTTCCCCTTTATAACTCAGTTCGGTTTCAATTCTGCTTTATTCTGATGATTTCCCCTGAAGAATGTCAGATGAAAAGCTATGGAAAGAAAAATCTTTTACTTCATGCAATCAAGAAAAATTTCAACTGGATAGGAACATCTTGGCATTTCCAAAAAGCAAGTTGGGTAATTACAGGGTGCGCATGGTATTTAGAATACGAAGTCAGACTTTCACAAAAAATCAATTTTCTCAAAAATGGGCAAACCAATTACAATGAAATTTTAACACATAATAGACTGATGATAAAATTGCAATTTATTCAATAAAATCGCCTTTAGCATCAATCACAGCTTCAATGCGACCTCGGAATCTCAAACAGGCCCTCATGATTTGGGCTTTCTTCATGGCCTTGAATTCCTTCTTGATCCGTTCGATCAATTCGTCCTTCATGTTGCATGGAATCTTGTTAGTGTATCTTTCAATCACACCCCACACAAAAAAGTCCATCAAATTCAGGTCTGGCAAGTTTGGAGGCCAAACATGAGACGAGACAAAATCAACAAAGTTGTTGCTCAGCCAAAGTTGTGTTTTTCTCAATGTATGGCAGGGCACTAGTCCTGTTGCCACACACATGGCCTTCCATCAGCCACCTTATGTATCCAGGGCAGTACCTGCATCTCCAAAACCTTTAGGTACTCCACCGTGTTGATCTTCAAGCCCTTCTGGAAGATGTACGGTGGCATGACATGACTTTCAGATGAAACCACTCCAAACACCATCACAGTGGCTGGAAACTTGGTCTGCATGACTTTTGGAACATCCTCAGAGCACACAGCCAACCAACGGTTGTTTACTGCTTGATTTTGACAAAAAATTTTCTTATCAGAGAACCAAATCATGTTGTGCTGCACAGGATGTTTGAGTTTGTTGAGAAGTTTTTGACAGTGCTTCAATCGCTTCTCCTTGGCCTTGGCTGTCAATAATTGGCCTTTTTTCATTTTGTAGAACTTGTACCTCAAGTCTTCTGACACACATCTTCATATCAAGGCTTCAGACGTCCTCATGTCTTTGGCAATCGTGTGCATCGACTTGCCCAGATCTTTATCAATGGCATTTTTAACACGGATAATGAATTTGGCAGTTCTGAGGCAGTCAGACCTTCTTGCCACAGCTTCATAATCACCTCCAGACTTTCGCGTTAATTTTTGACTTTCCACACCCACATCGTTGTCAGATCAAAGAACTTTGCAATGGTAGCATTGTTGTGTCCAGTGCAAATGGCAAGCAACACAGCTTACCTTTTCATTTCCTGTGGAAAAGTGAATTATTTTCTTGGCTCCATTTTTATGGACGATGTACAGCATGGTGTAAACTGTCAAAAATGAAATTTTTCACACATGAATAGCTTGCACCCTCACTGCATGCATTTTCCTGCAAATTCTAATTACTGTATGCACCCTGTACATGCCCTATATAATGCGCCTCCAATACTTTCCTGCAAGTCAGGAGGATAAATATAGATATAAAATAAAAAATAAAAAAACAAAATACATAATTAACTCTTTTTTGATTAGAGAATAAACAAAGACAGTGTGACATGATACAAAAAGCTGTTTTTTAAGCTTTTATTTTCTTTGCTAGCACCAAAAAATTTGAGTCCATAAAAAGTTCTACTGCTATAAACTCATTAAAATAGTCCCAGAATGAAAAAGAATCAAGCCAAACTGAGTTATAAAGGTAAAAATTGCTATGAATTCAATCTTTTTCATCCTGATAATTTCTCCTGAAAAGTAGATAAAAAGCTTAAGAATGACTCAAATTTTACTAGCTAAAAGGAAAAAATACAAAAATGAAAAAAAAGCACAAACTGAGCTTAGTTCATGACAGTGTAGTAATTAAATGTTATTCAATTAAAACAAAGTATTAAAATAATATTAACAAGTTTATCAAACCAAACCATGCAAGGTATGACAAAAAATAGGACTGTTATCATTAAAATTTTGAACTATCTTTTTAAAGTAATGCAATTCTGCATTCAATGCTGCTTTCCACTGAAGTACTTAAGAAACTTCTCTGAGGCTGTTCAGGTCTCTTGTCAGTGATTTCTTTTGATGAAAACAAGTTCCTTTTATCACTATCTTCACACTGGGAAAAAGCCAAATGCAGTTCTGGACTTGAGAATTAGAAGGATGTTCAGCAGCTGTAATTTGTTTTTTGAAAAAGACCTGTTGTGCAGTGATCACATTGGGTACCAGCTTGGCACACATTTTTTGCATTTCCAGATAATGGAGCAAGATGGTTCATACTGATTTCCTGTTCAACCCAAGTTAATTTGCTATCATTCAAATTGTCATTCTGCAATAACTCTACACCAGCAGCTTTACTATGATGATGCTTTCATTTGTTTTTACTGTGAAGGACTGTCTTGATCATAGGTCATTTCCACTTCCTCACAGTTGCTGTTAAAACAGTTTGTATTCAGAGGCTCATATTTTTGACATTACATCTTGGCCTTAAATATTTTCAAGGCAAGGCTGAAAAAAACTTTTTTTTTAGTTTTGTAAATATTTTTTTTCTCAAGAATTTGTTGAGATATGAAAAGAGCTAAGAACTTTGTAGCAATATATTGATTTATGAACAATGAATCTTGTCCATTTAATGAATATTAAAGTCTATAATACAGTAGAATCTGTTTAACAGAAACTGTCTTTTAGTGCTACGCCTTTCTGTGCCCTCCAAAATATCTTAGCATGACACAAGACAGATCAATCATATACCAACATCACCTAGAGTGACTTCAAGAATTTTATTAATCAGGTGTTGGTGCCATATCTATGTTAAGAAAAGCAACTACAAAAAAGCAAAACAACATTGCACAGTATTTTAACTGAATAAACAATGCTTTATTTGTGTTTTTTAATGATTATAAATGCATAATTCACTTAATTACATAAAAAAGCTTGGCAAATTGATTATGTAATTAATAAATTTTTTTTGTAATATAATTCTGAGTGTTAAGATTTCCCACATTATGTGTCTGTTTTTATATGTTCACATGCATTTATGTCTACATTTTGCATTTGCTTGCACAATTGTAGTAATTTGATTTTTTTTGCAAATTTTTAAATTTTTTTATTATTTGCATAAGGTTTTCACAAGCTGCACAAAAATTTGTGACAATAAAGTTTTACCTGAAGCTTGCATCCTATAAAAAGTTTAATTATTTTCTTAAAACAGCATTTATTGTGCTGGTTAATTGTTACTTTAAATTAATGTCAGCTATGCTTAAGTACAAAAAATTCATATTACATGATCATCAAAAACTGCTTCGCAACGCTTCAAGCCTGGCAGAATAATGATTTCTTGAAGAAAGTCTTTATATTGTTTTCTATGCATATCCAGAACATTAACCCAATCAGAACGTCTAAATCACACAATAAAATAAAAATCTATCATAGTATAAAAAAATCCACTTCTTACTTGACTGGAAGATAATCAAGAAATAGTCTCCAACAAATGGCTCTAATACCACAGGTATCGACTATGCCTGAAATAAATTATTGTTGATATAAAAATTACCTTGAATTATATATAAACTATGAGTAACTGTCATAAAATTATTCAATTTTTTATGGTGACTCTTCTATATGAATTCTAATAGAAAATGCTGTTTTGATGTCAGCAGCGTGGTCAAGTGGTTAAAGTGCTGGGCTCGTGACCAACATGGTCTCAGTTCAAAACCTACTTGTGCTATTCTGTTGTGTCCTTGGGAAAGACACTTTACGGCATATTTTCCTGCTTGGTGGTCTTGGCAAGCAGTTCCAAATTACAGTCATATCTTTATTAAATTACAAGCAGACAGCAATATCTTGGTATCTCCGGAAGCAGGTCAGGGTAATTGCCTACCCTATGTATTAGCGCCTCCATCACTTTCCTGCAAGTCAGGAGATAAAAATATAGAGATAAAATAAATAAATAAAAAATAAATGATAAGTTGTGCATAAAATAAGTCACCACAGAAAAAAGAAATAGGTGGTGATGGAATAAAGATGTAAAAGATACAATAACAAGTATAAGGTTAGACTAGAGTTTATGATTTCTTGAACTTTTTATTATCCTAGGATTTTTCAGAAAAAAATTTACTTCCTGGGAAATCCTAGGATTACAAAATGTACCACAAAGATGGCAAAAAGTTACACAATTTTGTCTGATTCCACTTTTCCTTTCAAATGGCAGGTGACTACTAAAGAAAAAAAAGGTCTTCACTTATCTTGGCATTCAATTACTTCATTTTTGTCCCAAAAAAAAAAAGTCTTCACCTGCAATCCAGGTTGCTTGGTAGGTTGTAATTGACTGACCAATTGAGCACCCCTGTTTTAAATCATTAAATTCAACTCAAATGCAATAAACCATGAATTCCCAGGAAGCTTGTCTGGTATCATGGAAATTTAAAACTTAAAAATCATTTAAGATCCCAAGATATAAAACCAAGGCTAAACATAGAAGCCTCAAAATAGAATGAAGTGAGATGTTGCAAAATGTATTGAAAAAGCAGAAGCTGCAAAAAAGAGATTAAGATATGCCTGATAGACCAAAGAGTATTTTTATTTCTCTAAGGTTATAAAATTGTTGAAAAGATATTGAAAAATATGTTGAAGATTAATATGCATGAGAGAAAGAATTGGGAAGTTGGCATCAATATAATGATAAAATATTTAAGGATCTTATTTCTTATTGATTCTAAATCTACATTGGCTACTCTTTCTGTTTTCTTGCCCTCTGAAACCCATAAAAAATTTAATTAATCATAGTTTCTGTCAAACAATTGCTGGAAACAATTTCTTGGAAACACAGGCTGTGACAAAAATTACTGATTGGTACCAATCTTTGGAAGAAACACTTGAAAGCAACAGCAAACATCAAGCAATATTGGGAGTCAAGGTTGACTTTATCAGAAAAAAAATTAAGGGATAATTACTCAAAGATTAGCTTTGAAAGGAAACCAACAGCATACTCTCCTTCCGGGCAATGGTCCTAGGGATAGCACTAATACTTCAGTTCCTTCCCTTTCATCTTCAATTAGTTGCATGAAATATTTTTTATTTTACCATTGGACAAGCTCTGTGTTTTCTAATTTTTTTCAATGCCAAATACTTTAAATTAAAGATCATTAGTTTTATGGCAAACAAAAAATCTACTATAGAAAGATGAGTAGGAAATCACTCCTAACTTTGCCAATGCTTTTAATAAATATGACCAAAATCACTACCTTATATTTTTTAAAGCATTAATAGAGTAAGGAATGATTTCCTACTCATTTTAAATTAAAGATCTGAAAGTAATAATCAGGCTTTAACAATTAGATGAAATTTAAGACTCATATTTCAATGCACATTTTTTTAAATACTGTTTTTAATTTATACAATTTTTGTCTAGCCTTAAAATGGTCCTCTTGACTGATAAAATGATTTCTTCTGGGGAGTTTTTTGCCTGCTTGAATTTTTCTTTGGTTGAGACACTTTTGGTTTCTGAATTTGTTGTCTCTCCCATTCATCATTACACAACATTCTATAAATATGACCTAAATAAGTGTATTAATTTTTTTCTGTTTTATTTTCCATTTCTTCTCACACACCACATTGACTTTTTCAAAGTTACAGCATCAGTTGTACATGTGATGAGGTATTTCATTTAGTTGCTGCCTCCTTATTTACAACCTTTATTTCAATCTGCAAAATGAAATGATTTTGAGCAGATTGTAAATAAAAAAAAAAAAATGAATGACAGGGCATAAAATTTGGAACACTTAACTAATTTCAAAATAAAAAGTAATATTATTTTATTCAGGATGTTTTGCAATAATAACTCAATCCATTATCAACTGGGTTAAACTAAATGACTAATTGTAAATTTAAATTTAGATAATTTATGACATAACAAAATAAAATAATGCCAACATATAATACTAAATAAAATGGAGTTATCTAGTGATGGGCATTCCAGAATAATTTGATATTCTAGAATAATTAAATCAAATCTAGAATTTCGAATTCTATTCCAGAATAATTTTTCAAAACTATACATTTTAACTTTTATTCAACAAAAGTACCAATAACACATATGCAATATTTTCAACTTATATACAACTTGTTCTTGTTATAATGCAAAATGTTTAGCATTTTCAAATTTTTTCCAGTCAAACAAGATTTTAAAGCTGATGCTTCTCTTTGGGTGCATGCAGGGGCACAACCAGCCTAAAAAAAAGGGCTGACACTATTCAAACATCTTTTTAAGTGGGGGCAGCTTTGGCCCTCCACATCCCCTCAGCTTTTTTCTTAACCACCTGCTTGTTTAGTAAGCTCTGCCAGCTAAGCTTTGCGCCATTGCATTTTCTTGCATGATGGCATCATGTGTCTCATTGGTAGCAATATTTCTGCAGGTTTAAGGGCTTGTGAATTGGAGCATTCTTTGTTTTATTGATACATTTTGCTTTACTTCGGTTTTAAGTGCAAAACAAAATCAGTAAAACAAAGAATAATCCATTCCATGCTTGTAGTGAAAAGAGCCTTTAAGGTTGTAAGGTAAACTGCTATGTTGCAATTAATACTTTGAGATCATAAAATTCAACTTGAGTAAGCATTTTCCTGCTTTATCAAATAATGAAATTAAACTATGACAGAATGACAATATCCTAGATAATTTTCCAAAAGCAAACTATGTCATAATAAAAGCTAGAATAACTAGATATTTTATAGATAAAAAAAACTTTGAATAAAATGACTGTTGCCTGGGTCTCAATAATGGGCATCAGATGCCACATTCAGCACGCAAGCAGCAAATTTCACAAAAGTTTTGAGGTTTTCAGTTTCTTTTTAAATGTGGTAAAATGTAAATAACGATTTTCACCATTGTTTTGGCAATTACAACTCATTTGCTGTGTTCCAATAGAAAAGCCAGACATAAAGTAAACAGTGCAGGGGTGTCAAACTCATGAGCTTCTGGGACCACATTGCATGTTGGGGATTGTGCTGAAGACCACAGGCTTGACATCCGTGGTTTAGTGTACAGTTAAAGCATCATGCAAAATTTTTCTTTTATCTAATAGCTACTAAAAAGGGCAAACACAATTATAGGTCAAACTTTTGAACAAACCATTTAATTTTTTTTTTTACATCTTGTCAAAATCAGTTAAAATGTTCAGATATTTTGCTAAAAATTCAAACAATATTTGAAAAAAAAACCCTGAAGGAGCATAACAAAAATGCACTTGTCTCCCTTTGAAGAAAGAAAAACAGTAACCTGTTACTACAGTTAAATTGGCATGAATGTCACTTATTAGTGCTAAAGTTTTATTTTGTTACATATCAGTGTGCAAAGGGGACTGACATCAGGTGAAAAGAGGGCTGACATGACTTCCAAATCAGCCTATAGTCTTAAATCAGCTTACACCTATGCTTTACAGCCTTCCCAAACTTCACAAAGAAAATATCCCCATGAGACCTATTCTTGCTTTGCAGGATAGTTTTAATTATCAAGCAGCAGTTTGGCTAAATTCTTACATCTCTTCCAGAATATTCATCGGCTTTAAAAGCTACTTTCAGTTTTGTCAATTAATTTTGACAATACCACAATTGAAGCAAAATTTTTTCGTAAGTTTTGATGTCAAAAGTTTCTTCACTAACATACCAGTCAATTTTACAATCAACCTCATCATTGACCAATTATTTCTAGATTCATCTTCTATAGTTTATGGCATAAACAAATAACAATTTCATAAACTTTTTAACTGGACTTGCAACCATACTACTTTTCAATTTTCAGGAAAATTTTACAAACAACTTGATGATATGGCAATGGAAACTTCTTTGCACCTGCCATGGCAGACATTTTTATGAATTGGTTTATAAATATAAAGCTCAGTCACAATCAAACTGTTCTTTTAATGTTCTCTATTACATTGATGATTTATTTTTGTTGTTTGATCATTACAAGGATATAGATAAGGTATTTAAGATTTTTAACTCTCATAACAATATTGCCTTCACCAAAGAATTGGAAGAAAATAATACTTTACCCTTTCTGAACATTTTAATTCATCAAACCAATAAGAACATTAATATTTCTGTATATAGAAAACCAACTCACACTGGACTTTATACTCCATGGAATAGTTATGTGCCAATTCAGTTTAAGCAAAACTTAATTAAAACTTCATTAAATAGATCTCACCATATTTGCAACAACTATATAAATAAACACAAAGAAATCCAAACTATTTTTAAAAGTCTTCTACATAATGGTTATCCAAAATCTTTCATAAATAAAAATATTAAACAATTTGAAATCAAATTTCAATCTCAAAATAATTCCACTCCACAATCAAATGCATTTGATGAACCATCATTGATCAAAATTGTTTATATCAAATTACCTTATGTTCAAGAAATTTCTAATCAACTTTCCAAAGAAATAAATTATTTTTTCCAAAAATTTGACACAAATATGAAACTATGTTTAATACACACAATCTGTAAATTGAAGAAATAATTTCTGTATAAAGACAACAACCTTATCTGCAGCAATTCAATGTCATCTATCAACTAAAATGTGATTGTGGAGCTTTGCATATTGGACAAACCAGCAAAAATCTGATCACCAGATTCAACAAACACAACATTGATTCACCACTCTGACAAGAAATTGATGTAGCAAAACACTAAGTTGACAATCCAAACCATAAAATCAACTTCAATAATTACAGTATACAATCTTAGGTTTTTGAAATCATTGAAAACATTTGATAAAAGAATCATTATACATTCAAAATTTAATCCATCTATGAATATCAAAAAAAATCTATCCCATTGTATTTATTTAACACTTAATGCTTCTTTATTTTACTTTAACAATAGTGTTATGTAGTAAATGTTTAAATTTGGTGTATATTTTTTATTTCAAATTTTAAATCACTTTATTTTGTATATGCCCAAATTGCTGTTGTATCTATTTAATTTCAAAGTTATATGCAGATAACTCTGTTTTACTTAGTAGTATATGTTGGCAATATTTTATTCTATTTTGTCATAAATTATCTAAATTTGGATTTTTAAATTTACAATTAATTATTTAGTTTAAAGCAGTTAATGATGAAATGAGTTATAATTCCAAAACATCCTGAATAAAACAATGTTTCAAAATATATTGGCTTTACTTTTTATTTTGAAAAATGAATAAATGAAGCACATTTACAATAAAAGCCACAAATAAAGCAAGTACAAACAAACAACACATTTTAAGAACTAAATATTTTGCAAGTAAAAATAATAAATACACATTGACAATGCTGACCTGAAGTTGAAAGAGATCGAAGTTTTTCTAAATCAATAAGCATAGAACCAACAGTTTCCAAAAATTGAGTTTCTTTTCTATAAAATTATTGTTATTTTTTAAACCCAACTAGCTAAGTTGAGACTAATAAGTAAAGCTAACATATTACAAAACATAATTTATGAAAAGTTTTTAAATGTTAACCCATTTTATCATAATCTCAATTGAACTAATTAGTTAGCCATAAACTTAAAGAATAAAATTTGGATAACTTATGATATAATAAAGTAAAATAAAGCCAAAATATATATACAGTATTGAATAATATAAAGTAAATTTAGGGACATAGAAAATAATGTGACATTAAAATTTCAAGTAACAAAAACAAAGTAATTTTAAACAATGAAAATTCTAGAATTGTTATCATAATATAAAGCTTTTAAATAAATACATGATTGTTTCTTAGTAATAGCTGATGGATCAAATTTTTTGATATATATACAGGGTTTGCAATATTCATGGCAACACACATTTTATGGAGATTCTCAAGAAAAACAAACGAAATTGAACATTTATTGCATTGAATTATAGCACATACCTAAAAACCTAAAAACCTATTCTTACAAAATGCAAAAGAGGCATGAACTTCCAAATACTCATGAATGTATGAGACTCAAGAGATCTCAACACATTCTTGATCTCATGAATGAGGGCATGCTGTTCAATTTGGTGTTTAGCAATGAGAAGAAATTTGATGTTTAGCAATGCTTAAACCATTAAAATGATAGAGTTTGGAGTAAAGATGGATCAGAGGAAGCCAAGAAAGTTAGCCTACACCAAAATCCAATTTCTTTGATGGTGTGGGTGGCAGTCACAGCTACTAGAGATTCCCCCTGTTTTTTGTCTTCTCAGGAGAAAAACTGAATAGCCATCACTTCATTTGCAACATTTTGGAAGCTGAACTGCTTCCCTGGGCATGTCAGCATCTTGATGGAGTGCCGTGAACTTTTCAACAAGATTCTGCACCGTCACATAGCTAAAAAATGACTTAAAGTTAGATCAGGGCTCATATTCCACCTTTCAGTACCAAGGATGAATGGCCCTCAGGTGGACCAGTTGAAGTTAAAATTGTGACGAGAATGGGACTTAATCCCCCAAGATATAGTGTGTGACTCCTGTGAAGCTTTCTAGGGCAGATTGGAGTCTGTCATTAAAAATAATGGGGGCCATATCAAATAAATGTTGATAATTATTGTTAAGCATAGATACATGCTATAATTCAATGCAATAAATGTTCAATTTCGATAGTTTTTCTTGAGAACCTTGATAAAATGTGCATTGCCATAAATATGGCAGACCCTGTAGGAGTTTTTTAATCAATCATTCTGCTAATGATTTGAAAAACTAAAACTATACAATTATTAAATTGTAATATTATTGGTGAGGTGCATTGACAAAGTGGCAATGCTATTAAGTATAAATAATAACAATATTTGCATATTAGACTTCTTAAGAATATTTTATGTTATGCAGATAAACAGCAAGAGCTTTTTTGTAAAAACATTGGTATTTATATTTCTGGTATAAATGAACAATATTGCTATTTTTTGTATACATAAAAATAATCATAACACCTTAACAGGGCAATTGTTTGACTTAAAGTGCACATCAAAATAGAACTAAAAAAGTTGGATATTACGCTCTGCAAAAAATAGGCTAAAACATGAATAGGCCTACAATCAAAATTCAGACTAAAAACACCAAAATAATGCCTGTTTACTACACACCTATTATTAAGGTTATCTTCTGAACCAAGATGTTTCCATAAACTCAAATTTATCTAAATCTGAAGAAGATGCCAAACATCTAATCAGAGTCAAAAGACATACAGCCAATTAAATCAAATTCAAAGCAGCATGTCTAACAATAAAAATTACCATTATAGATGAATCCAGACACTTGCATTCTGGATAATTACGTAATCTGCTTTATTGCATAAGGATCAAAAATCCCAAACCAAAACCAACCATTTGCTAAGAAAACACTTTGGTTAATCATATCTTGGTTTATTGCACAATCCAGTTAATTGAATAAAAATTTAAAGCTGTTTATTCAATTAACCGAACATTCCTGCAAGTCAATGAAAATAACCACTGATTGAAAATGTAAATTGTGAGCACAAACACACAATGCTCTTGCGGCACATTGATGAGTAGACTGTAGTTAATACAAAACAATGTGAAATCAAAGTTGTTTAAGTGCTATTGTGCATTTTTAAAACATATGTTATAAACTGATTAAAACAAAGAGAGTTTCAACGTTTCTAACTGATTGAAAACAACACATGCAGTCACCTTTTTTCTTCGTTTTGCATCATTTGCTTACATCGTTATAATAAAAAAAAACAAAGCAAAACAACTTCATTTGAAAAAATGCAAACCTCAAAGGTTGTTTCCACAACAAGCCTGAATTGAAACATTCTGTTTCTTCTATTGATTTTTCCATGCTTAAAATATAAGTGTAAAGTGAAGTAAAAAAAATCATTAGAACAAACAAAGAATACTCCATTTCATGCTCATAGGGGAAACAAGACCTTATGTAAGCTACAGGACACTAGCTTGCTTTGCTTATCAAAACAATCAAGAAACCAAGCCTAATTCCACTGAGACTTTACTTGTGAATTCACAGCTCAAAGATTCTTATAGAACATCAAAAAAAGTCTTAAATCACACCAAATTAGCAGAGAAAAATTTGTAAAATTATTGATATATTAAAAATCTACTAAAACACTATAAAATTGATTCAAATTGATTTCATCAGTTTTATTCAAATATACTGTTTACAAGTGTACTTGGCAAAAATCAAATTGATTTTGGTAGATTTTAATTTACTATATTTTCATGACTACCAATTGCCCACAAATAAAAACTTTATGCAATATTATGTAGATACTATTGTGACATTCTAAGCAAGCTGACTTTTGTGGTTGTCATAATTATGTAAACTCACACTTTCCAATAGTTATTTTGCACTTTGTTTTATTCTATACATGATAATAAATATGCAACAAAAATCTTTGTGTTTTGCAGTTCAGCAAAACTGAAACTGTTATTTTATTATAGAGAGTGTTCAAATGCCATTTTGGTATTGCTGAGCCAAGTGCACAAACATTCATTTGCTTGTGTAAAAGGCTGGGCCATTGAGGAAAAAATATGCTGGTGCAAGAACTTTTCTGATGTTTGATATTAGATATTTTCTGGTAGAGCATTAAGTTAAATGTTCTGAGGAATTGGTTATATTTTTAAAGGTCTGTGGACCATTTCATCAAACTCTCATAATTGTTTTACATTAGTGTACATCTTATAATTAAACTTTACGCATGTCCAATATATATATTATCTACAAATATACCAAGATCATTCATCACTTGAATGCTCACTATTTCGTGAAGGCTACACCCTGCAAAAAATATATAAATGATAAAACACTTGGTAAATTAACCAATTTTATTAAAACAGCATTGCCTTGCATGCCGTTTTATTGGTAAAACTACAAATGACATTATCAAAGTCTATTTGTTTTGCAATGTCAGACTCAATACTGAGCCTTGCCAGGTTCGTCAGGTGATCCTGACTCATGGTGGACCTGAGATAATTTTTAATGAGCAGCTTGCTAAAGCTTCTTTCTACTGATGCTGCTGTGGCTGGTGCTATAAGGAACATCCTCAAACTGACACTGAGGTTGGGAAATAAACTTTCTATTCTATTTCTATTTCTAATATCTGTAATCTGCCAAAACATTTGACAGTTCCAATGCACCCAACTGTTTTCTACCAAAATTGGCATTGTGAACCATTATTAAGTGATTTATTTTCTGTGCAAGTTCTTTTTTACTACTAATGTCTTCAGAATACTTCTCTGCTAGTTTAGCTGCTTTGCCCTTAAATTCTTCTTTAGACATCTTTTGGTAATTCCAAAGAAAGCTGAAGGTATTCAAAATCTGTTTTGCTGCACTGAAACGAACTGTGTAGGCTCTCCAATAACATTATCCCATACTACTTAAAATATGTGCTTTCAGAAGTGGGCATCCTTAGTGGATTTATCAGCTTCATTCATTTCAGTCGCATTTTTATCAGGTGTATCCTCATGGAATCTTGTTGTTTTCCTGGCAGTGGAATTATGGTCTCTGAACAATTTTACTTCTATCTGCAGGCTGGATGCATCAAAGCTTATTCTATATTGCTTTACAATTGTCTTGAAGACCCACTAGTAACAATTTGTATGATACAGCATCAAAGCACAAAGCTAAATCTTGTCTAACAGATTTTAAAATTATTTGAGTGGTCTCCAAGATTAAAAAACAAAGTCCAACATGCAGCTGCAAGCCAATTAGTCTGCAGCAAAATATAAAAGTACAAGTCAAATGATCAAAGCATCAAACACAAGGAAATAGTAGCAATGTTGGAAGATGATAACAAAATAATAATCTTTTTATTTCCATATTTAGTTGTTAATTGTGTCATATGGCAAAAATTGTCATTGTGAAAGCAGATAAGAGATCTTTGGCTATGGGGGTGGGATTTTTTAAAATCTACAAGTAACCAAATTTTTTTAATCATACAAATGCAACAATTTTGATTGTAATAATTAACTAAAGTTTTGCACTAAATAGAATATTGTCAATACATAATGTGAAAAACAATGTATTTTTACTACCAAATTCATGGTGACTGCCTGTAGGATGGCCAATTTGTAGTATGTATTGCCTTATATTACCTTATAATATTCAACATGTATTGCCTGTTTTAGATTAAAAGACATTACGAGACTAAGATCTTTTACATTTGCCTTCACAGTGAGTGGTTGCTCAAGTTGTATGGGAGTCCTCAAATTACCATTGCCAAGGGAACCACAGGACATTTATTTACATTGAAATTTAATTGCCATTTTGTAATAAAGGTATAAGAGAATTTCAGTCAAATTTGTACTTCAGATGTAGAAGAGTGATAAGAATGGGATAAAAAGGAATACAGACAAATCCAATTAATTGCATAGTCAATTTGTCAAGCTTATTTATGCAATTAACTGGATTATGCATTTATCTGAAAGTAGTAAAAACACCCCATTATAACTGTAATTTTTGCTGAATCGTGTTAGTATGTGTACCAATTCATGAAGGGCATTTCAGAATAAACTTGTTATAGCAATACCAAGAAATTATTAAAATTTCTATATTCAATAAATCTTGGTGAAATTATTCTTGGTTTCTTTATTGCTTCGAAAAGCAAAGCAAGGTAGTGTCCTGTTGCTTAGATAAGATTTTGTTTCTCTACAAGCATGGAATGGAGTTTTCTTTGTTTGTTTTATTGATTGTTTTTTACTTGCTTAGATTTTAAGCATGGAAAGATCAATAGAAGAAACAAAGATTTCACTACAAGTTTATTGATTTTTTTGCTGTACTTAGTGCTCACTTACAATTTAAGTGCAGAAAGATCAATAAAAGAAACAAAGAATGCTCAATTCCATGCTTGTTGTGGAAACGAGCCTTAAGGTCTGTGTTTCCTCAAATGAAGTTGTTACATTTTGTTTCTTCTATTCTCACAATGCCAGTTAGTGATGTAAAACAAGAAAAAAGGTAAATGTGTTGTTTTCAATCAGTTAGAAACATTGAAACTCTTGTTTTAATCCAGGGGTGTGCAACTATTTATCTCAATTGGCCAAAAGGTATAATAGTAATAATGCTGCAGGCCAGACAATGTAGTACCAAGCAAAAACAGCTGTTGTTACTATTTCTTGTTTGTAAAGTTTCTTAATCAATTTAAATGAGATAACTGAAAAAACTAACTGCACAGTATACTAATGTCTGTATTCTTACCCAAAGCAATACTAAAAGCAAATCACTTGCTTATTTTCTGAAAGGTCATTTATTCACCACATCACTGTAAACAGAGACAGACTTAGCTGCTTGATTACATATTTCTTTTCTGGAAACACACATTTAGTGAACAACTCCAAACAATTCTTAATTATCATTAGTTTTATGGTAAGCAAGAAATTTACTAGAAAGATGAGTAGGGAATCGCTCCTAACTCTGATCAGTCAAATATATGAGGTCTGTCCAAAAGGTATCTGACCTTATCTTTTCCGATCAAAAATAATGCCATGCCAGTGAAGTGGGTTTGGTGAATTGTAACATCACAATTACTGCTTATGCATAAAAAATTTCAAACCAATAGTTTGTGTCATTCTCTTTTTTTGAAGCATTTAGTGCAGTTGTATAGTGTATAATTGTCGATTTTTTGCTCAGAAACATTATGACAGAAAGCATTGAGCAAAGATATTGTATCAAGTTCTGCCAAAATCTAGGTAATAATCAAACTGAAACAATTCAAAAAATTTGGCAAGTTTTTAGAGGCCTTCAGTCAAACTCAAATAAAGGAATGATTTAATCAGTTCAAAAACAGTCTAATGTCAGTGGAGAGCAAGGCACGCTCTGGCAGGCCATCCACAAGCTGAAATGAGGAAGTGATTGATATGATTTACCAAATTGTGATAAAAGATTGCCATCTAACACTCAGGAAAATTGTTCCAGAAGTGGCAATAAGCAGAGGATCAATTCACTCCATTTTAACTGAAGATTTGTGCATGTAAAAAGTGTTGGCAAAATTCATTCCCAAGCTGCTGAAGCAACAGAAGAAGCTCCATGTTGAAATCACCCAGGACAAGCTGGATTGTGCAAAAAATGACCTAGAATTTACAAAGACTATCATAACTGGTGATAAGATCTGGGTTTATGGTTATGATCCAGAAAGCAAGTTTCAATCTTCACAATGGAAGCATCCGTAATAACCAAGGCCCAAAAAACCATGACAAGTTTGCAGCAATTGAAAGTGATGCTGACCTGTTTCTTCAATTCTCGTGGCATAGTGTGTCACGAATATACACCAGAAGGCCAAACAATCAACAAAGAGTATTACTTGAAGATTTTATGTTGCCTTTATGATACTATGCAACCAGACATGTGGACAGGGAAGAACTGGCAGCTTTACTGTGACATTGCTCTCATTCATTCCACCCATGTAATCTACAGTTTTTTGGCCAAAAACAATACGGCACTTGTGTGACAGCCTCCTTACTCTCCTGACTTGGCACCATATGACTTCTGGCTATTCCTGAAGTTAAAACTACGCTAAGAGGGACATTATTTCAGTTACATTATGGAAAAAACAACAGCAGAGCTCAGGAGCATTCCAGAGGAGGAGTTCAAGAGGTGTTTTCAAAAGTGGTAGAAGCACTGGGAAAAGTGTGTGCACTTGCAAGGGGAGTATTTTGAAAGAGATTAAATAAAATTGTTGATGTTCATTGTGTTGTGTGTTTTATGCCCAAAGATCAAATACTTTTTGGACAGACCTCGTATTGCAGTTAAAAAAGTGATTTTGGTCATATTTATTAAAGCAATGGCATAGTTACAAGTGATTCACTACTCATCTTTTTATAGTAAAATTTTTAATGAATTTACCATCACTGTAAGCTTTTCCTTTTTCTGCAATTACTTCTGTTTTGTAATAAGCTCAGCATCTTTTTCATATGCATGAAATACCTTTTGCATGCTCAAAAGACTTTTAAACTGCTCTATTTGATCAAACTGTAATTGACCATCAATTCCATCAAATTTGGAAGTATTTTTTGTGTAATAGTGACACTTAATATTTCACTCTTTCATTAATGCTATAGTATTTTAGCAAATTAGACAAATTATGCTTTCATTATGTTGAATAATGAAGTACTTTTTGCACCATTCATTGCTAAACCATCTTCTTTGACAATCAATCTTACTTTTCATATTTGAAAACATTGGGCTAATTTCCAGAATGAATTTTTGTATTAACTAGCAGTTCAACAAGTACTATGATCCAACAAGAACAAATTGCCACAGTTAGTGGTCTGAATTTAATCAGTGTGAAATAGCAAAATAGCAGTAATAAAAAACTGTTAAGCAATTTAAAAACAATTATTGAATATGGTTTATATATTCAACTTTAAAATTATTTATTTTACTACAAAAAAATTCTCTTAACATTTTTGCTTAACTTGTGTTTAGTTCACTAGAAGCGGACCATTAAAAGAAGTGCTGCAGACTGCATTCTAGCCCACAGGCGATATGTTACACACCTCTGTTTTAATCAGATGATGACAAATGTTTTGAAAATGCACATTGCACAGTAGCGCTTAAGTTACTTTGATCTCAAGTTGTTTTGCATAGACTGCTCCTACTCATAAATGTGCTGCAAGAGCATTGTGTGTTTGTGTCTATAATGCATTTTCAGTTGGTGGTTACTTTTATTGATGTGCAAGAATGTTTAATTAATTGAATAAATAGCTTTCAATTTTTATTCAATTAACCGGATTGTGCAATATACCGATATGGGATTAACTGAAGTGTTTTCTTAGCAAATGATTGGTTTTAGTTTGGGATTTCTGATGTGCTACAGCAGATTATGCAATTATCCAGAATGAAAATGTCCAGATTTATCTGTAGTATATTTTAATGTCATTTGAAAATATTCCAATGAATATCAATATCATTGACATACGCAATGAACAGTGATGGACCTAGTCAACTTTTTTGAGGGACTTGGGAGGCAATGTTTTTTGGTTTACTTTTTGCATCTTACACTACCACAATTGCAAGCTGCTACATGAGGAAAACATATCCAGTTTAGAAGTTTACCTTTAAATCTGAGAAAAGTCTTTCATGAAAAACACAGTTAAATGCTTTAGTGAAGATATATGAAATCAATCCCTTTTCCACAATCAAAGGAAGTAAAATCTTTCATATATTGTAACTGTTAATCAGTACAACTGGAATGAATACAAATTGAGATGGGTTAATTAGATTTCATTCAGACCAAAATTGCTACATGAATTTACAAACGCAAGATTCTATCAGCTTAAAAATGTAGCTAGTGAGGATGATGGGTCAAAAAATCAAGGGATATATATTTACGGTTTTTGTTTTTAAAGACTAGTATATAAGTAAGCAGTATACCAGATTAATGGAATCACAGCAAAATCAAAACATATTTGATAAATATTAACAAAGGATTGTAATCATGATTGATCCACCAGCCTTTTTAACTATGCTGGGATATGATTGAATACAGAAGATGAAAAGCTTTTCAGTTGTGGAGATGCCCTATTTTTTATTTTTTTTATTTTTTTTCTATATTTATCCTCCTGACTCGCAGGAAAGCAACAAAGGCGCTAATACATAGGGTAGGCAATTACCCCGACCTGCTTCCAGAGATGCCAAGATATTGCTGTCTGCTTGTAATTTGATAGAGATATGACTGTAATTTAGAACTGCTTGCCAAGACCACCAAGCAGGGGAAAGTGCCGTAAAGTGTCTTTCCCAAGGACACAACAGAATGGTGCTAATGGGTTTTGAACTGAGACAATGTTGGTCATGAGCCCGGCGCGTTAACCACTTGACCATACTGCCACATGATTGCTTGTGGTTAAACTGCAGGTCAGAAAGCTTATTTGTTTTGGGAGCAAAAAAAAAAACTCAGATCTTCTTGGGTAAACACAAATGAAAACTTATCACTGTGTACATCAGAACATTCTTTAGTATTTTTAGTTAGATCATTTTTGAAATATTTCATTAATGGCCTGGTTGATACTTTAACTTTGCACTTTGACATCAATATTAGCTGCAAGCTTTATTTCACAAATTTTGATTGCTTCGTTGATAACTGTTTTTCTGAAATGATTTGATATTTATTAAAAAAGTTTTTTGTTTACAGAAAATTTATTTTCCAAGTATTATTTTTCACGTTGATCAAAAACCGGTGGTGCAACCAGTCCCCAAAAACAGGGACTGACACAATTTCTACATCTTTCTAAACATGGGGACAGGCTTTGGCCAATTTTGGCATAAAATAATTCTCCAATCCATTATTAATCTATACCAAACCAAATAATAAATTTGCATCACCAAGGAAGCACCTGTTATGTCTTTTGTCCTTGTGCAATAACATTGCATCTTATTTCACACTGCCTTCTTATGGCATAAGTATTAGCCAACCATCTAAATTGTTGTTCACGACATGGTAAAAAAGTTTTATTTTAATTTAACAGCTGAAACAAAGAGGAAAATGCTTTATTTGAATATTTTATCTTTATATATATCCTCCTGACTCATAGGAAAGCAAAAGAGGCACTAATACATAGGGTAGGCAATTACCCTGATCTGCTTCTGGAGATACCAAGATAGAGATATTGCTGTCCATTGACCACCAAGCAGGGGAAAGTGCTGTAAAGTGTCTTTCCCAAGGACACAACAGAATGGTGCAAGTAGGTTTTGAACCAAGACCATGTTGATCATAAGCTTGGCACTTTAACCACTCAACCACACTGCTGACAAAACATGTTGATAAAATTGTGACAAAATTATAAAGAATAAACTAATTTTTTTCTGTTTTTATCAACTATAAAAAATCTACAATAAAAAAGCTTTTGTTTTGTTAGTATTCAAAGAAATGCTCTTTTGGCTATAAAGTCTGCAAATAGGTTTTGATGGGAGTTGCTGTTCCCATCAGAAAAACTTAATCTCATTCAAAAGAATTTTTACAACATAGAGCCAAAATAGTTGCAAATAATAATTTTTTATTTAAATATTCAAGTTTTAAGTTGTTACTTGACTCATTTTCACAGCAAAATTTTACTTTACAATATCAGTAGGTAAAGCTAAGTTTTCACTTTGACAATAAGTAAAAATGTCAGCTTGTTAATAATAAAATGTTTATTGTAACTATGTTGGCTTCATGTTTTTTATTAAAGGTATAACCACATTATAATTTATATTTTGCCTTCACCCTTAACATCATTTATTACAAATATAATTTTTTACTGGTATTTCACATATAATAAACTGTTTTCATAAATTATAAATTTTTTGATTTTTATTATTATAATAATGAATTTTATAAATACAAGACATGACAAAAGCCTTTTATTTAAATAACCAAGAGGCCAAATGCAAAAACAACAATAGACTTTAATCATTTTGTCCTTTTATTTTAGGGTAAAACTGGACAGATCTTTCATCACCATCTAGTGGCATTGCACAAAAAAATATCTTCACATTTCACTTGTAGGCTCAGGATGGGGTGCTGGTGCCAAAACACTGTGCACAGCTGCCCATCTCTGGTCTGCTCAACAGCTGAGTATTGCACAACAGTCTGGTGTTGCAATGCTCACACTCACATGATAGACAATGTCCTGAATGATGTTTTTATGCATTGTCAGTGGATGCCTACATCCCAGTCTAACAAATCATCTATACTCATACTTTTAGACATCCAGCCAACTGAGTTTTGGCAATTAGGAGCGACACTCTTCTTGGCTTACCGTGGATCTCTGGACCCTGACCATATATTGCATGGTCTTGGTCCTCAAATGCTTGCCAAGAGAGATTAAGATCTAGATGCTTGTTTGTGCCATCTGCACGAAATCTATTGAACAACCTTGCCAAACTTGATATCCACACTTCTCAGTGGATAACTACAGAAGGAACATGAAGTACTGTAAAAGTACATCCAAGTTTCGTGTTTTCATGCCCATAACTGGTGCCAAGGCTGTTGGATTGAGCTTGCCCAAAACAACTTGGGTTAAGCTCAACAGCTTGCAGATTGGTGTTAGGCAATTTAATTTTTCCAGAAAAAAATTGGGTCTTGCTTCTTCATCAAATTTTAAGTGCAGTACCCCTAAACAAACTGCAGACCACATCTTAATAGCATGCCCCATACATCAGAGACACAAGGTCTGACAGTTTTGGATGACAAAACCCAATGTTGGCTCAACACCATCACTGCCAGCATCTAATCCAGGCGGTACAGCAGCCTGGGATAGAAAGCAGAGCAGTAAGAAGATAAACTCTCCACCCCAATCCTGTTTGTGATTGACCTGGAATGGATGCCCTTCCAAACAATAAAAGTATATTGAAAATAGCTAAATAACCACAACACAACAAAAAATATTGAAAAAAAATGTAACCATGTATCTCTAAAGGGCTCTCTTTAAAAAGTCACTGTAAACAATTTTTGTCAGTGAAACTAATTGGAATCCCCCTGCAGTTACTATTGCTTCTTAAATAGATCGTTTTTCCCTTGGTTTCTTTTTTATTTCCTCCTGGTGCTTTAGAGGGGGGTTCTCGATTAGCTTCACTGACAAAAAACAATTATAGTTACTTCTTGAAGAGACATGAATAAAGTCCATTGTTTTTTGTCAAATTTTCTATTGTAACAAAAAGTCAACTTTTTATATCATATTTATTTAGTAATAATTTGTACTGATAACAAATAATTTGCATTTTCCGGTAATGTTTTGAAATTTTGCATTTGCTCTAGCACAATTTCTAAATTAAACAATGATATTATAATAAAAAATGAGCCAAAAAAGAAAAGATTAAAACAAAAAAATTCCCACAAACCCCAAAATCCTTACCTTTTACTGTTATTATAGTTCATTTTAATTTAGTCACAATTCAATCAATTTTTTACTCGATGAATAATACATACTAAAAACAATTTTAAAAATTCAAAACCAAAAATTTAACCACAAACAGTTCTTTGCTTTTAAAAAATGAAGAAAATCCCGGAAAAGGAAAACACAAGCACTGAAGCGATATTTAAATTCATTCATCCATCCCTTCACTTGACAATGATTTATCTTCTTATCTCAGAACAACGTTTGGCAACCGTCAAGCGATTACCCCAATATGCTTTTGAATATACATGCATAAAAAAATAAATAAATAAATAAATAAAAAAAAATAAAAATCTTCTTATCTCAGAACAACGTTTGGCAACCGTCAAGCGATTACCCCAATATGCTTTTGAATATGGATGCCTGGATCAAATGGTGACAGCGACCGTATTGAGCCAACATTGAACTTCATCCAAAATCATATGACCTTGTCATCCAAGTGCTGCCCCAAACCAGAGGGTAGAGTTGTCGCGGGCACACTTTTCCTGCACTGTGCCCGCACTGCACTGCAAGGTTTCTGCCCGCAACCGCACTGCACTGCAAAATTTTTTTAAGTACCGCACTGTGCCCGCACTGCACTGCAAACTTTAAACATAAGAGCAAGTATTCACATGCAAACTTTAAACATACGATTGCACGGTGTCCGCACGGCGCGGTAAATTTGATCAAAAAGTTACGCGGTGCCCGCGCGGCGCCGTGTACGCTGCGCGGTTGACATCTCTACCAGAGAACATGCTCATACGTGGTACAGTTTGTTTTGTGGCCTCTCACAAGCAATCCGATAAAGAAACGAGACCCATTTGTGCATAGAGGATAGAAACCGCCCAACATCAATTCGTATGCAATTAAGATTGATTCTAATTAGCTGTTCCTGGCAAGTCCATTCTAATAGATGTAATAAGTAACTTTTTTTTTATCTCTATATTTATCCTCCTGACTCGTAGGAAAGTGACGAAGGCGCTATACAGAGGGTAAGCAATTACCCCGACCTGCTTCCGGAGATGCCAAGATATTGCTGTCAGCTAGTAATTTAGTAGAGATATTATTGTAATTTAGAACTGCTTGCCAAGACCACCAAGCAGGGGAAAGTGCCGTAAAGTGTCTTTCCCAAGGACACAACAGAATGGCGCAAGTGGGTTTTGAACGGAGACCACGTTGACCATCAGTCCGGTGCTTTAACCACTCGACCACGCTGCCGACAATGCTGCCGACACGCAACTGCAGAGGTAGAGTCGATCAGACACGGTGCTTCGAGACCAAGACCGAGACCGAGACCGAGATCGAGACGAGACTCTGGGGTAGCAAGACCCAGACGAGATGAGACTTATGAGTAGCAAAACTAAGACGAGACCAGTCTTTGGAGTATCGAGATCTTTATATAAGTTGTTTTGGTTAAGCTAGAGTTGTGGTGTCCTTATCGGAAGTCGGAGTTGGATGTTTTTGGTTAGAGTCGGAAGTTTGGAACCGAAGTAGTTTTTTAAATACGCTAAAAGATTTTTATTGAAAAAATGCGTCAAAAAGTGATTAATTGCTTATCGGTTTTGAAAGTTATATGACGAATAAAGAAAGCCTTCATTTGAATTAAGCCCTCCCTAAAATGTCGAGATTTTTTAAGGTATGGATACACAAAACTGTAGTAAAGGTTTATCAATGTTTTCTTATTAATGAAGTGTCTAATTCTACATAGAATTCCAGCTGCTTTTGAAAGCTTATTTGCAATGTAATTATAGTGTTTGCTCCAAGATAACTCTTCATCAATTATTATCCCTAAGTATTTTGTGTAGTTTGAAAAAGGTATATCATGACCACCAACTGTTAAAGAAAAGTTGTTTGTATTGTTTTTTTTCGCTTAGGATAAACAACAAAATATTCTATTCGATATATTTTATTTTTTTTATTTATTTATTTAATTCCTGCTTGGTGGTCTTGACAAGCAGTTCTAAATTGCAGTCATATCTCTACTAAATTACTAGCGGACAGCAATATATTGGCATCTCCGGAAGCAGGTCGGGGTAATTGCTTACCCTATGTATAGCGCCTCCGTCGCTTTCCTGCGAGTCAGGAGGATAAATACAGAGATAAAAAAAAAATTCAGACTCCCGGTCCATAACAGAGAAAAAAAACACACCAACAAAAAAAACAAAACAAAATAAAACAGCAAAAACTGCACAGAATGATTCAAATTCAAAAATTTAAAATCTAATTTCAAACAGTACTGTCCATATAAAATTATCGACAAAACAAATGTACACTTTAGAAAAACAACCATTATTAAAAACGATAAAGCATGTGCCTATAATAAGTAAAAAATTGACTATCAAAAAAGCAATAAGTGTTCATCATGTTGGTGACAAGTAAGTTAGAGGAATTAAGGCAACGATTAATAAAATTGTACAAAGTTTTTCTCAAGAAAGCTTCAAAAGTAGGTATATGATTTATAACTTGAAATATATTTTATTCGAATGTCTTTTGACCTTGTTTAAGTCCCCAGCACAATTCAAAAGTAGGACGGAAGTCCTTTGATAATTTTCGATTATCTCAAGCAAACTGCGACAAATGTTTCTTAAAATTTCACTTTTAAATGAATCTATATAATTCAATTTTTTGGTCATTTTTATTACAACCTCAGTGCAACAAAGAAAAGTAGGCTATTCTATTTAAAGTTATTTCTAACATAAACTTACAAGGAGGAAAAATGAACGCACACCTATCTAGGTATTGTACTGTACAGAAAATAAGATAGCCTATAAAAATAAAATAGTTATTCACGCCAAGTCATTTATGCTAAATTTTAATACCGGTGCGTAGTTTTGTAAAATAATTTCCACTGCTTGTTCTTGTTGCAAATAAAAATATAAGAAAAAAGCTGGAGCAGGGATCTTTTAACTCTGTTACATTTGATGTGTCATCGGCTTGAATAAAAACAAGTCAAATAACCTCTGTTGGTGCGTTTTTCGTTAAATTCAATATTAACACTTAAAAATGATTGTGTTATTTTTTGTGGTAATTACAATTTTATTAGTTGATTTCACTTTACAAACCTCTTTTTATTCTGTTAAAATCGTTTAAAAAATGGAGTTTGAATAAAGTTTCAAGAAAAACACAAGTATTGGATATATACAGTATATAAAGGTCGAATGACATAGACTGACGCTGGAGTATAAATAAATGATACAATTAATTACTGTATATAATATAAAACTTCAAGCACATGTACTTAACGATCTTTCTTCAATTTAATCAAAAAAAAACCTGATATTTAAACCGATAAGTTAAAACAATATTTTTTCAACCAATTTTAAATTTGTTTCTTTTTCTATGCACATTTAAACATGATTAAGATTGATGGAAAAAAATAAGACAAAATAAACTTGTCACAAACTTTGTTCGGGAATCCCAGAGGACCAGTTGAGCTAGGTAACCCGAATACCTGCGCTGAAACAAAGCTGTGTCTAAATTTTATTTTATTCCGGCTCAAGAAGTAGTCTTGCCATGAGCCTGACGGTTTATACAGTTGGTTTAACGAAAGCTCGGATTGGTTTCGTTGAAGACTTTTTTTCACAACAAACAGAGACCACAGTCTCTAATAAGAACAAATGTATCACAAAAATCACGTCCGACCAAACTTCTATTCCACGCTTTGCCAAACTGCAAAGCAAAATCAACACTATAACTCGATTCAATCAACACAAATAATTCTACCTCAGTAGAACAAAACTGCCAACCACTGGCACAAAATAAATTCAACACTCGACGACCAATATAAAAACTAACGGGCCTCCTGCGCCCAACCAAATTACTTCCACTCGAGTCGTCTCAAAATCACATCTAATCTTCTCTCCTAATAATTCGCTACACATCAGCTTTATATAGAAACCAAAATCACGTGACATAAACTTTCTCGTAAATTCGATATTTAGCCAGAACTCCTTGGAGAGATCGTTACGCGAATATTCTACTACGTTCTAGATAGCAAAGCTTGAACAAAACATATTACGTCATACTGTCAAGCGAAAGAGAAAAAAGATAGGGTAGACTGGGGTAAGTCGGGACAAATTTCAGTTTTTGGACCATAAATCGGAAACTACATGAGATATTTTAAAATAAAACTTTGGATAGAAAACTTCAAAAACTAATAAATTAACATGAGCAGTACCATTTGTTTTCAAAATTGGGAAACAGCCAAAAACAGGGTTTAAAATGACGCAGTCAAACGTCCTGATTTACCCCACACATGGGGTAAGTCGGGACAATCTATGGGGCAAATTGGGACAGCTACAACATTTATCACACACACACGCATAAAGGCAATTTTATTAGAAAAAAAAAGAATTTAAAAGCAATCAACTGTAGGCTACTACTATACATACATGCAACTGTGCATTGCGGACAACAAGAACAACACATCTTTTTCCCAGTGACTAATTTTTATCAAAAAATTAATTCAACCAAATGTGTTATATCAACAGGAAATTGATTACATTTTCTGGTGCTTCCAGTGTTCTTTACTGGTTCCGGTAACTTTGCAATCACATCATTCCGTTGAAATGTGGCAATGTCAGTTTTGTTAATTATAAACACTGGCACATATCCTACAACTTGAGGCACTTTTTTAATGAAGTTGACATACAAGTCTTCATTCATCCAGCCCGACTTGTTAGCACCTCCTATATATCTTAATGGCCCACCAATAATAATTATTCCAAAAATTAACCCTGGGAAAGACAAACATTGGTGGCACTACAACTCCAGATGCTCCCACTGCGTATAAGATAATGACCAGTTGTCCATATTCAGCACTAGTCACTGACCCAATTTTCCTGTGGGTGCAACCACACCCCCGGTTGTTGCGCAGTTGTGCAACCCGTTCCGTTTAAGTTGTAAATATCGTGCATTTCAAATTTGTAGCGATCATATAAATCGCCTAATTGATTAAAAAATTTATCAATAGTGTGGCGATTGAACGCTGTTGCACGTGCCAGAGATGTTGCTTCATGCTTTCGCACAGATAGTCCATATTTAAACTTAAATGGTAAAAACCAGTCAATTCCTGTTTTCTTTTTTTTCCGGTTGTCCGGTATCGTGATATTATTTTTTATTGCGAATTCAAAAGCTAGTCGGCGACATTTGTTTGTTGAGAGTCCATAAAACATGTTACTTAATGATTTAATATAGTTTGCGAGGTCTTCTTCCATTTTTGTAGAAAAAATGCGATGCTGTCACCCACACGCTTGTAGCCTGACTTTTTTTGCTGTATATCCTCATCAATTAATTGACATCTGATCGACAAAGCGCTTCGGTGTGGTTTTACTCACGTTAAACTATCGAGCAGACTGCCGCAGCTTACCACTTTGCCGTAAGGCACCTGCTGCCCTTTTTGGGACATCTATTGGAGTCTGTCCTCTGTTGGTCTTTTTTGTATATTTTTGAGGCATAGGCTATTACTCTTCCACTTAAAAAAGACGATATAAGCAATTTAAAATGAGCACTATTTTTATTATTTGTTTTGGTTCTACTTGTAGACAACATCATAATTAATAGATTTTTTACCGGTAGGTTATATTTCTTGCTTTTAATAAGATTTGAACACGTGAACTTTCTGATTAGCTAGATTGGAAGGTTTTATTATCACATAAACTTACATGTAAATAGCTCAAGGTTATTGAATATTTTTCGGCATTACGCAGCCGACATTACAAATGCTTACCACTTGAAAGTTAAGTTATAAGTGTAATGGGGTAAGTTGGGACAGTGGTCCCACTTGCCCCCATGACAATGTCCCAACTTACCCCGAAGGTGCCATTTTGAAACTAAGTGTTGTATCTTTACTTCACTTCAAGATCTAGGCCAGCTATAAATTTTAAATTACTACATTATTTTATCACAATCAGCATTGTTATCATTGTGGCATTAAATTATATACATACAGAAATAGTAAGCAACATACCTGCTTTTTTAAGATTAACTTTTTTTGCAAAAAATTGAATTTTTTCTTATCAGCTTAAATAAGTACTTGCTAACGACCGTATCGCATAACTAGTATTGTTGCTACAGCAAGATGTGGCCAATGTTAACGCAACAGATTATTTCAACCAACAGTATAAGCAGTACATAGGTTGGACCAACTTACCCCATGTCCCGATTTGCCCCAGTCTCTCCTATATGTATCGAGCAATAGAACAAATTGGACGTATATCGCAAACAGCGCTCAAAGAGCCGTATTTACTCTCTTATAATAAAACTACGAATTGCTTTTAACGGGGATAAACTACATCGTTATGATTGAAATTATGAATGAAGTGTGACAAAGCTTCATACACAAACCCATCATTCGTTTTCAAGATTTAAATTTTTTATTGATTTTTATCGTGTTTCAACTCTATTTATCCTCCAGACTCATACAAAAACGTTGAAGGCGTTATGCTAAGGACAACTTTTAGGCGATACTGTACCTGCTTATTTAATGCTATATATGCGGGCCTGCAAGCAACCAGAAGATTTGTAGTGGGTTGGAATTTTAAATTTACTTTTTTAGTCTATCCAGACTACCCTACTAGCCTGAGTAAGCTAGCCTAAGCAAAAAGTCGTAACGAGGCTACTGGCTATGAAGTGCGTAAAATGTTCCTAAACCTGACCTTACTTAAAATTAACCAGTAACTTGTACCGGAAAGATGGGGAAAGTACTGGTAAACACTTAACTATGACAAATGTCAATTTGTGATAATACTACTGTAAATCAAGAAACTCCTCTGAAGCTGCAATCGATACGAAAAACAAAAACATGTCGCAATGCTTGCAAAAAACTTTTAATGACCCTAGAACAGGGGTGGCGAAACTACGGCCCGCCAATACACTCAATCCGGCCCGCCGCTAACATTTCACAATTTTTTTAAACAGGCTGTTTTTTCACTACGATCACTGAAGCAAAGCGTGTTCTGTCCAGTAAGTGTGTTGTGACCAGCTACTGTTTGCAGAGGCGCTATATTTCTACAGCATATACTATAATCTAAGTGAAGACCTTTTTTTTTTTTTTTAGAGATTACAACGATTCTGGGAGAAATATAGCGAAATTTGAAATGAAATCGAAGTAAAGACCTTTTTTTTTTTTAGAGATCACAACGATTCTAAGAGAAATATAGGGAAATTTGAAATCAAATCGAAGTAAAGACATTTTTTTAGAGATCGTTCTTGGCCCTCTGTCACTTTCACATTATCAATCTGGCCCTCCTGGAAAAAAGTTTGGACACCCCTGCCCTAGAATTAAACGGAGTACCGCGGTACTTTATAAAAAAAAGGTACTACGGTACCGGTACTTGATACCAAGTACCGACGGTACCGGTAACGGTACTTTAGTACACGGTACTGCCCACCACTGTTTATAAGTGCTTCTATAATAAAATAGCATCATAAAATTTTAGGAATCACTTAGTTATATTGAATTTAGACCAATAATAAAAGAAAGAAACGTGTGGAAGATAAAAAGTATTAGTTCAATGTTTAAGTCGCAACCAGGGATATCCAAGTTTAAATAGTTCCCAGGCACTGTATATTTCAATTTAAGAAAGACAAAATTCCAACGACGTCAGCTGCTTTTCGTTTTCTACATAGTTTTGAATAGCAGCCGTGGACTAAATTTAAAAATTGTCAGCAACTGTGAGCCCACAGTCACACTTGGCAAAAAAAATCAACTGGAAAGCGTATTTTCCGCTAACACTTTAATGTGGTGCATACTGAAAGTGGAAGCTAAAAAAGCAAGCGGAAAGAGGAATTTTCCGCTTTCCGCTTAATTTTTCCGCTTCCGCTTTCAGTGTGAACCTACCTTTAAAAAATTTTTTAAAATTTTAATCTACTCTTAATTGCAGACGAAAAAAGGTATTATAAAAAGCTAATTCTGCAATTAATAAAAACTCTTTTTATATAATGAGGTGTCGCTTCTTGCTTACCGGTCGCAAAGTGTGATTTATAACCAGGTTTCTGGAGTCAAAAAATCTTTTCCGTTTTTCGTATACAGAGAAATAACTTTTCGGACTCCAACTCAAGCTCTTTAAAAGTTTATGATTCAAACTTTGACTTTGGAACATCTGATACTGTAAAACGACTTCATCCTTAAACTTGGGCTCCAGCGATTTCAATTTCAGAACCATGTAGGCCTAATTGTCGAGTGCTTAAAGCGCGTTAAAGCGCCGTGATTGTGATCGACACAATCTTGGTTCAAAACCTACTCAAGCCGTTCTGTTGTGTCCATAGGAAAGACAGTTTTATGGCACTTCCCTTGCTTGGCGATCTTGGCAAGCAGTTCCAAATTTCAGTCATATCTGTAGTAGTTAAGAGCGTTGTGTTCGAGTTAAATTGGTGCAGTTCAAATTCAGAAGGTTAACCACTACTTGATTCTATTTACAGCACATTTATTCACTTATTCAAATAGAATTAAAAACAAAATAAAAATTAAAACAAATAATTACAATAATAGAAACAATTTAGTATAGCATTATCATGACAGAAGTTAACTTATCTAACCGATATCTGCCGGAGAGCAACTCATTTTATTTCAATTTGTGACTAAGCCACGTCGCTGTATACAAGTGGGCGTATTACCACGTGATCATACGATATGGAACGGCAGGATGTGAATTTCGAAATTGCATAAAAATAGAGCATGTGAAAGTTAAATCCAACGTTTTGAACTAAATTCTATAACTCCGATAATAATTAAAGTTGTATTTCGTGTGAAAATATTTGGGCTGTCCAATTAATCGCTACAGATACCCCCCCGGCGGATAAGAAAATAAAACAATTTCTAAATATAGCAGAAATTCTCAAAAATGCAATTTGCATCACGACGACACGACGGTGAAAAAGGACATACATGTAAATAGACAGAAAAAGATGATTATAGCGCGACTTAAAAACAATGTTATGTTTCTTTTTTTTTTTTTTTTTAGTTCGTTGACTAATTAAGAAACTTTTTTTTTTTTGATGTATCCGAATATAATCGTGGCAATGTCTACATGGAGCAGTAAACACTTCAGTAAGTTTCGTTCTGCTTCTTTTGTAGAAGAAGTAGTCAACGATCTGTTCTGTCGCGTGATGTCGTCATTGTGCAGTTGATAGTGCTGCATCTGTTAAAAGAAACTAACAGCAGTACATGCTCGAAAATATTACAGTACAATATCCACAATCAATATTGAATACGCAAAAGAACAATTTTTTTTTTTTTTTTTTTTTTTTTTTTTTTTTAATAACAAATCTGGTTAATAATTATATCTTGATTAAAGATTCAATAAAACACAACAAAATAGCACTAATAATTCTTTTTTTGAAAAATCGTTAAATATTCAAAAACGATAATGACAATTGTATAATTCTATACATTAGTTGTGGCGCTATCAATTAAAGGATCCGAATTGGGATTAATTATGGAGGAGGACGATTCATTAGTATTCTCCTCTTTTCGAAAACGGTTCAGTTTAGATGCCACAAAAGGAGTAAGCGTATTTTTTAGATTGTTAATAATGTTTGCAATTGTATAGACAGTCAGGATTAAACCCCAAGCCAACGCTAAAACAGTAAGAAGTGATAAAACAGCGTTGAAAAAAGGGCTAGAAATGCTTGAGAGCAAAAGAAAAAACTATTGTGCAGCAAATGTGTTACGTCAAAGAAATGAATATCGGCAGATGAAACAGAAGAGTAATTTGACTGGCTATCAAGAAATGCTTGAATGCGTTCGGTGCGAAGACTTGTTGTTGCTAAAGTTGCAAGTAGTGCATTTAAATTGCGGTCCACTATTGGCTCGTAGTCAATTAAGGAAGAATCAGCAATGTAATCTCTCGATGTAATTGTTTCATTTATTGGAAAAAGGGTAGGAGAGAGTTTTATTGTATCTTGAGCAATACCAGCTAGCGTGTAATTAATAAATAAGTAAAACGATTTGTCAATTTTAAAACGAAAAACTCGATTGGGACGATACGACTCGAGGAAAGACACTGTATCGGAGAGGTAGAAATCTTGATTCAATTGAAAGACACGTGGAAACGAGTTCGTGAGATGATCAGTCTGCACAGGTTCGAACAACGGTCTAGTAGCATAAAAATTGCCATGAATCAGACTCCTCTTTAACCGCACTTTCAGAGGTGAGCAAGATAATTCGCTCATGGTGTCACCTCGTACAACAGCGGCCCGTTTAGTGCCGAGAAGTGCACTTAATATTTGAGAAGGATACAACTTAGATTGTATAGTTAACGTTAACGTTAAAAGGTTCTGTATTTTGCACTGCAAGTAATTATGAGACGCTTCAAGGCGTTTAATCGAGTCTATTAAATTATCTTCGAGGTCCTGTAAGTAAGCAGCATATAATTTCGAAGAGTGTTGTCGCGGTTTGGCGCGTCTAACAAGCGGTTGCTTTTTTAGCTGGCAGTTGTAGGGGAGAATTACAAATTGTGAGAAACCGCATATAGCATCCGATTTCAAGCATTCTGACTTCGCTGGACAGGTATACCAGTGATGTATTGAAATACCAAATTTTGGTACTTCTAATCGATAAATTTCTTGCTTTGATGATATATGGAGCGTCATCGTTGTGTTTTCAATTTGCCTTAGTTGTGGACAGTCAAGTTTTGCAGGGGGGTTCCAAACAAGAATATTTTGGCTTAATTTACAAAATCCTTTGTGTACCTTACAATGATCAAGTTGTTGAAAAGGTGAAGATAACTTTTTGTTAAAAGGGTTATAAAGTAATGTAAAACGAGTTAAAATTGCATTTAAAGTAGTGTGGTGGGTTGTTGTAGGCCATCGATAATCAAAATATGGATTATTCCGAGTTTTAAAAACGTTTTTAGAGCTTTGTGAAAATTTACCTACATTTGGAGCTATTAACGTAGAATTCCATAACAAACATTCTAGAAGGGATGGTATTGTTGAATAATCGGAGGAAAAGGAATGAGTTTTTGCTCCAAAAAAGTAAAATGTAGCTGTGGTAATGGTAGCAACTTGTTGGCAAGAAATTGCTGGGATATTATAAACAAAATGTTCTTGTTTAAAAATACTTATATTGCATTGCTTAGTTAAGTGAGGCACATGTGGTTTACATTCAACGGGATCTTGTAAAGTGTATTCTGCTTTAGCGTGAGATTCGCTACATACAGGTAACTTAAATTCTAAACAACAAACAATTTGAAAAACAGAAACCAATAAGGCGAAACAAACATACTCAAAAAATTTACGTGCAATCATAGTCTTGGAATCGTTGTGGTGGTATGATGTGTCTGGTTCTAGTGCAAGTTGTGGTTTGAGTTTTAGACTTATCAGGTATTTGGAAAGAATGATGTTGTTTGCCTGAAACAGATTTTTTGTTATTCTTCAAACAATCATCTGAGTGTAAAAAATCTGTAAGTAAGTTTGCAGCTTTGAGTCTGTCAACAGACACGGTATAATCTTTGCAATTTTTTAGTACTTTAAAATATTTTGGAGTACGGTATAAAACTTCAAAAGGGCCGTCGTACGTGGGATGAAGAGGTGGACGTACGGCATCGTTTCTTATAAATACATGTCGGCAATGATTTAACTGCGGGTCGACGTAGGATTTACGATTATCCGGAAATCGTGACTCTTGGTACTTAAAATTCGAAAGAAACGTTTGCTGTGCAGCGATGAAAAGCGGAGTTACACTTTTTTTTGTATGAAAACTCTCAAAAAATTCTCCTGGAAGGCGAAGTTGAGTTCCATAGACAATTTCACTAGATGTACATTCCAAGTCTTCTTTTACTCGAGAACGTAGTGCTAGCATAGTTAAAGGTAAATAAAAATACCAGTTGCTGTCTTTTAAGAGAGTGCTTAAAGACTTCTTAATAGTTTGAATGGTACGCTCAGCTAAACCGTTGCTCTGAGGGTGGTATGCTGTAGTATGAATATGTTGTATACCTAAAAATGTCATTGCATCTTTCCACTCGGACGATAGAAATTGCGAGCCTTTATCTGTAGTTAATTTTTTTGGGACACCGTAGAGAGAAAGCCAATTGTGCATAAAAGCATTTAATATAGTGTGGGTTTTGCAATCTGGCAGTGGAATTGCTACCGGCCACCTGGAAAATCTATCAACAATTACCAGAATATAAGAATAACCGTTTGAGTCTGGCAAAGGACCAGCTAAGTCTAAATTAATATCAGCAAACTTTTGTGAAGGAGGTGGATAGCGTTGTAAATTAGTGACATTGTGACGATGAACTTTCGTTTTTTGACATTGAATGCAGTTACGACACCAAAATGTTACATTCTTTTTCATATCCGGCCACACGTAACGATCAGCGATCATTCGAATGGTTGCTTTAATACCTGAATGTGATAAATTGTGAATGCTATTAAAGATAGTTCGGCGATGTCCAGAAGGAACTAGGGGTCTTAATTTACCTGATATGGATTCATCACATAAAAGTGTAAAACTTGTATCAGCTACTGGAACACTTTTAATCTTTAAGGAGTGATTGCTTTCTAAGAAATTAAGTAGTTCTTCATCCTTTAATTGGGCCTTAGCTAAGCTTTCATAGTCAATTGAAATGCTATGTTTAAAGATTGCGTTTATTTCTTGTCGGGAAAGTGTATCGGCAACTATGTTTGAAGTGCCTGGTAAATGTCGAACATCAGTGGTGAATTCGCTAATGTAAGCGAGTTGACGTGCTTGTCTGGCGTTCTCACGGTCGGATTCAGAATTTAAAGCAGCAACAATTGGTTTGTGATCAGTATATATTGTGAAATTTCGCGATTCTAAAATGTAGCGAAAATGTTTAAGAGCCATTACAATCGCAGTGAGTTCTTTGTCAAAAGCTGCGTATTTTCGTTCAGTACGAGAAAATATGCGGGAGAAAAAACCAAGCGGTTGAACGACGCCATCTATTTCCTGTTGAAGTACAGCGCCAGCTGCGTCATTACTTGCGTCGGTAACAAGTGAAATATTGGCGTGTGGAGCAGGAAAAGCAAGTGCCGTGTAGTTTGCCAAACAATCTTTTGCACCTTCAAAACTTTTAACTAACTCAGGAGTCCATTTTAACAATGACTGTGAACTCCGTTTTCCTTTAATCATATCATATAGGGGCACTAACTTACGAGATAAATTAGGTATTGACGGAGCATAAAACTGAGCCATGCCAGTAAAACGGCGTAAACTTTTAACGCTTTTTGGTCGCTCGAAATTGCGGATTGCTTCAATTTTTTTGGGAGCTGGAAGAACACCTTTAGAGGTAATGATGTGTCCTAAAAACTTGATTTCCTTGCGACCAAATTTACATTTTTTAAGATTAATTGTCAAACCATAATCATTTAAACGATCAAATATAATAGTTAAATGCTCATAATGTTCTTCTTCAGATTTACTAAATACTAAAATATCGTCTATGTAAGCGTAGACAAAAGATAAACCACGGGTGACAGTGTCAATTAAACGCTGAAAAACTTGAGCACTCGTTGACAATCCAAACGGGGTTCTAGTAAAGGCAAAAGCTCCAACTGGTGTTTTAATTGTAGTTTTGTGAACGTCTTCTGGAGCTACGGGAATATGATGAAAAGCTGATTTAAGGTCAAGTGTTGAAAAATATTGAGAACCATATAGTAATTCATAAGCCGTACGAAGATTGGGCAAAGGATATCTATCTGGAGTGAGCATTTTATTTAAAACTTTGTAGTCGCCAACTAAACGTAATTCCGTGCTGTTTGCTTTGGGAACCACATGTAAGGGACTTCCGAATTCAGAATTACTCGGTATTAGTAAACCTGATTTGACCATCTCTTCAATTTGATGCTTGATTTTTTGATATTTCTCAGGAGAAACGCGTCTAGTTTTCATGTTTGGAAGACGTCCTTTGGTAGGAAGATGGTGGACTATGTTGTGCTTAGCAGGTTTGCGATAATTTACGGGAGCTGTTAAAGCAGGATATTTTTGTAGGAGTTTTGTGTATTTACTTTCATGCACAGGGAAAGAATCGTAAGAATCTATAGGCCCTTGTAATGTATTGACTTGTTTCGTAGAATCTTCACATTTTAGAGAGCAAGTAGAAGCATCAAGAGTAATTTTGTGATTTCGCAAAAACTCAAAACCCAAAATCGGTTGTTCAATAGCACATATGCAAAACACGTCAGACATTTTGCCAAAGCCAATATCAACATCTAAAGTCACGTTACCAAAGCATTTGATAGGATTACCGGATGCGCCATAAAAGTGACTTTCTACTTCTTCAGCTTGGTCATCTGAAGCCGGTAAAAAATTACCACAAGCACCGCTATCAATTAAAAACATTTGTTTTGAAAGTTTATCATAGACTTTGGGAAGAATCATAGATTGCGTCAAGGGAACAGTTTTTGTTATAGTAGTTACAGAGTGATTTTTAAAAGAGCGAAAGGTGCAAGGACTTTTACATTTAAAGGCGCGATTACCAAACTTAGCGTGATAGAAACAAAATCCGTTTTGAGGAAAAGCTCGGTTTGATTTTGATGTAGAATTAGTAGCATGCTTACTATACGTTTGTGCATCACTTGTAAAAAATGTTCTATTAGCCTTCGATTGGCATTTATCATAGTAAGATGAATTATGCGGTTTTTGAAACTGTGATTGCTTTTTGACATTACATAATTCAATGCTTAACTCGTCAACTTTATCTGCCAAATATTTAAATTCGCTAGTGGTTGTCCTATTTTGGTCAAAGCAATGAGCGACTATTTGACTATGAAATCGATTTGTAAAATTTCCTAGTTCATTTAATGAGTTAAAATTTTGAGCCTTTAATATTTGTTGAATATTCTCAGGTTGTAAACGCATAAAAATTTTTTCACAGAAATCACGAGTTCCTTGATCATTATCAGGATTATTACGACATGCAGCAATTATACGCGACATTAAAGTAGAAGGTTTTTCTTGCGCATTTGCATATTCAATTTTGTTTAATACATCTATCCAGTCAGTGTTGCATTCTAACGAAACCGACGATAAAATTAAATTTTTTAAAGCTGTGTATGGTTCAATATTTTCGGAAGCTCTGCTTAAAGCTAAACCATGCGCTTCAGCTTGACTAGGCGACATTACATTTGATAAACAAACAAAACGCATATTTTCGTCACTTATGTTATTAATTTGGAAATACTTTTCTAAGGTCACGAAATAGGCGGGCAACAAACTATCATTATTCCACATTTTAGGAGCATGTAAAAGTGGTTGAACAGTAACATTCGAAAATGAAACTTCGACAGCCGATTCGGCTTTGCTAGAAGATTGCTTGGAGTCATTCTGAACACTTATTTTTTGAGACTCACTGGTAGTAGTCATTGTTTTACTCCTTGTTCTAGTTGCCACGACGAGAATTACTTTTGGTTGTAAAATTTTCTTTCGTAGGATTTTTTCTACGTTGGCTTTGAAGTTTTTTTCGTCGCCGCGGCTTTTGCTTCGTCAGGTTTGCTTTCGTCGATGTGATTCACGCCGTTGGGTTTCGATTTTTCCAAGGCGGGGTCACCAATGTAGTAGTTAAGAGCGTTGTGTTCGAGTTAAATTGGTGCAGTTCAAATTCAGAAGGTTAACCACTACTTGATTCTATTTACAGCACATTTATTCACTTATTCAAATAGAATTAAAAACAAAATAAAAATTAAAACAAATAATTACAATAATAGAAACAATTTAGTATAGCATTATCATGACAGAAGTTAACTTATCTAACCGATATCTGCCGGAGAGCAACTCATTTTATTTCAATTTGTGACTAAGCCACGTCGCTGTATACAAGTGGGCGTATTACCACGTGATCATACGATATGGAACGGCAGGATGTGAATTTCGAAATTGCATAAAATAGAGCATGTGAAAGTTAAATCCAACGTTTTGAACTAAATTCTATAACTCCGATAATAATTAAAGTTGTATTTCGTGTGAAAATATTTGGGCTGTCCAATTAATCGCTACATATCTCTATAAACTAAAAAACAAAATAAAAAATTTCTATCGGAGAGCAATATCTTGGCATCTCCGGAAGCAGGTCGAGATAATTCCTTGCCTATTTATCTTCCTTGCCTATCTGTTGCATTCCTGCGAGTCAAGAAGATAAATATACAGATAAATGTAAAGGTGTAGAATATTTTAGCGTAAATCGAAGTCTCCAAATGCAATAAGGAATGCGATTCTTCAGTTTACCGAATTTAAAAAACCGACTTCTATTTGCGATTCCGACTTCATCAAATCTAAAGAAAGTAACTACCCGGACTCCAATCTAAAACATGTAACTCCGGGGACTCCGACTCCACAATCCTGCTTAAAACTGTATTGTTGAGTCGGAGTTGCCGAAGCCGCACATTTTAGTGTGGAGTTGGAATCCTTTTTTACGTGTGCTGAAGTTCGAGTCGTATTATTAGATCTCGTGGAGTTGGAATTGGAAAACTTGGAATTGGTGGAGTTAAAAATTAATTTTTCTGAATCCACAACCTTGGTTTAAACCAGTGGTTTTCAACCGGGGTTCCGTAAGTTGTCTGTGGAAGATGAACTTCGTGTGTGTCTATCAAAAACACGACCCAATCTTAAAGAGTTGTGCAAGAAACATTAGGCATTGAATTTTTTACGAGAATAAATGTAATTTTTTACAGTTTGTATTAATAATTTCAGAGACCGATTCCGAGTGAAGACCTTTTTTTTAGAGAACACCCTGATTTTGGGACAAAAATAGGTGTTTTTAGCCGGTTACGGCCCGCAAACTCGAATAATTTTGAAAAGTGGTCCACAAGAGTGCAGAAGTTGGACCACTCTGGCATAAGACAATAAAATTACCGCACAGGGGCTCCTCAAGCCTCTGGATTGTTTCATTGGGGTTCCGCTCCACCAAAAAGGTTGAAAATCACTGGTTTAAACAATCAATACAAAAAATATATAAACTCCTTACCACATCAAAAAATTTTCACTATAAATCACAAGAAAGTTTTCCAAGTTAAACATTGAGCCTCTCCTATTAGGCTTCTATTACCAAGTTTTGCTTTGCCAGTGTTAGGCATGTCAGTTAAACGATAGAGTTTTTGCAGTGTTAAGTGGAGTGATTAGATCGCTTTGACAAACAAATTCAAAAAGACTTTGTTGCTGCTAAATTCACCTGATGTGGAAGCGACTTACCAGGACTTTTCTAACGCCATAAAAAAGCAGCCAAAAAGACTATTTCACGCGGTCACCAAAACAACCGTATGCCGTATTGGTATGTAGAGTCTGAAACTTTGTATAGAATTTTACTGCAGTGCCTCAAAGTAAAACACGACTCAATTTTGGGTGCTATGACTTTATTGACCAGACTTAATGGAAAATATTTTAAAAACTATCTTGGAAAACCCCCATGTATCAATAGAAGCAATAGTGGAAGCTTTGTTGCATCAAAACTCCTTCTGAGTTGAGCAATGTCTTCAGCAGCACTTTGCAAAAGTTTATGGGCAGAAATTAAGTCAGTTGTTTTACACTGCATAGCTTTTGAAGGAATATTGACGATCTGCAAAATCTTATATTGCACAACCAGCATGCATAAAAAATAAAGTCAACGTTTTCTATCTGTTTCTTTGTTGCCGTAGCTTCATCTCTTTCTTTTGGCTTCGTTCTGGTAAGTATTACCTATGTAAGTGAAGCATTTCATATCGTCTCAAAATCTTTCCTTCCAAGCATAGACAGCATCATATTGACAAGACCACCGAATCGGATTTAACGCTTTTAGTGTACAGTAGTATTTGAGCAATAACGATCATGGACATTCTGAAGCTTTTGCCACCGCACGAGACTATGTCTAAAAAAATTATATACCGAAAGAGCACCCCTAATGACAGCTTCCCACACCGATTTTTCTTAATTTTCTCTCGCAGCTGCCTTAAAAGATTGGCATAGTATTGTCCAGTAATAGATTGGCCCTTTGTCAAATAATCCACCAGTATCACCATATGAGAATCCGAAAAAATGGAAGCCATCACCTTTCCTGCAGAAATACTGACTTGGCCTTCTTTGGAGCTGGTGATCCATGATGCTTCCATTATTTTGATTGTTCTTTTGACTCAGGCTGGAAGTGGTGAACCCAAGTTTTATCCATGATCACGAATCGCCGGATAAATCTTTGTGGATCAGCATTAAAAATAACAAGGTTGTTCTTTGCCGTGATACCGCAATCGCTTTTGCTCAGCTCCAAGAAGTTTTGAGGCCCATCGAGCTGAGACCTTTGTCATTTCAAGATGGTTGTGAATAATTGCATGAACATGTTCCTGGGAGATACCCAGCTCTGTCGCAATGTATGGTTCAGTCAAACGCCGATCTGTGAGCAGGATGTCATGAATTTTGTTGATAATTTTTTGAGTGGTGACAGTGGCCGTGTATCGACTTTTCGTCCGACGACAATTCGTCCAACAACACTTCATCCACGTATTTTTGTCCCATAAAGTTTAGGGTTAGGGTTAGGATTCCCTAACAAGACTTTTTTTCTTTGAAATTGGAGTCTTTGGACAAAAAAAGATGTGGACGAAATGTCGTTGGACAAATTGTCGTTGGACGAAAAGATCACCCACCGACAGCGGCAGACGAGGGCCATCTTCCAGGCTGTCCCTACCCCGTTTGAAATCAACTTTCCATTTTTTAACCATAATGTATGAAAGAGCATTGTCTTCTTGAATAGCCACCATGTCCTCGTGAATTTCCTTTGGAGTTAAGCCCTTAATGTGGAGGTACTGAATAACTGCTCGATGACCAATTTTGTCCATTTTCTTTATAACAGCCTACTGTTACAAAAAATCAATTATCTGTAAAACAAAAAACTATTACGTTAAAAGCTTGTAAATTCTTGTACACGTTTATAAATGATTAAATTTTGTGTTAAAAAAACTCAAAGCCTGTATCTTGTGTCCTTCTATAATAGGCCACAAATGTTTAATCACTTCTTGTATCTGGGGCAAGCAGTTACTCTTACCTGCTTCTGGAGATGCCAAGAAAATGCTGTGCACTTAAAACTTTAACTTGACCACGCAGCCGACTTAAATAACATTATTTCTTATTATTGGGAAAAACTAGCCTAGATTGTAATATTTCTGAAAAAAGCTGTTTCTTTCACAAGAAACTTTTTATAAATCTTTACAAAAAGTTTCTTGTAAAATTAAATATAATAATTTAAATTCAGAGTCAGGTTATTCTAATTTATAGATTAAAAAAAAATTGAACGTGAAAATGAGTCACTGTAATTTAATATATTTTTGTGATGTTTATTTTTATCTCTAATTATCCTCCTGACTAAAGTTACCTTGACCTGCTTTCAAAGTTGCCAAGACAGTTAGATAATTAGAAAGTTCATTATAATTACATTATCAGAAACTTGGGCCGAGATAATGTTCGTTATAATTTTTTTCAGTTTTGATTCAGAATTTCAGAGATAAACTGATGAAGTTGAAATTTAGAGCTGCTTACTAAAACTTTCTAACTAAGAAAAGTGCCATAATGTGTCTTTACCGTGGCCATGACAAAATGACTGGAGTACGTTTTGTACCGCGACTGCGTCAATTGCATTCCGCTCCTACCTACTCGGCTAAGTTGTCGGCAGGCCACATTCTAATTTGTATATTATCACTGTGACGGCAGATCTTTATTCACTATGAGCATGGACCTTATAAAAGTATTTGATTGTCGGCAGTGTGGTCGAGTGGTTAAAGCACCGGGCTCGTGACCAACACGGTTTTGGTTCAAAACCCACTCGCACCATTCTGTTGTGTCCTTGGAAAAGACACTTTACGGCACTTTTTCCTGCTTAGTGGTCCTGGCAAGCAGTTCTAAATTACCGTCATATCTTTATTAAATTACTAGCTGACAGCAATATCTTGGCATCTCCGGAAGCAGGTCGGGGTAATTGCCTACCCTATGTATAGCGCCTCCGTCACTTTCCAGCGAGTCAGGAAGATAAATATAGAGATAAAATTTAAAAAAATGATTGAATGCATAGATGCCAGAGATGAGCGGAGTCACTTTTTTTAAGGTCCGAATCCAGTATGGCTCTATTGATTTAAACTCCAACTCCAATCCGACTCCATGTTAATAAAATATCATATATACGAACAAAACAAAACCTTGTAACAATAAGTAAGTTGGTCGTAACTTACTAATTAATTAGCCAAACAATGATCAAACAAAAAACAATGATCCACCAATGTTTCAAAAGGCATTCTTAAGTCTGATAAACTTTTAAAAGTATTTTTTCAAGGTCTTCTGCTGTTTTTCCCTCATTAAATTCTTTCACACATATTACTCTTAATTGAAGAAGATTGCTGCTGATAAAATGTATGGTGATAGAATAAAAGTTATGTGATCTTAGATCTGTTCATAAATCTGTGGTAATACCAACTAAACTATATTTTTTAATAGCCTTATTTACTTCCTCTATCAGCTTTTCACTTGAAGATGATGCACTTTTTTCTATGTTTCTTTTTATAGTGAATCTGGAAGGAAGTATTGCTTTTGCATCAACAATGCCATGTGTAGCTCCAACTTTTATCATTGCATTTGCAAACTGTATTAATTCATCATCTTCCACTGCACTTAATGGTCTTACAGCTGATACAACAAATGCAATCGAATTATTTAACACTGTGTCTTTTATAACTTTTGACAAGCTCATGTCAGACTTAATAAAATATGCTGTTACTTTAGGAGATATTTTTGTATTATATTTGCATTGTTTTAAGGGATCATTTAAATATGTTGTTCCACTAGTCGACTTATTATGTTTTAATGCTTGCTTACAAGTTTTACAAATTACGTATCCAATACAATGTTTCCTTTCAATATGATTTAAGTATAAAAATTTTTGCCAAACTGTGCTCTTTCTATAATAGAAGTGTTAGGTATTTTCAACAATTTGTTATCTTCAAGAGGTTTGCAAACTTCATTAGAAGAAAAATTCACGTTTTCGTTAAAAGTAATCAAAGCTGCTCAAAATAAATACTGTGACGGAGTCGCAAAACTGCCTCGTCCTTCCAGCTCCGCACAACGCGCTTCACAACCAGCACCAGACTTTATGATTTATTTTATTTGAAGACAAAACAATATTACGGCGCTGGTCGGAAACGGTTTTCTAAACAAATATTACATTAAGTAACTTCAACGGGGAAACACAATGCACACACTCACCAACGATGTTGGGCGCACGAGTAAAGAGAATCGACTTTATCAACCAATTTGCTACCAAATGTAGCCAATGTCCAAGGGGACTAATAATTATTAACTGTTAAATTCAGATACAAAGTATACAATAAAATTGGATCTTTCATTGATCACAAAGCTTCTCTCCAAAATGAAGTGGCAAGCAACACTTGCCCAACACAACGTGGCATTACTTGATGCCCAACAGCCGCGCGAGAACGCACTTAAAGGCGGCGCTGATTATTTAGCGCTAATACAGAAGTCGCGCCGGCTCGAATCTCGCTAGCGGTGACCTACGTGACAAACATTACGCGAACGATGTAACAAATACCCTAGATATATCAAATCTATTTTAACTAAATGTAATAATATTGTATCTTAGATTGAATTTAGCATCTTAAACTTAACATTGGCAAATATCACGCAAGTAGGCCTATAGGCTACAAGTAAATTTGCACTAGCTTAAATTTAACATTAAAAAAAATCACATAGATAGTTTATGACCATGGGAAAAAGACCTTTGTATTTATACCATCATTTTGGTAACAAGACAATCTTATGCAGGCTACAAATACATATATAATAAAAACTAATATAATACCAGCCACCAGCGTATTAGACAGGGTGATATGGACTCATTTAAAGGAACTCATATAAAGGCAAGCGTTACGGTTAAGTTAGGTTAGGCCGGGATTTGCTTAAACAATAGCAATTATTTTACATGTCAATTTTAAATAATAAATAAAGAACTAGCCGCAAGTGTTGGGTATGAGCGATAAACTCAAAATAAATGCCAGGAATAAAACATTTTGAAGATCAAAAAAACATTTTATGATATAAAAATGTTTCTTCTAATATTTGAAATTAATTGATTTTTAGAAGATAAACTCCGACTCCAGTCCGACTCCATTACAAATTAGCAAAAACCGACTCTGACAAAATATGCCATACTCCGGCTCCAGTCCGACTCCCACTCCAGTCCATGCTCATCTCTGATCAACTGTAGAGTCTATGCTCTGATAGATGCAACAAACTTGAAAGTTTTTTCTTTTTTCAAAACAAGAAATTTCTCTACAATTGTAGTGGTTGGTCATATCCGCAGCGGTAGATGCTAAAACATCAAAAAATGCCAGTCACTGCAGCACACCGAGAGAAGTCATTTTTTTCTTTTTGAGTTTTACGCAAACGCGTAAGTGTACGTCATTACGAATAAAAAGATGCCTGCCGTTGGCGGGAATAAAAGAAACTATGAAACAAAATACAATTTTTTGTTAAGAATTGGTTCTTTTAACAGTTTAATGTAAATGCGGTAGAAAATTACATGCGGTAGGCTCAAATAATACGAGACCTAATATCAGATTATTGTTCAATATAGTGTTATTAGATAAGGAGTTGCTAGTACAGTATTATATATTTTATTAAAAGAAAGACTTTTTATTGCAGTCGAAAATGTATTTTTTATTGTAGGTTTTTCGATTGCAAGGCGAATGTAGAATTTTAAAAAAATTTAGAGCATCCAAAATTAGGTTCAAAAGCAAACAAAAAGAAGTTGTTTTGTGAACATTGTCATCATACTGTCATACCCACTCTTCATTCAAGTGATTTGCAGGACTTCTTCACAAGACATTAAAATCAAAGCAACTATTAAATACTTATTCAAAATATGGTTTTGACATGGAATTGCTATTTTGTTAGGTTTTGACATAGTAACTTAGTATTACTGAATTTTAGAGCTACTTCTTAAGACTGTCAAGCAGAGAAAAGTGTCGTGATACCACAGACATCACTTTGTAAAGATTAATGTTTTCTTTCGATCCAGTTGCTTGAATACTTCTTATTTTGATTCAAGAAAAATGATGAAAATATAATTGCATTATTATTGTTGGGAAGTTAAAGTTTACTGATTTTAAAGATAACAGCTTTGTATAATTTGTTTTTTTTAGTATACAGATAAAGAGAATTAAAATTTGCCAAAAAATCTTATAGTTTAAAAAGATTTTATAAAGTTACAAACTTTTCAAAACTTTAATTGAAACTATAGCAGTTGTTCAGAAATCTTGTGATAAAACCACCGTTATAGTAGCGGTAAGTATGAATTTTTTAAACATAATTTTATAGTTTATTTACATTTAAATGTGTATTAATTATATAACATACAGCGTGATTGTAATTTTTAATATTTATTTTTATCTCTTGTAACACAGAACCCTGATGCTTTCATGATCAGGATAAAACAGGCTGAAGAAATGTGTTTGTTTTTCCTTTAGAAAATTTGAAATCTAATATGTATGATAATTTTTTTTAAATTTGCAGAAAACAAAAGTGTGCTGGATAAGTTATGGTATTCCATATATAGCTGTTCCAAAGATTTCATTTGTTGGCTACATTATGTTGCAGAAAAAAAAAACTTTTAACTGTATCTGAAGTTTATGTGTTTTCTGAGTAAAAAGGTATGTATATGCAGTTAGTTTGATTTTTTTTTATATGCATTTTCTTGGTGAAAGTTTATTTTGGTGGTTGTTTGTTACATATGGGCATAGTAGCTGTAAGGAGCAGCAATTTCTAAATTTAAGTTGATAATTATAAGGATTTGAAAGTTTCAAAAATCCGGTGCAAATTTATTTTACAGGAATGAACCAAGAGTTCCTTTGTGGTCATCTAAAATGGCTGGGCAAGGAAGACAGAATTAGATGGAGACATTTTAATTACACAGGCGAAAGCAATCTACTCTTGACCTGGTGCTATATTTACCAATTCATATAAAGATGGCTAGAAGAAAAGGAAAGAAAGCAGAAGATATTTTAGATGTCAACAAACTTCAAAAATTTAAGTAGCCTAAATATTTTATTTTTTTTGGATGAATTAGCAATATAGTCAGCAGTGTGGTCGAGTGGTTAAATGCTTATGATCAATATGGTTTCGGTTTGAAACCTTGCACCATTTAGAAACCTTCTACCCTTCTAATTGAAAAAAAGTGATCAGCATGACCATGATTTTTTATTTCGACATGCACGCCTTCTTGGGTCTGGGTGATTCTGCAGTCTTCCACTGCATGCTTTGCTTCTTTGTTTTAGGATTGTATTGGAAAACCCAAGTTTCATCTCCTGTGATGATCTGCCTATCTGGATCGTCTTTAATTTTCTCCAGCATGTCTTTACAAAATTTTACTTGGTTCTGATTCTGGTCTTTTGACAAAATCTTGGGCACCATTTTGGCACACACCTTTCGCATCCCCAGATCATGCAGCAAGATTTTCTGCACTAATTTTCTGTTTAGGCTCAGTTCATCTGATATCATTTGTACTGTCAACCTGCGATCTTTCTGCAGTCTCCTCAGGGAGACGACTCAAGCTTGGCTGCTACAGCTCTGCTTGCCAAGCTTGACAGAAAGCGAAAGGATCGATGGTCCGAGGCAGTTCGGAGCATTGACTTCTCACACTCTAGTTGAAAAACGTGGAATATTTTGAACAACCTTCCTGGTAGGTCACGACACTCTCCTCATCACTGTCCCGTTTCAGCCGATGCTATTGCATCTCAGCTGGGATAATGGGAAATGGGAAATACGAGGCTGTTGATCGCAAGTCATCTCGACTTGTCTCTCAAGAAGTGTCTGACCTTTGGAGGGCCACAACACCAGACATAGTAAATATCTCTGACAATTTTTCACAGAGAGAATTTGCTGCTGCTCTCCAACATTTGAAACCAGGTAAAGCTCCGCGACCTGATTCCATCTGCTCAGAGCTTATACTCCATGCCGGAGCTGCTTTGAAGTCCTGGTTACGTAACTTCCTTTCCTGTTTGCGCCGATTCAAAATTCCCAAGATCTGGAGAAGAGCGCTTGTGGTCGCGATCCCCAAACCAGCAAAGCCCGTGGGGGACCCAAAGAGTTATCAACTGATATCTCTGCTCTGTGTCCCCTACAAGATCCTTGAGAAGCTTATACTGTGTTGAGCCATTAATCGATCCACTGCTCCCAAAAGAGCAAGCTGGGTTCCGACGCGGGAAGTCAACCGTAGATGAAATTGTTAAAGATATTGCTGTCCGCTTGTAATTTAATACAAATATGACTGTAATGTAGAACTGCTTGCCAAGACCAACAAGCAAGGGAAAGTGCCTTAAAGTGTGTTTCCCAAGGGCACAACAGAATGGCGCGAGTAGGTTTTGAACTAAAACAATGTTGATCATAAGCACGGCGCTTTAATCACTCGACCACGCTGCCGACTTTTAAAACTTGGAGTCTGGTGCTTTTTGGTGTTTTTTATCTCTTTGGCAGTAGGGTTAGGGTTTACTAAGTTTTTAACTATTCTTTTGCATATATTTTGATTTTGAGGCCAAATTGTCGGGAGCGAAAAGCACAAATGCCAAAAGCACCTGACCTCCAAGTTTTAGTTAGTTGTTTTCTTGCAATTTGATGTTTTTATTGTTTAAACCGCTTTCAAGAAAGACAGCCAAGGCGATCAAATTTTTTCAATTTCACTGGAGTGAAACAATTCAATCCTCGTAAAAAATGCTTTGTTGTTGAAAGTCTAAGCGACATACTCAAACAGTTTATGATGAAGATTTTTTTGTTTTCTGCTTTTCGTATTGTTTTCCTTATTACTAGTGATGGGTATGTCTTCGAGCTGCAGCTCCATTGCTCATTTTTACTATATGTTTTTTCAAATTTCATATACCATCATTACATCAATATGTCATGCTTTGTGCTTTTATTTAATAATGTTTGTATCAATATGTGTTTGCTGGTTATCAATTTATAGTAATGACTATTATTTATTTTATTGAATTATACAAAATAAGTAGAGATGAACTAAGGTGGCAATTTGTCACTACCTCTGGTACAGGTCATTAAAAGTCGTCGGTACTTCGTTATTGCAATTTTTTATCACTGTAACGAAAACGTGAATTTGCATGAATGCTAAAAGAAATATGGCAGTTTTCGGAAAGTTTTGTAAAACGTTTTTATTATAAGAATTAAGCATTGGAAAATGTTTACAAGCAACGCAAAAGTATATACATGAAAATTTGTGTGCCATCAACAAATTAAACCATGATCCGCCATTTGCTTATACGCTGTACATTTCTTTTTGTCTTTCTTAATCTTTGGAACTCGGAATTTATTCGTTTGCTTTTATTGCACGTGATTATGTAATTTAGTTTTACTGCTTTGTTTTTATTTAATTTTGCTCTTTTACCTTTTATAGTTTTTAAACTTACCCACAAACAGTGGTGAAAGTAGAAAATTTTTCTTACCGGTACTATGCATGCCAAAAGCTCATAACAGTGGTGGAAGTAAAATAATTTTTTTGTGGTTGCTGATCAAAAGAGGCAAATGGGTCTTAGACATCCACTTATCGAGTCACGAAATCCTAAACGCCTTAATTATACCTAACACTTTATAAATTTTAACGAACTATAAAATATTAGATAATCCGAGAATGGCTAAAACCCAAATAACTAATTGTTTCTGGATTAGAATGAATCGCTAATCTGAGACTCGAAACAATGTCCTGTAGTACTGTTGCCTGCAAATTGGAGAGTAAAAGGTTTGCCAGAGAACTATATTGACACGATTTGAAATAGCCTATTTTGGGGGATAAGTACAAAAGATCCCCAAAACCGAAGTTACTTTTGGCTCATTATTGTAAGTTTGCAACCATTAACATAACGATACATTTTCAACCAAGCACATAACCACATAATCCAAATCAAACACTCAATTATTTAAAAACTTTCCATAAAGGTTCATAGTAGTTAGCCTTTTTCAAGTTTTGTTGTCGAGCCATGCCGCTTGTTGCATGAGCTGCTCTTCTTCCCTTTCCAAGCCAAGTTCTTACGTATGGCTCTGGATTCCATTTCTCGCACGGTGGCCCCACAGTACTTACAAAGAGCTGCTTCTCGGCATTGTTCGTAGTGATTGCATTTCTGCTGTCAGTGATGTTGTTCATAGCGCTAAACCCGCGCTCACAGTCGGCGTTACTTGGTGAAAGGGTGTCAACGGCCACCATCAACTTATTTAGTTGGTTAGGAATGCTTCTTCCTCCACTTGCCTTAAATTCAATATACGCAAGATGAGTTTGTTGCTTGTTGAGACGAAGGGTGCCACATAAACTTTTCACTTCATCTTCTCCAAAACGAGGATTTTCATGATCAATCTTTTGTGGATCTAACACATCAATTTGACCAACAAGGGTTTTGTAGTTCTCTCTTCGAGTTGCATGAACGCTAGGCTGTGCTCTGCTTGATGCAGTCGTGAAGAGCCTTTCTTTCATGTTGTCAGCTACAGCCCGAATAAATTGAGCCTGATTTATTACTGGGCTTCTTCTCTCAGTTCTACTTGTTGAAATGACATTGCTTTTTCTGCTTGTTCAGCCATGATGGAATGTTCCCCCGGGGAAGCAATAAGGCTTTCTATACGTTTTGTATACGCATTGAGTAAAGTGTGGGCTTTTGGCAGCGTGGTATTTCGGCTTTGCAGTGTTTCTGATAAATTTGTTAATTCGTTCAAGACATCCGCCATCAGCGCTAAATTTTTAACAAAATTTATTGTGCAAAATTTGGACAGTATGCCTCGAAATCTGGCCTTTTCTGTGCTTTGCCTCGTTTCGTAATTTGAAGCTTTATCAAAATGTTGCGCCAAAGCTGGGAAAGAATGCCAGACTGTTGATACTGCCCTGAAGGATGAAGCGACCCAGCGAATAGTAAACACCTTGCCGATTCTTTTGAGGGTCGTTTGCAAATTATGGGAACATTGGTCAAGTTCACGATTGTTCTTTGGTGACTGGCTGTACAGCGAATATAAATGTTCAAGAAATGACTGAAAGTCATTTGTACCACCGATAATTTCTAGTGCAATTCCTACAGCAAGCTCAAGTCTGTGATAAGACAATGCCACAATATTATATCAGGAAATTTATCTTTAAGCAACTTTCCGACTCCTGACTTTGTCCCCAGCATCACGCTAGCTCCTGCACTGCAAAATCCGATGATTACTTCTTGGAGTAACTCGATGGAGTAGCCGTTTTTGAGCAAACAGTCCACAATTTTGTCAGCAATATGAGAAGCGCACAGATTTTCCAATTCTACTAAATCTAGCGGAAAGGTAATAGGCGCCGCTTTGCCATCAATACTAGTTCTTAGAAACACGATTAAAGTTGATTTGTCACCCACGCGAGTTGATTCATCCGCTAAAACATTCTGCTCTCTATAATTTTGATTAAGTTTTTTTCTTCATATGGGAAGATATATGTTCAATTATGTCAACAGCTACAGTTTTACTGTGTAAGACACGTCCCATGTCTATAGAATTGGCTTGCTGAAGGTTAATCAATTTTTCAAAGTCTGTAAAAGGTTTGCTATTTTTGCCACATAATAATCTGTCCTGAACACTCGCGCTGTGGATTGAAACGCACTTTGCTCACTCTGTGCATTTAAATTAAGGAGTACATCTTTCTTTGCCGTCTCTAGAATATTAATAGCATCTTTGTGCGCTTTTGAGTTTCTGTGCTCACAGATTTTTTTTCGAAGTGATGAAAGTTGAACCGTTCTTGTGCTACCATAAAAAGTGACATTGCCATCTGCCCATTGAGTGGAAATATTAACACCACGAGATGCTCTTACTCCCAAATTATTGACTTCATGACACGGAGTACATCCTACTTTACCATCACTAGCGTACATCCAGCTGTTTTTTTGCTTAAATTCCTCATATTGTTGTTTAGTCCATATTAACGGATAAACAGTGGAACATTTTTCCTCAACTTGATCTTGATGCACAGGTAGAGGATCGCTGATTGCACCACTTTGGGTAGGCCTACTAACATTGCTCTCCGTTCTTTGAACTTTAGTTGCTACTGAACTCAAAATCTCATCACTGGTCTCTTTTCTCTTCCAATAATGATTAATTTTTCTTTGCATTTTATAAAGGTTTATTATTTAGGCTGGAAATATTCCTAAAAATCAAACTTTTAAAATATAATACTCGCTATGTTTTATCATTTATTTGATATTCTTTTAACAGGAATCGATAACTTGAAATCCATAAAAATCTAAAACAACCTCTGTCAGTAGAAGACTCACTACTAAACTGTTGTCTCCACAACACTGCTTTCTATTTTAATCGAGTCTGAGCTCAATCATTCCCTATTGTGTTAAAAGTTACTGTACTTATTGCGATGGGCCGATGAATTGAGAATTTTAAGTAACTTTGTAATTGTGATAAAATAAAACCTATTGTGTTGAAATGTATTGTGTCAACACAGTTTCAAGATAAGAGTACGTAACGCGATAAATCGAACTTGATAACTTCCATTCTTTTACCGGTACGGCTTACTTTCACCACTGCCCACAAAACGGTGAAGGATAAAATGGCAAAAAACGTATATACCAAAGTGTTTATCAATAAATGCTGTTCTACTGGAAAAAGATTTAATTGTGTGTGTACTCAACATTTACGCGACAATTTCTAATGCAGTATTTAGAAAACTCATCTTATGCAAACTTTAATAAATAAAAACTATTTTTTTTTGCTTGCTGCTATTTAAAAGAATCAGTTTTTTTATGAATTGAAGCACCGTGCAGCAAAATCAAAAAAAAAATTTGCAACATATGGCATCAAAAGAAGCCCTTTTAACTTTTTTACAGTGGACATTTTAAATACTAAGAGGCGATCAAATAATTTGTTGTCTAACACTTACGCTTCAAATCAAACGTACAATTAAAAGTCGGCACTTGAAAGCAAAATTTATTAAATCCCCATAGTACCCTGGCTATAAGTTTAACAACTTTGAAGCTGACATCTATCGATTCACATTCATTGATCTACTATGGCCGCGTTTGGAGCGCTGATTTATGGCGAACGCGATTATTATTTTCAACGCATTTTCAACTTTTATCGTTTTGTTTTCTTGGCAGTGATAGATCTCGAAACTGGTCTTGATTTCAAACTTCTGCTGATGGTCTTATTGGTTAAACGTCGCATGGAGACCGGATAAGTTTTGTAATACGCCTACCCGGTATGATGACGGCCATAATTATAGCAATTTGCTTTATAAAACCGCACTCAGTTATAGATTATTTGTTTCAATTTGAAAGTGCTAAATAAATCAGAAATCAAAAATTTCAAAGCCGTAAAGTGTCTTTACCAAGAACACAACAGAATGGCGCGAGAGAGTTTTTGAACCGAGATTATGTCGGTCATAAGCACGGCTTAACCACTCGACCACGCTGCCGACTGCCGCTGCCATCTTAAAACTGACGAGGCAAAAGGGGCTAAAAGATTGGATCGGAGAGGCCCCAAAATTGCATTTTTGGCCATGAAAGAATTGTTAATTGCATAAAAAAATAAGTATTGTATATTAGAAATTAATAAATTTAGTTGTAAGTATTTATATAGTATATTAAAATTTTCTCTTTGTTAGTTTTTCATAATTGCTTATACTTTTATTAAAGTTTTATATATATATTTTTTTTGTTAAGTTAAGGCTTCCTTCCGCCAAGTCCATCAATTTATCTTCAGAAATAGAAAGGCGGCATAACACTTGTTTGATGTAGGACTCCCGAATTTCGGGGTGACGACTGTAATAACACATCCAACAAATTTTTCGAAAAGTTTAATTTTCCCGATAGACTTATAGTTGAGCAATCTATTAAAAATTAATTGTGTGAGCTTTAAAATTGTTAATGGGTTAGTTTAGTCGAGAATATGCATGCATATTCCATTAAGCTTAAGATACTCAAATGCACCAAAATTTTGATTTAGATACGCTAAAACATGAAATAGCCCTACAACTACTTCAAGATGCATTTTGTGTAGTATAGTTCATATACTTTCATATATCCATAAATTGAAAACTTGTTTTTTGTACTCTCAGAGTAAAGTTACTTTGAAAAAATTGCTTGATTTTGATGATGTCAAATTAGATCAAACCATATCATGAAAGAATTAAAGGGGCAATAGCCCTAAACTACTCTTATGAAGCTAATTAGAAAAAAGTTCACACTCAATTTGATTAATTTTTGTTTTATAATTTAAAAGATATTGAATTATTATAAAACTTTCCACTAATGTTGATGTCATACGGGTACCATAAGTAGTCAATAAAAAGTGTTAGCTTTGTGATGTTTGAATTAGCTTTTAGAAACAGTTGAAACTTGAGTACATTTACCAGATATGACATTGTTGACAGAGCTGATTGGCACATTTTGCAATTGCTGCACTGTCAGCAACATGTTTGATCCCTAACAGACAAGCAAGGTCCAGTAAAAGTGTAATTAGTGTGGTATTTCAAAGATACAAAAAAATTTAGAAATGATTGAATCTTTAAAGAGATATCATATAAAATAATGTAAATTTCAGGAAAAACAGACAACTGTGCAAGACAAAATGCCATAAGATTGTATGCATTCATATAAATTTCTTAAATTGACATAAATATAAGTAGCAGAATGAATGGTTGGAAAAGGAAAAGAGTTGCACAATAAGCCAGGGTTGAATAAACAGTTAAGCTGCTTTTAAACTAAATAGCACTCAACATTATGTTAATTTTATAATGACCAGAACAATTTTTAAATACCAGATAAAAAGCTAGCTGTAAATGATTTGATTCAGTAACCAATATTAGTAATGGCAGTCTGACTGTAGCAGTTATCATACAATTTACATTTATTTGTTTATACAGTTTTAACAAAGGAAAAAATGCAATGTTGAGAATCTTGAGTGTCATTATTCATCAATGCAAGTGTCATTACTCATCAGCATAGACATTCATAATTGTATTGAAATCTTACAGTTACACTGTAAGCTCTTCCAGAAACAGTTATAGGTGTAGTGATATTGCAGAAAATATTTTGGAATGGAACCCAACATACGTTATCTTTTAGTGGCCAAAAAATGTATTGGCGGGACCTGGTGAATGCTGGTGTTGGGCATCCAGCTGCACAGTGTCAACTTCTAGGATTAGTCCTATCCCCCACTTTTCATCATACTGGCAAGCTATATAGTCATTTCCACCAACTTGCAAATCTTATCTGCTGTGGTGTGAAAAGCTATAAATGCCTATGAAGTTGTTGTCTTTGCTGGTTCATTTGTACCCAATTGAAGATATTGTAGGGGGTTCAAAGTGCTGGAAAAAGCAAGTTCTAGGTATTGTACTTCCCAACAAAAACCTGGATGCCATCTTAAGTTATACTTTTTGAAAATCATCTGAATGCAGTAACTCAAACTGAATACCACTAATGTTCTCACAACAATATTCAAAAAGTTCTTGAATAGTCATAATTTGGTCAGACATGGGTCTTTGTAGGCTTGCTATTTTTGCCTGTTTAACAGTTTCCCAACATCATCACATGGGAATTTGCCATGACTGGTGGCAAAAAATGACCATCATGCTTCATTGTTAAAATCAAATTTGCGATAGCACAGATTCAGCTTCAGCCTTTGAAAAAATACTCAAGATTACCAATACTCTGAGACAAGCTAAGAAATAGTGTAGTCAGTTTGCACAAAAGCTCAAGCATAAAAACTATGTCATTTGTTAGTTCATCTGATATGAACCAAAATGACCTCTACATGAAGTTGTTACCTTGCATGAAGAATGCCACTGCTGGATGAACAATGCATTGCTGCTGATTCCAGTGATAACTTTGCACTTTGTCTTGGATTGTGAAGGTGTAGTTCTCTGCAAAGTCCAGCAAAACCACACTGAAATGACTTGCCAAAGAACTTTTTTGAGAGTTTAACTACCTTGATTGGCATTTAGCTATGAATGAATGCTTGGTCAGATTACCCAAAACTCTAACAACTTCTTCAACCCATTCTTTTCTGGTCACCACCACATTATGAGATCCATTCCATCTGTAAATTTCCATTGCTAAAATTGGATTTCTTCATTAAGGTCATCATATTGGGTAAGCAAAAAGCATTGCAGTGTTTGAGATCCAGGACATTGCTCCTGCCAATGCAACATCCACATTTTGTTGTCTGTGCTGCACACAATTTTGCTGATCAGTATTTTGGATGTTTATCACTGTTTGCTGCATCTACTAGAAGGATTGTATTTTGGCATTGAATACACACGTTTTTGAAGAATGATATGAATGAATGCTTTTAGAAGATACTGGGACACACTATTTTGGACATAATGAACAAAATTCTGAGAAACCAATTTTCCGCTCCAAATATTTATCACAAGTGCAGCATACAATTTCTTTAATATGCACAGAATTAACCATTTTTGTAGATAAACATTTCAAGAAACACCTTCAAAATTTTTAATTCCAGGCATTAAATGAGTGAATTCACCATCTTCATATAGTGATAAAACAGCAGCTTTTGTGTGAACAGATATTTTGTTTCTTATAAGATTTGCCGTTCCTACCAGTGCAGTCTTGCACTTGGTAGGAACCACAAATCTTATATTTACCTTTTCTTATATGACCAGCTCTGCAACTAAACCCGAGTAAGCAGACTGTCCCTGATGAGAGTTTAAAACTCGAAACCATGGTCGGGCAGTGAGCTCGGGTTCGGCGTGCGTGATGCACAATGCCACAGGTGGTACTCTCTAGTGCCATCTGTCCCAAACTCGATATTTTGTTTCTTCTTAGAATAATTGGCTTTGACAAAATACCATATGATTGCTTTTGCTTCATTTAAATTCTCCAAAATAAACAGCAGCTTATTTAATTGACCAAGATATTGATTTCAGTGTGAGATACTTTGTCACTGAGTGCTTGCATTAGCCATTTTCACTCTGATTTCTCCAGCAATTTTAGTTCATTGGCAATGATGGGTAGGTTTTCCTAGTCTTGCATAGTTGTCTGTTTTTCCTGAAATTTACATTATTTTATATGATATCTCTTTAAAGATTCAATCATTTCTAAATTTTTTTGTATCTTTGAAATACCACACTAATTACACTTTTACTGGACCTTGGTTGTCTGTTAGGGATCAAACATGTTGCTGACAGTGCAGCAATTGCAAAATGTGCCAATCAGCTCTGTCAACAATGTCATATCTGGTAAATGTATTCAAGTTTCAACTGTTTCTAAAAGCTAATTCAAACATCACAAAGCTAACACTTTTTATTGACTACTTATGGTACCTGTATGACATCAACATTAGTGGAAAGTTTTATAATAATTCAATATCTTTTAAATTATAAAACAAAAATTAATCAAATTGAGTGTGAACTTTTTTCTAATTAGCTTCATAAGAGTAGTTTAGGGCTATTGCCCCTTTAATTCTTTCATGATATGGTTTGATCTAATTTGACATCATCAAAATCAAGCAATTTTTTCAAAGTAACTTTACTCTGAGAGTACAAAAAACAAGTTTTCAATTTATGGATATATATATGAAAGTATATGAACTATACTACACAAAAAAGGAAAAACATATCATGAAAACAATTGCTATTTTTTTTATTGGGTCGTAAACTTTGAGCTTGATTTTTATGTTAAATTGTTTATTTATCCCATAAAGAAGACATTTTATTGACTTTTTATGAGCTTAAACGAATTCCTTGACCCCAAAAATGGTAAATTCAACATTTGTTTCATTATTCTATGAGCAGAAATTGAGTTATTAAAAAAAATCATAGAGTGTGACCAATGCTCACTTACCCAAACGCCATCAAGTGGCCAAAACTTAAAATTGCAATAACTCAAAAACGCTTTCAGATAATTTCAAAAAATTTTTTTTAAACTTTAAGTTTTTCTAAGCTCTACAATATGTATTGAAACCATTAATATCCAAGAATAGTGGTTACAGGGCCTGGTTGATTATACATGGAATGACCCCAACTTAAATTTAGAAATTGCTGCTCCTTACAGCTACTATGCCCATATGTAACAAACAACCACCAAAATAAACTTTCACCAAGAAAATGCATATAAAAAAAAATCAAACTAACTGCATATACATACCTTTTTACTCAGAAAACACATAAACTTCAGATACAGTTAAAGGTTTTTTTTCTGCAACATAATGTAGCCAACAAATGAAATCTTTGGAACAGCTATATATGGAATACCATAACTTATCCAGCACACTTTTGTTTTCTGCAAATTTAAAAAAAATTATCATACATATTAGATTTCAAATTTTCTAAAGGAAAAACAAACACATTTCTTCAGCCTGTTTTATCCTGATCATGAAAGCATCAGGGTTCTGTGTTACAAGAGATAAAAATAAATATTAAAAATTACAATCATGCTGTATGTTATATAATTAATACACATTTAAATGTAAATAAACTATAAAATTATGTTTAAAAAATTCATACTTACCGCTACTATAACGGTGGTTTTATCACAAGATTTCTGAACAACTGCTATAGTTTCAATTAAAGTTTTGAAAAGTTTGTAACTTTATAAAATCTTTTTAAACTATAAGATTTTTTGGCAAATTTTAATTCTCTTTATCTGTATACTAAAAAAAACAAATTATACAAAGCTGTTATCTTTAAAATCAGTAAACTTTAACTTCCCAACAATAATAATGCAATTATATTTTCATCATTTTTCTTGAATCAAAATAAGAAGTATTCAAGCAACTGGATCGAAAAAAAACATTAATCTTTACAAAGTGATGTCTGTGGTATCATGACACTTTTCTCTGCTTGACAGTCTTAAGAAGTAGCTCTAAAATTCAGTAATACTAAGTTACTATTTCAAAACCTAACAAAATAGCAATTCCATGTCAAAACCATATTTTGAATAAGTATTTAATAGTTGCTTTGATTTTAATGTCTTGTGAAGAAGTCCTGCAAATCACTTGAATGAAGAGTGGGTATGACAATATGATGACAATGTTCACAAAACAACTTCTTTTTGTTTGCTTTTGAACCTAATTTTGGATGCTCTAAATTTTTTTAAAATTCTACATTCGCCTTGCAATCGAAAAACCTACAATAAAAAATACATTTTCGACTGCAATAAAAAGTCTTTCTTTTAATAAAATATATAATACTGTACTAGCAACTCCTTATCTAATAACACTGTATTGAACAATAATCTGATATTAGGTCTCATATTATTTGAGCCTACCGCATGTAATTTTCTACCGCATTTACATTAAACTGTTAAAAGAACCAATTCTTAACAAAAAATTGTATTTTGTTTCATAGTTTCTTTTATTCCCGCCAACGGCAGGCATCTTTTTATTCGTAATGACGTACACTTACGCGTTTGCGTAAAACTCAAAAAAGAAAAAAATGACTTCTCTCGGTGTGCTGCAGTGACTGGCATTTTTTGATGTTTTAGCATCTACCATCAGCAGCGCTATACGTACTAGGAAATGGTTAGTAAATTATTTCAATAGTCTTCTATTTTAAATGGATGCCTCCGTTCTCACTACGTTAAAAATACTAATAATTGGTGACAGTGGTGTTGGAAAATCCAGGTATTTTTCACGTTTTTGAAATTTTTATGATTTTTTTTATTCTCAAAAATCTGACAAACCAGCTTCAAACTTTTTTTAATAAGATCAAAAAAAAGTTTTTATTCCTGCTTACTAATTGCTTATTTCAAATCTTTATTAATGCTCTTTTGGTAAAATCTGAATTAAATTGCTATTAATTATATGGGATGAATAAGGATACTCAATTACAACTTCCTCCCGGTCACCCTTGGGCAAGGTGTAGTACCTGAAAGCCTCCCTGTGCTGGGGTTACATATCAGCAAATAATATAATAATAAACAAGGCTGTCTTAATTTTTGTTGTTTTTATGCTTTTTTTTGTTTTATGCATTTTTATTTTTTATACTCGTATATACAGGGTGAACAGAAAGTTCTTGGACCATTTTAGAAACAGTTTATTAGTAGAAAAATAGCACAATTACATTAAAGAGGTATCACAATGATAAGTTACAATACTAAGTATAAATTCTATTTATTAATTTTTAATGTGGTGGCCCTTCACTTGGATAACTCTCTCAATTCTCTGCCTGAAGTTTTCAACCGAGGCATGTAGCTCTTCCTGGGATATTTTAGCCCATTCACACTGAAGTGATTGCTTCAGAGCATCAATACTTGGTTGAGCAACAAAACAGATCTTTACCTCCAACAAAGACCACACAGAAAAGTCCAAGGGATTTAAATCAGGTGATGAGGGAGGCCACATTTCCTTACTCCAGAATCTTGGAAAATGACGTTGGCACCAGTCCTGAGTTTTCTGGAGGTGTGGGATGGTGCACCATCTTGTTGGAAGGTGAAGGGCTGATCTTTGAAGTGTTTCTTCATTTTTTCAAGGGCTGGAACCAAAATACTGTTGATATAGCGATCTGAATTAATTTTAACCCCTTGTTCCACATAAATCGGAGGAGACTTCCAAGTTTTGGAGATTGCGGCCCACACCATGAGGGAAGACGGCTTTTGTCAGCAGAAAACTGTTCTCACGGAATCTTCAATGTCTGCTGAAGACTTTGCATAAACTCTGTTGTTCTGATTGTTGATCTGCGCTTCAATTGTGAAGAGTTTTTCATCTGAAAAAATGATTTCTTGTTCTGCCGTGGCCACCTTCAGTTCTCTGAGAAGAAGCTGTGCTCTTTCAAGTCTTTTGCAAGACTTTAGAGTGACAAATTTATGATATTTAAATATATCTGCAGAAAACGGTTAAATAGAGAGTTTGGCAAAATATTTAGCACATTTGAAATAATAAAAAGTGATATTAAATATATCTAATCATAAAACTAAAAAAGATCCAAGGACTTTCTGTTCACCCTGTATATTTTCTAGGTGATGCAACCATGCAAGCCATTACCTTAGCTAGTGTAGTTTATTGAGTTTTTGCATGTTTCAACGTTGTTTTGTTTTGTTGCATGTCCTTTTTCCATAGTGTAATTACGTTGATGTAAGTACTTTGTTCAACAAGTGGTGGAAATAAAAAACAACTTAATTGAACTGAACTGAATTCTTTTGTAAAAAGTAAAAACAACAATAAAAATTCAATGTTTTGGTGTACTATGATTCAGTAAACCTTCATCAGGAGATTAAGTCAAATAAAATAAGTGAAATAAAAATAAATACAAATGCAAATATACATATTTCACTTAATATCCTGATGAAGATTTATTGAATCATAGTACAACAAAACATTGAGTTTTTATTATTGTTTTTACTTAATAAAAAATTAACAGCAATTCAGATTTTACCAGAAGAGCATGAATAAAGATTTTAATACCTGGTATCAAGAAAAGTGAAATTTAATTGCTTATTTAGTGCAATACCTTATTTTCTTAAATAGTAACTTGAAGTTTGTACATTTGTGTTATTTTATCATAAAACATATTTGTGGTTTTTTCAGGTTTCAATTGCTCTTTTTAGTCTAGGGAAAGGATAGCTAATTATTGACCTCTAGATTGTAAAGTAACCTTTTAACATTAAAATGAATTACTTCTTATTTCAAATTGGAATTGATGTGATGATAAAACTTTGTCAGAGAGTACTTTTTTATATTTATATATTTGCGACACACAATGGCACCAGAATTAACATTCAGCGATGCACTTACAAGTGAGGTAAAATGATATTGCACAAAGAAAGACATATAAAGCAGGTTTAATTAAAATCTCAATGCAACAATTGAACCTAGGTCAAATATTTTTAATTGTCATTTAAATAACATTAAATGGGGAACACTAATAATATTTTCTGGTAACTTATTCCAAGTTTTGGGGATACGATGAGTAAAAAAATGATTATATAACAGTATTTGCACAATGAAGAGGTTTAATATTGAAGCTATGTCTACGTAGATTGTAAGAGCTGTCGTTATTGCACTTCATAAAAAATTTGTCAAATTTTAAATCAATCAAATTATAACAAATTTTGTATGTCAGGATCATGTCAAATTCAACTCGTCTATATTCTAAAGACTTGATATTAAGCTTATATAAACAGTCATGGTACAAAGAGAATGGCACTTTGCACTGAATGCAAATGTATCTAGTAAATTGTTTTTGGATTGATTCAATCTTTGCAATACCTTTGATAAGATAAGGTGACCAAATAGAAGTGTTATATTCTAACTTTGGTCTCACATAGGTAGTGTACACTTTTAGTAATATCCAAATATTATTGCTGTTGAAAGAATGAGAAATATGATATAAACCAGTGGAAGCTTTTGCCACAGTTTTGGAAATGTGGTTATTTCACTTGAAATCAGAGGAAATAACTACACCTAGGTCACAAATGCTGAATGTTGTGGGAATATTATAACTATTAATGTGATATTCCGATGCATGATTAAAATTATAAGGTTTGTGAAAAATTGGCAAATATTGACATTTAACTGGAGATAGAGTTTGCTGGTGATTCTCCATCATGACACCATTTTATTAATGCAGTTTTGAACCTGTGTAGAATCGTGACCAAAAATTTTTGCATCATCAGCATAAAGATACATATTGCAACCAGTATTTGCTAAGCAACAATCATTTAAATCGTTTATGTACATGATAAATTAAATAGGACCCAGAACACTACCTTGTGGGACACCACTAGTCACACTCAAAAAAGAGGATAAAACATTATTTACACATACTGATTGGCTTCTTCCACTAATAAATGCAGTAATCCAATTAGAACATTATTCCTTATCCCATAAGATTGCAAAATTTTCAGTAATTTAGAGTGAGATACTGTATCAAAGGCTTTGGTGATATCAGTGTATATAACATTAGTAACATATCCTTCATCAAAGGATTTAAATCATTTATTTAACACATTAAGTAATTGTGATCAGGTAGATCGAAAAGGTACAAACCCATATTGTTTAGGAGACAAAAGATTATAAGTAAAAAATGTTGCAGTAGTTTTTCAGAAACAATATTCTTTATAACTCTGCAAAATACTCAAGTAAGGGAAATTGGCTTATAATTAACTGCAGTATCATGTGAACTTTTTTTGTGAACAGGGGTAATGATAGCAAGTTTCCACTGATAAGGCATATTGCCTTTAGATAAACAAAGATTGTACAAATGAGTCAAAACATGTAGTATAGGAAAAGCAATTTTTTTTAAAAAGTAGGCAGGTATATTTTCTGGGGTTCTGGACAGTGAATTGTTAAGTTTCTGTATTAATTTTGCTACATCTGCCTCAGTTACTATCACATCTTTCATGAATTGTGGTCTTGTTACTTTGCAGTTGAGTTTTAAAGCATGACCATCATCTTGAGTAAAAACACTATGAAAGAAAGTATTTAATAAATCTGCTTTTCTTTTATCTGAATATATTAAGTTACCTTTGTCAGTTAATAAAGGAGGTATAAATGATCTGGAGTTCAGTTTTTTATTGACATAACCATAAAATTTAGAAGGAGTGGGATTGCAATATAAAGAGAGTTCAATTTGATTATACCACTGCTTTACAAGTTGGTCATATTGTTTTGACTTAGTCTTGTAAGCAGGAATCAGCTGTGGATTTCTTTTGCATTTGCAATACAGCTGTAATTTTTCTTTTAAAACAACTGCTATATGTCGTGGCTTTTTAATTTTATGCTACTTGCTTTTAGAAGGTACATAATCATAAATCATTTTGGACAGTTTGTCAATAATATAATTATAAAGAGTTTGAATATTGTCTTTGTTTTTATCAATAATGTGTTCCCAATCAACTGTTGAAAGCATATTAGATATTAATTCATAATTTGCTCTCCTAAAATTAGGTATCTTAGCAACAGACTTGCTTTGTGTGAAAGTTTAAATAAGAGAAAAATGAATGGAATAGTGATCACAAAAATTGCTCATGGGTGCATCAACACAGTGTAAGTTCAGATACTTGTTGCCTATGATATTGCAAAGTAAAAGATCAAGAATATTACCATTTCAATGAGTAGGTTCAGATATCAATTGTTTTAATGCATTATCTGTGCAAAATTTCAGAAAAACCTGTTGATTTTTTCCTGCAGAAGTAGCAGGTATAGACCAATCAATTGTGGGCATCTTGAAATCTCCAACGATAAATACAGGAAAGTTCACACAAACATAGTTGTATAAAATGTTACAAAAGTTTTCAACATTAGCACTATTAGAAGCAGTGTTAAGAGAGATATAAACACATATTATTGTCATTTTTGAAAGGGATTTGTTTGTGTTCAAGTCGGCAACAATGAATTCAACATCATCATATTTACTGCTGGGAGTAGTAAATGTTACCTTAAGATTATTTTTATACAACATCATGACACCACCTCCGCAGCCAGATTTACGATCACAGTAAAGGATGTAATACTCATTTGGGCATACTAATGAGTCTGGTACTGCAGCATTCAACCAAGTTTCAGAAATGAGAAAAATATTAGTAGATGTATGGACTAGTGTTACATAATTGTTAAAAATATCCAGTTTATTCATAATAGATCTTGAGTTTAGATAACATATTTTTATTGAGCTGTGTGTCTCCAGTCTGTCATATTAGGTAAACAAGGTTGACCAAAATTCCTGATGGTTCCATTGAAATGGTTGATTAGGGACCAATGATTTTTTAACAATGCAATTCCCTTTTATTATGAGATTAGTTTCAGTATTGTTCTTCTTTGTGTCAACTCTGCAAGTAAAGTAAAGTAAAGTTTTACCCTCTTTTCTTTCTTTAATTGTTTTATCCCACATGACGCTGATCAAAGTACTAACACAATCTGAGTCTAAATATCTCAAATTTTTTGTTGCTTTGATAATATCCCACTTGGTTTTTTCTGATTTAGTTTTGATCAAAACTGGTCTAGTTTTTTCTGGAGCTTTGTTGCCAATTCGATATACGTTGATTACATCTTTGGGATCAAGTTTTATCCTTGTACTGATAAGATTTTTTATTGTTGTGCAGTCTTTAAGTTGTTCTTCTGGAAGAGTAGCAGAAGATTCTGGAAGATTAAACACTACTTTGTTGTTCTGTCTTCTCTTATGATCATCTTCTTTCTTATTGTCAATTTGCCCTGAAATACTTAAACATTGTTCTAGTTTCTCGTGTAAAGTAGAAACAGTATTTACTAATTTATCAGTGGATTGCTGATGGATGTCTTTAACTTTGATTTCTTGTTCCTTCATTATTTCAACAAATGAAGGTTTCATGTGGATGTTTTGATATTCAGTTAAAGATTCTTTAATTAGCCCAGGTAAGGTCTTTGTGAGTTCTTCACTAATTTGCTCTGTAATCTCTTTTTTTACCATGGAGTTGACAGTACTTGTGTTTTTGCTACATGTATCACAATGCCATAGTAAACCTTTTACTCCCAAAGATAGGCAAGAGTTCAGGGTGTTATAGTGGTCAGGTGGCATTTCAATACATGCTGCATGATGCCATCTCAGACAATTGTCACATTCGATGGCTTTATCTGATTTTCTGCATGGTTTTTCACACAGTCCACAACTCTTAGAATGATGAGTACACATACTTTCTTCAGAAATATTTTTTATTCAAACAGAATACTTGATAGGAAAGGAATGCTGGAAGATTGGAAGACTAGTGTGTTGGTGCCAATCTACAAGGGTAAAGGAGATGTGACAAACTGCAGAGCATATAAAAAAGTGAAGTTATATAAGAGTTTTATATTTGAAGAATTATGAGGAAATTTGGAATTAATTTTTAAACAAGCTGCATAAAGATGAGAAACACCAGACTCGAGTTTCACTCTTATTAGAGCTTGTCAGTGATGCTTATCTCACCGCGAATCGAACCTGGGACCTGTAGTCTTCCACGCAGATTACTATACCACTAGACTACAGATCCCGGACGACAGATGGACTCAAAGCAGCTGTTATAAGTTATTCCCGGATTTATGGGGTAAGTCATGGTATCGTGGTATCTTGTCGGGTAAGTCCCGGTCATGAGGTACGGCCTTGGAATTACAACATAGTGGATTCTATGTATTCCTTGTCCAGTAAATCTGGGAATAACTTATAACAGCTGCTTTGAGTCCATCTGTTGTCTGGGATCTGTAGTCTAGTGGTATAGTAACCTGCATGGAAGATTACAGGTCCCAGGTTTGATTCGCGGTGAGATAAGCATCACTGACAAGCTCTAATAAGAGTGAAACTCGAGTCTGGTGTTTCTCATCTTTATGCAGCTTGTTTAAAAATTATATAAGAGTGTATATTAGAGTGATATATAAGAGCTTATGTAAGATCAAGCTGATGGACATGTTGGGATTAAAGGAAGCAGCAGATAAGCAACAAGGGTGAATGGTATGAGGTGGTATGGTCATGTGGATGATCAGATGACCTGAGGAAGATGTTTTGATGAAGGCAATGGTACATGAAGTAGATGGAAAACAAAATCAGGGCCAACCAAAGATGAAATGGAGGAAACAAGTTGAAAAAAACATGAGAAGAATTGGTTTAAGAAAAGATGTGGCAATCGATGTAGAGAAGGTGTAAGAAGAGTTGCAGAAGTAGTAGGATGCATCTGGCCACCTCCATTCACAGGGGATATTTAAACTGCACTAAAATTAGATTGATGCTAATTGATGAGTAAACCAATGGCCATCTTAATATAAATTGTATTTAAAATTAAGGTGATTACCAAAAACAAACCATGAAAAGAATTTTTGGTCTCCAAGAAATCACCATACATGGTTTTTTTTGGTAAAACTAATTCAGAATCCCCCCAACAGCTTTAGGATAGAATAAAAAAAAAGGAAAAGATCTATGCAAAAGTAATAGTAACCACAGGGGGTATCCAGGTTAGTTTGATGAACAAAAGTTGCTTACAATGACTTCTTGAAGAGACCTGAATTTCCTTAGTGATCTCTCTTTTTTTTTACTGTATGAATGTTTACTTATTTCAAGTTGTTACATTATTTTGATTAATAACCAATGACTTATTGATAATGTGTTACTGTAAAATTTTTTAAGAATTTTTGCGTTTTTGCTGTTATGCTACAGCAGTAAATCAGCTTATTATTATTATTATTATTATTATAAAGAAGTTTTTGTCCAGAATTTATGAAAAAAGCTAGCTTACGAAAAAAATTTTACAATGATAATAACAACAATTAAGAAAAATGATTATATTCCAGAACCACAGTCAGCCAATTGCCAAGTATGTGCCTCAAGTAAATATAACAAATGCAACACACAAATATTCTAAAAGCAAATAAAAAACAAGAAAATGTATTCATAAATCACAACAAGCATTTTATACAATCAAACAATAAAAAATTAACAATGATACTGAAAGATACATGTAAAAAAACTAAGATAGTCTACTAATTATTATCAACTTTTAAACATACACAAAGTTTTAAAGAAAAACATTAGCTGAAAAGTGCTAATAGTTTAAATGAATACCTGTAGTGATAAAAAGGTAAACAAGTGCTTTACATAATAACTAATAAACACTAACACACTTTTAAAATGTTAACACTACATTACTTCACCCTTTCTGATTTTTAAAATTCAAAAGTCACCCTTTCTAATTTTCTTAAAATTTTCTACAAACCTTTAGTATCCAATATGATGAACATCTGCAAAATTTTAGTTAAATTGATTGAAAAACTACAAAGTTATTCTGCATTTTTTTACGGGTCAACCTGCATGGATGCATATTGCTTATTTTTGGCCATGTTTAGGTCTGATTACTTCCAAACTACATTAATTAACAATGCAATTTGTTATAGATGATAGTAATTCAGGCAAATTTTAAAAAATGGTATCATCTGTAATTTTATTAAAAGGGGTCAGGTGTCATGGACATTTAAAGATGGCCAATTCTGGTGTTGGCAACAAATTTTCAGATATTTTGAAAGCTTGCCAAATTTTTTTCTTTCAATATTTTTGGCTTAAAGTTGGAAGAAATGTTATTGATGGGATTTTGATGATTTATTTGATTTTGTAACCAAAAATAAGAAAATAGTTAAGAGATATTTAAAACAAAACATGGTAAAAATTAAAAAGTGGGTTATCTTCTATGCCTTAATTACGCATGACATAGTATAACATAAGTACCTTGAAAAATTCATTCATGGTTTGTAATGTTTTCATGTAAAAAACATGTGTCAAATTAGAGCAAAAATGCAAAAAATTAAGGCAAAATTTGTTAATTTCAAACATGGAATAATTTTGTTTATCAAGATTACACTTCAGATCGTGTTCTGCAAACACCAAATTTTATCTAAGATCAAATTACGAATTACAAAATTACAAATTACAAAAAATTACAAATTTTTTATCAATTTGTAATTTTTAAGTGACCTTTGGACAAGTCAGAGGCACCTTCACTTTGATAACTGTATGGTTTTTTTGATGCCTTTATGGTGTAACTTATATGCACAATTTACAATCAGATTTTTGTTCTAATTAGAAAGTTTGTTAGTTCTAAATATGTTGTGCTATGTTTATGCCAAATAAAATTTTTGTCTCTTTCTTTTTAAGTCATATCATCTGTTAAATTTTGTTTAACAAATCTGATGTAGCTTTATGAAAAATGCATTACGTATTATATAAAGGCATTATTTTTAAGATTTATATAAAAAATGCATTACATAAATCCGAGAAATAGACAAAAAAGGTGAATTCAAGAAGACAAATTGGTAGCTATACATAGGTTTACCATAATCAAATTCTGTAGCCAACCAATAATAGAATTCTGAAACCACAACGTCTTTTTGAATGCGCTCAGAATCATATAGTTAGAATAGAATACTTTTATCTTTTTTCATTTGAAATTCAAGACCCTAACTCAAACTTGGGGTTTTCTGTTCATAAACATTAATTGCAATTCTGACTTTGTTACAAGCACCTGGCATGATTCTTGTATTTTCATTGTCACAATAAAAAGTAGTAACATTATTTTTAATTCTATTACTTTTTTTTTGCTGGTGGTTTGCTGCAAATTCTTTGGGAAATTGCTAATTGTTGGAGCTGCTCTAACTGTGTAATCAGAAGCTAATTTACTATGGCATTTCATGATCATGAATCAAAAATAAGTGTCAATAACTATTTTTTTAGCATGTTGTTCCTGGTGTGTTAATTTTTTTTTTTTTTTTTTCCTTTAGATATCAAAATCTTAAGCTTTTTTCTTGCTTTCATATTTAATTATTATAATTTTGCTTGTCACTTCATGTAAGGGAACTTTGAAAGCAATTGCTACTCTTTTTGTTAATTAATTATTAATCAAAGAAAGTTTGCACTTTCTAAAATGAGATTGGCTACACAAAGGCATGCTGTGTAATTTTTTTTGGGGAGTGACCAATTTTAGATACACTGGTTTTTAGCTGACTATTAGGCAAACTGGCTGCACTTATATTTTCTTCACTGTCTGTGTTGTTTCCTATTAGTGCAGCATCATAAACCATACCTGAAGTTTCCTCATACAGTTTGTTCAATTGTGATTTACAGTTTCCACAAACTTTATATCCTGGGATAACTAAAAATTATTTTTCTTTCAGTTCTTCAGCAAATTCTTAGCTGATTACTTGCAAATTTCACCCAATATGTTTTTTGTGAGTTTTAAAAGGGTTACAACAATATTTTTGTAAAAATTCATATCTATCAGGAATAAGGACTTTATGATGTGGACACACAGTTACAACTTCATCTTTTTGTTGAATTAAATCAGTTCTAAATAAAAATTTTTTTTTATCTTCTTAAGTGATGTAAATAATATCATTGCTTTTGAAGTAACAATTGTTACTTTATGGCATTCTCTTTCTTTACTTTTAAGAGTTCCTATGCTGCAGAACTGAACTTCTCTGTCCTTAATCTGTACTCACAATGGCAAATAGTTAACAACTTAACTAGATAAAAATCCTTATACATTTTCAAGTGTGAAATAAAAAAGATAAGCAATGTGAAAACATCTAAATGTTTACAATAATGTATTAGTAATTGAATTGCTTGAAAACTTTGCTTAACATTTACAAAGGTAATTTATACAAAATTACGTTCATTTTAATAATTTTGTTTACACCTTTTTTAATTATCCAGTTGGCAGCATGGTTGAGTAGTTAAAGTGTAATGCTTATGACCAACATGGTCTTGGTTTGAAACCCACTCAGGCCATTCTGTTGTGTCCTTGGGAAAGACTTTATGGCATTTTCCCCTGCTTGGTAGTCTTGGCAAGCAGTTCTAAATTTCAGTTATATCTCTTTCAAATTACAAGTGGACAGCAATATTGTGGCATCTCCAAAAGCAGGTCTGGGTAATTGCTTACCCTATATATTAGCACCTCTGTCACTTTCCTCCGAGTCAGGAGGATAAAAATAGGGACAAAATAAAAAATGATAAAAAAGATGCATTATAACACGTAATATTACTAGTGAAATTAATTAAAATAAATTCTGCTTAAAAAGACCTTTCATATGATGCTTCACTTGCAAAAATTGAGTTATTAAACTTTGAACTTTTGTGATGCTTGACTGATTTTAAAAACTACTTATTTATTTATTTTATCTCTATATTTATCCTCCTGACTTGCAGGAAAGCGACAGAGGCGCTAATACGTAGGGTATGCAATTACCCCGACCTGCTTCCAGAGATACCAAGATATTGCTGTCTGCTTGTAATTTAATAGAGATATGACTTTAATTTGGAACTGCTTGCCAAGACCACCAAGCAGGGGAAAAGCGCCATAAAGTGTCTTTCCCAAGGACATAACAGAATGCCGCGAGTGGGTTTCGAACCGAGACCATGTTGGTCATAAGCACGGCACCTTAACCACTTGACCATGCTGCTGACAGTTTTTTTTCTCATATTTAACCTTTGACCTCTGAGTAAATACATAAAAATTTTGTGGTAAGATAAAGAATTATTTGTAAGCTTTCTAAAGAACTTAATCTTAAGTCTTATCTCATTTTTTAACAAAAGTTATGGCTGTTTCAAAATAAGTTGTATCAAAATCATGACAAGTTATGGTTAAATGAGCACAAAAATTGATTATTTTGAAAATGCTGTGATTTCAAACCACTCATTCAATTTTGAAAAATTAAATTTTTTTTAATCAGGATTCTCTTTAATCTTAATTTTAACAAAATCTGAAACCTTGGGTTAAATAGCCTGATTGCTTTTCAATTAACATTTTAAATTTTTTTGATTGGCTTTTATAACTGCATTTTTTTATCAATTCCATTTGGAATAGAGAAGATGTTCAATTTGTATTTAATAAATTTGATCTATTGTAATTATGCATCAAAAAATATTCCATAGCTATGGCTACATAACCATAATAAATTTTTGGGTCGTTTTAAGAAATTAGTTTATTGTAAGTGATTTTTTTGCTGTATCTGGCAATATTAAACACTATCTGGCAATGACCAATTTGGCAAAGAAATTGAGATTTTGTAAAGATTCATCAATTAAATTGTTCTGTGAAAAAGTTCAGCTACCATTTGATAAAAAAAGAATATTTTATTTTTAGATCTTTAGTTCTCCCTTTTTGAATATCAACATATTTGAATTTTTATCATGTTTATTTCAAATATTAAAAAAAGAATAAGTTCTTCAATAGTTTAAAGCAGTCCTTCTCAACCAGTGGTCTGCAAATGTCTTTAGGGGGGCCATGTACTTTTTACTGGGTCACTTTAATTTGTAAGGTGCAAATATATGATATACAAATCTTTTTTTTTGAAAGATGAAAATGAAGAAACTTGATAGAGAATTGAAGTGATGACTTCTCTAGTTTTTGTAGACAAAAATGAAAACACCTGAAAAGAAAATTGATATAATAATTTTAATTTTTTGGTCTTTAACCAAAATTGGTGGTTTAAAACTTAGTTTCCAAAGCGGTAGTTTTTTAACCTTTATGCATGCAATCATAATAGAGACTGAAATTTGCTAAACAAATACCTTTGCTACTTTGAGGTCAATTTTCACATTTTGCGGCACCTTTTTGTGAAATGTTTCAGGCAACACTGATTCCTACTAAAAATTCTTTTTCAAGAAGCACCATAAGATTTCTTGAGTTGCAATTGGCCAATTCTGCTTTAAATGTAGTAATACTTGGCCACAACAATTGCATCACAAGTTTATTGGTTCTCAATGGTGAAAAGGTTAAAAAGGACTGGTTTAAAGCAATGTTTTTACCACTGTATTTCTTTCATTTTTCATTAAAAAAGACAACAATTTATTTGCAAATGTGCTAAATTTGAAGTTTTGCATAGAAAAGATTTAAAACATAAAAAAACTCTTTAAAGTTGTGAATAAACAATGAAAGACCCTGTTAAATTTTTTGCAATTTTTTTACAAAAAAGATTGTTCTTTACCTAAAATGCATTAACGTCATTTATATATCAATTAAAGATTATTTTAACCTAAACAGTGTTTTGACAAATATCTATTAATATTGTATGTGTTTTATAGTTTGTTGCTTCGTTTTACTGATGACAAATTTGATCCTGATCAGTCAGCAACTATTGGTGTTGACTTTAAAGTCAAAGCTATTTCTATTGATGGAAACCTTGTAAAGCTTGCTATATGGGATACTGCTGGCCAGGAAAGGTTCCGAACATTAACGCCAAGTTACTATCGAGGAGCACAAGGCGTGATTTTTGGTACAGTTGAGTTTGTGTTTTTTTAAGAGTTTTTTTAAGTGTACAATTGGCAAAGAATGGATACTTTAAACCATAATGTTTTGAATTCAGTAGTTGTTACCTCTCTTCCAAGCCATTCCTTAACCCTTTAAAGAAGCCAACCTAGACTCCCACTCTTTATGACCTTTGCTGGTCTCATGTAATTCTTTCACAGGTTTGTGGGCATTGTATCAGCATTTACAGTTCAAGAGGTGGTTTGTGTCCTGTATGTGTGTGTGTGTGTGTGTGTGTGTGTGTGTGTGTGTGTGTGTGGCTATTTTTTCTAGGGGGGGGAAAAAATAAAAAAAAGCAGCTTTTTTCAAAAAAGTTTTTGCCGAGTTGTTTTTACAGAGTTGCCATTTCATATTACAGTCTAAAAATCTTTTTGCAGTGAAATAGATAGATTTTTCCAAAAAGTCATTACTTTCAATCAGTGTCCATAATCTTCATTTTTGTCCCAAATTTAGAGAAGACTAAAAAAAGGTCACATGATCCCTACTTTGTCCTAAATTTAAAGTGCCGACCATAACCAAAATAATAGCATTCACCTTCAAATCTTTAATTTATCTGATATTTTAATGATTGTAGGGGCAAATCTGAGCCAGTGCTTTTATACCTGTGCACCTATACCCTCCCTTTTTGAAAAGGGCAGGGGGTGGGGCAATTTAAAGGGGTCAAAAAAGCAGGGAAAAAATTGCTCCCCATCTCCCTGTTTTTGGTGTCCCTGGTGTTCAATACTTGTACAGAATAAAAATACTGTCAATTTGATTTTTTTGTCTGTTAGCTGGCTTCTTCGATAGAAGTCAAAGGGATAATTTTTAGTTTTAGACAGGGATGCAGACTCTTGCTCAGACTTATCATTTTAGCCAAGACTCAGACGCACTTTAAAAACAGTCAACGTTTCAAGCGTTATTACAGACGCTCTTCGTCAGGACTAACTTGAAATAAAATAGATAAAAGCAATGAACGAAAATACATACAACTGTTAAAATTTTTTTTGAAAATGGAAAAAAGAAAAAGGCAAGTTAGTCCTGACGAAGAGCGTCTGTAATAACGCTTGAAACGTTGACTGTTTTTAAAGTTTTTAGTTTGAATAAACTGAAGATTTTAGTTAAGTCTGTTTACCAGAAGAGCATAGAAAAATTATAAATAACTTACCTGGTAACAAAACCAATAGAATACTCAGACGCACTTCAAAATTTTGCTGAGTTTGCATCCCTGGTTTACAGTTTATTAATGTTTGTGTTTAATAAGATAATGCTTGATAGTGTGGTGCATATTTCAAAATAGGGCAAGTAATAGCTTTAAATTTGGAGATTATTGATTTCTCTTGTTTACTCCATTTGGTGGTAGTGCTTTGGGAATGTTAAAGTTTGTTTTGCTTTTTCTTTAGTGACATTTATATATTGTGTAAATTTTAGTTTTGTGCCTAAGGTGGTTCTTCAAATTTTTGTGTGTTTCCTTGTTGGTAGTTGTTTATTTTCAATGATAGAGTTTTGCTATATTCAGTTGGGTCTGGCATAAAAAATGTAGTTGTTTTGTCACTGTCTATGTGGAGATTGATAATAGGGGCTCATTTCCAGATTTTTTAAAAACTTGGTTTGATGAGTTGTTTTTTATGGTCATTTTTGCAAAAGACAGTATGGTGAGCCAATGTTTAAATTGTAGAAGTTATAGGGTTAGAGTGGTAGTTTATATATTAATAATTTTCATTAAAGCTTATTGACAAGAAAAATTCATCATGACTAAAATTGAATAAAAAACTAAAGATCTAATTATTTTTCTAATATATGAATTAAGTAAGACGAAGTAGATTGTGTGAAATGGAGATTACTGTCGCGCTATGGTGACCCCAAGTAAGGAGGAGCCAAAAGAAGAAGAATTAAAAGAAAAAAAGTACAGCTATTCAAGATAACTATCAAATTTTGAGAAAAAAATTATGAACAATAAAAACCAGTTTATTGCACTTGAAAACGTAGAAACGTGTAGTTAAAATGGAGAAAAATATATCACCTAATGGCATTTTTGCAATGAAAGTTACAGCCAAATGATAGCTGATAAAGAGCTGAATTTTCTATCAATTTAGTTCTATCTTTCTGATTAATATGCAAACTTTCATCAAAATTAGAGATAGAAGGTGAAATTTTGCACTTTTTTAGATATGGTAAAAATAAGTTTCTCACATACAAGATGGCTAATATCTCACCCCTAACAGTTTCAGAAAAAATGTTGAAATTTGTAGTGTGAGTTCCTTAAAAAAAGCTCTTTTACATGTAAAAAAAATGGTTTTCAAAAACAGTGTTTTACAAGACCATTTTTTTACCACAAGATGGTGTATTTGTAGCCTTTTTACAGCTGGTCCCATGTTAAAAATTAGAGTGGTGCTACATTTTGTATGGCAACTACAGCTTTTTAAATATGGCTGAAAATTTGTCCTTGGGTCAAAATGTGGACATTTTGGAACTAAATATTTTCATTATGTTGTAAACTAATATTATTTTGACACTTGATCCATGTAATACACCAAAAAGTTAACAATTTTTATAATCGAAGAAATGCTTGTTTAAAAATGGCTGAAAATGAGCAAACGCTAATTACTGCAATGAGGCACCAAATTTTAATAGTTCATATTTCATAAAGTACAATACATATTGAGCTAAAATTTTCAGTTTTCTTGTCAATCGTAATATACAACATTTTGATACATTTTGAGCAAATTTGGAGAGGGTTAAGCAGGAACTTTTTTGAATTTCAGGCGTTTGACACAGAATGACCCAGAAGTGATCATTTTCCTATTTCTTTTTTAGTGCAGTGTTTGCTACCTTTTTTCACTTGTAGCACACTTTTAAAATTTTTTAAGTTATGTCACACACCCAATCAATAATAAAACAAATTTATTCAATTCAGATAAAACCATTTTTTAAACAATTTAATACAAGCTTGAGAGCTTTTGCTGTGTTGTGTTGTGAGATCCAAGATTTTTTATTAAGATTTTTTCATCATATTTATGCTACCAGTACATAAAAGGTTGCTGATAATGCATTGTAAGTTCATATTTTATAACTTCTTATTTGCTGTAATGGAGTTTAAGCAAGAACCTTAAAACGAAAAAAGCAATTCTGTGTCAAAGAATTGGTTTGGTTTAAGTTTAATAAATTCATTTGAAATATTTTATCTGATGGAGTTTTAGCATTGTTTATACATATTTTGCACAGAGCATTGCAATATAAAGTCTGGGCAAGTGTGAAATTCCAAGAAATAAAAGGATTTTTACCAGATTTAGTTTGCCTGTTTGGTCTTGGAAAATAGAATACTTGCTTACGTAAATGAGTAAGCAAATAAAGGCAGGATGTAAAATTTCTACATTGCTAAACTCATTGTGCACCAAAATCTCACAACCCTGATTTTAATGTATAGTGTTAATAAGGTTGGAATGTTAAGGTTAAACTCCACCTCTTGATACTTTAGTGGTTTGCGTTTAGAGTTGCATTTCTTAACCTGGGTAAACCATTTGCAGCAAGCAATGAAAATACTTAAGTCTATTTGTACTCTCCAAAGTATTTTGTTCCATTTCTAAATGATAACACAGGCAGCTAATTTAACAACCAAAATGTACATCTACAAGGAAACCCAATTTTCTTTTTTATTTTTAAATTTTAGTATTTGATTTTGATTTTATATTTTCAATAACTTTAAATTGGATTAAAGTGAGGTAGAATTTGCAAAAAAGACTGAGAAACATGTTTTTTTGTCTATTTATGTATTTAGAATATTTATTTGGGTGAGTTTGCACAAAGTTTTGTATGCTTACTGTGTAAAATGCCTTGCTTGTGCCCAAAGATTCTTTGGGTTGTATGTTGTAAAAGCCTCTTGTGATTTGGTGGTAGATGTTGTGCAAAGCAGTATGCGTTTAATGTCTGGAAAGTTTTCTGTTATGTATGGTAATATTTATAGGCCTCCATATTCACCAACACAATATCTGCAAATGTACATTGGCATTATTTTTTGAAAGGTTTGATTCCTACATGTTTGATTGCTGTTTTTAAAATATTCAAACCAAAAGCAATTTTTTCTTTATGTAATTTACAAACTTCTTGAAAGAATATGGATGTTATCAAAAACTCCCTTTTGCAATTAAAAACTCTACATGGAACTTCAGATTTAACCATTTCTAATGAAAGTATGCCTGGAAAAATCAATAATAAAACAGTTTTTAATTAAAGCAGATCACTTTTAAGTTAGCTTTGCCATAATTGGTTTACATCTGCGCTTCCCAACCATTAGGCTGCAAAGTGATATCAGACGACCTATGCTTTTTTTACTGAACTATTTTAATTTGGTTGGTGCAAATAGCAACTATTTTGATTAATATTATCCTTGTTTTTTCTTAACACTAGAAGGACGAAGCACATTAATTGATGTGTTTAATAAATCTTTTTTACAAAACTCAATCACTTTGCCCTTTCTTTTATTATTTTTACTGCTGGATATAGTTTGACCAATTTTGTGATTTGCAATGCAAAGGTTATTGAAAAATTTTTAGTGCTACCTAGAAAGACAAAGCACATCAATTGACATAGGAGGTGTTAAGACATTAAAATATTTCTGTTGATCAGAGGTTCTTTAGTAACCAGAAATGAGTCTTTTCTCTCCAAATAAAGTAAGAGCTTCACCCAGTAGAAATCAGGTGGTAAGCACAAGTAAGCCATTTTGTAGTGGTTGAAAATCACCGGTAGTATTTTCACATTAACCAAACTTAATCATTTAGGAAAATACTTTTTGATCGAATACCATTCCAATTGGAAGGAAGCTGGTTGGTCCACTAAATGGCCAGACATGTTTCCATCAGCTTAGTCACCAGGTTCTTGTCAACATTTCAGAAAGAGCACAGGCTCCATTTGGATGGTAATAGATGGGGCAAGATATTATTGTGTTCAGTTGTCTGCTCCTTTATGCCGCACTCACAGACCTCCCTAGAAGCCCTACCCCATTTGTGCATTTCTCAGCAGAATAGACCAATGCCAGTTTGGAGGCAGTTAAGTTTGACCCATGCAGGTCTGGAAAAACTAATCCTGGTGGCATTGAGCCAACATCCCCAATAAATGTATGAAGTCTAGACTTTCACCCCATCTTCCATTCATATTGTGCTACACTGGTGCCTGACTGGGCGGGGTTCTTCAGCAGCAGGCACAGATTGGTGTCTTGATTTAAATTGCCTTAGCTGTCTATGAAGTGAAGATAGGAAAGCCATATAATATGTATTTAGGCTCCTGAGCATGGCAAACTAGAGACAGTACAGATTTTTGGCAGCAAAACTCAGTTGGTAGATGTCTGCTAGATGAAAAGGTTGTTCATTGGTCTAGGACATTAGCATCCAGTCACATGTGCAAGGTATTGTTAACCTGTTAAGCGTCACCAACGGCATATGCCATTTTCGACCAGACATAAAGTGATATTCGACAAAAAAGGAGATGATACGAAAGCAATGTGTTTTTTGAAGTGTGACACTTACAGGTTAATGGTCATGTCAATAAGGCAAGTATGGGCACTGTGACATCAAACAGGTGCACAGTACTCAGTCATGGAATGGACCAAGGCATAGGGAGCTGTGCAAAGTATTGTGGCATCTGCCCCGAGCTTGATCCAGCTAATCACCTTAAAAGCCCAATCCAAGATGTTAACTTGTGCAGTGATTCTAAGTGTGGGTGAAATGGGAGTGCTCTATCCAGCTTTTTGCTGAGTTAAGTGGGATCAGCGCAAAACTGTAGGGCCTGTTTATTGACAAAGATGTTAAGCTTCCATTGTGCCGCCTTGTAAAGATGGAAGGCTGCCAACAATCTTTGCTGTACTGAACTTGAGCTTCCATTTGTAAAGGTAGAAGGATAGGGTTGCCATGTCCTAAGTAAGAGTCCCTCGAACAAATGCCAGTTGCTTGCATAGTGCAAGATGGCCAGGTCATCAGCATAAGCAAATGTTTTGCCAACTGTCACTGGCAGGTCATGTATAGATATTAAACAACAAGAGATCCAAGACTGATTCCTGTGGGATCCCATACTTAGGCATCGTAACCTGCTTTGTTTTTTAGCACCAATGGTAAGAATAAAACTTTGATTACAAAAAAGTTCCATAATCAATGAGACCATGTGCCTGTCCAAAAGAAGACAAATTAGCTTGTGGTGAGGCTGGGTTGCCCTACATTATTGTAGGCTGCTGTAAGATTGACAAGCACAGCACCAGCCTTCTTTTTGGCTGAAAAGTTATCTTTAATTTCTTGCATTAAAACAATGACTTGATCTACAATCGACCTTCTGCACCAAAACCCAACTTGTTCTCTAGGTAGCAGTGAGTTTATAATTGATTCAATGCAGGCATACAAAAGTCTCTCCAAATCTTGAAGGAGACACCAAGCAAAGAGATAAGTCTATAGCTCTTTGGGTCCTCTAATCGCTTATTTGGCTTTGGGATGGCAACCACTTATGCTCACTTTAAAATTTTCAGAAGTTTGAGTTGGCAAATGCATGAAGACAGAAACTTGTTCAACCTGGATTTCAAAGCAGAGCCGGCATGAAATATTGACTCTGGGCTAGAGATTCATGGCCCAGAGCTTTTCCAGACTTTACAAGTTGTATGGCATTGGCAAATTCTTCCAGAGAAAAATCGCCAGATATACATTTATCAGGCATGTTGAAATCCTTCGTAGTTGGGACACCTTTCTAATGACAAGTCTGGCTGACTCATGATTTTTAGTTATTTGTACTCCATTTTTAAGCAACAATGAGGCAATTGTGTTGGTAGTAATGGGGCAGAATGCAGCATGTGTGTGTCTATTTCTGCCAGTTTTAGTGGTAGGGTCATCTTTAGGGTTATACAAGAGGAAAGATTTCCCTTGGCTGCCCAGTCATCCAGGTATTTTCCATCTGGGTTGGTGTAATTATAGCCCCAATCAGTGTGCTGGGAGTTAAAATCACCTGCAGAAAAGACAGGGATATGGGAACACTGGAATATCTGTTAATGTGAATTGCGAAGTTGTTGGCTTGCAGACATCAACAATCTTGGAACCGTCAATGTCCACACAAAACCACTAAATTGTTGATTTTTCCAAGGATTAATCCACAAGAGTTCAGCTAAATTTCTTGTGGACAAACATAGCAAGGCCATGCTTCTTGTTTGACACCCAAACAGCGTGAAGAGTGTTATTACTAGCTAATATGCATTTGTGCAATGAGTCTCTTGTAAATGGATGACAAAGCTTTATATCTGATTACCAATTGGGTGTCAACGCAGATCTTACTTGCACTTTGGCCTTCAACATTTAAATGTAGTATTATGGGTACAGATGGCCCACATCTAGAATTTAGAAATTTTTGAGTTTCTTTTGCTTCCTCAGAACCGAGGGTCAAGCCTTTGACCACCCAGGAAGCACCCAGAATTCCCCATCATTCACTTGGTCATTTACCTGTGATTGGGATTTGCCACATAAAGGTTGATGATACGAGCCCCAATATGTTAATAAGGCATTACAGATTGATATAATTTAAGATAGTTTTTAAATTAATTAATTTTAAATTATCAGTATAAACCTTTTACCAACATAGTTATTATTAGTTTAGTTATTACTAGTTTATGTACTACTTCTTAATATTAATAAATGTTTAATTTCTGGTATTTTTTCAGCTTTAAAGCAATCTGCAATAAAACTGATTATTATTAAAGATTTATAAGGCAATCTCAATCAACTGATTAATTGTGCACCTGTTCTAATATATCATTTTATCAAAATTGTTTGAAAAAGTAGTACTGGTGCAAGTAAATACTTTAATAAACAATAAACTATCAATCAGAATATTAAAAAAATTAAATAAGTTTGTTAATTTTTTAATTAATCAATAAACAAATTTGAGTAAATACTAAAACAATTTTATGTTACTCGATTTAAAAAAAACTCTTGCAACCCGCAGAAAAAAGCAAAACAACTCATTTGGGTTCGTGCCTCGCGGGTTGAAAACCACTGATCAACACAATTATTGTGTTGCAAATAAGAAAATCAAGTTATGTAGACTTTATTATTCAATTAAAAATATAATTGCATGATCTTGAGTTTATATGGTGAATAAATTTAAAATAATCTAAAGACCAAAAAAATACGTATCAATAAAGAAAGATCTTCAATTTCAAAATAGTTATAAACGGTTACACCAAAATCAAAAATGTCAAAGAAGTCCATTGGTAAAGCGGTTGAAATCCGTGATATGAAACAAGATCAATAAAAATGCTGTTTTTTTGCAGTGTATGATTGCACAAGAGAAGAGTCTTTTTCCAACCTATCTGCATGGCTGACCGAAGTTGAGACATACTCCACAAAATCTGGAATAGTGAAGATGCTGGTTGGGAACAAGATTGATAAGGTGAGTGAATTCGCCGAGTTAAGCTGACTTGGTCGAGCTGATGCGCTGCTGTGTTTCCAGGAAGAGCGGGCCGTGACACGCAGCAGTGGGCTGAAGTTTGCCAGGAAGCACTCAATGCTCTTCATTGAAGCCAGTGCAAAGACGAAGGACGGCGTTGAGTGCGCATTCGAGGAGCTGGTCGAGAAGGTGATCCAGACTCCTGGTCTGTGGGAGACGGAAAAAAATAGAACTTCAACTGCAAACTTGAATTTAACTTCGTCGCAGAGCACTTGTTCTTGTTGAATTAATTTTCCGACATATTTTATTGATTTGTTAAACAGCAAAAATTTTTTTCACATTTTTTTCAGAGTACACTTGTTCTGTTAACAATTGCAAGCAGGAAGCGTCAGCAATTACAGGGTTGTTGTTCTGCTTACTTTTTTTTTTCTTTAGCTTCATTGATTTTAATTTTTTTAGTTTATTGTCGACATTAGCTGAGTGAAAAGTTTTCAATGAAGTTGTAAATGATTTGTTAGAAATGCTACTTATGTGTTTGTCGCATCAACCGGCTAAATCAGGGCCGCCCAACTATTTATCTCAATGGACCAAATTGTACAATAGTAATAATGCTGCGGGCCGGACAATTTAGTACCAAGCAAAACAGTGCTCCTTGCATTGTAAAAAAGAACTTCTCAACTAATTTACATGTAACGTTAAAATATTGTTCTATTTGAAGATGCTGAGATAATTGAGATACTGAAAAACTTTCTGCGCACTACCGTTTACGTCTTTTACTCTCGCCCAAAGCAATACTAAAAGTAGAACATTTGTTTATTTTCTGCTTTAAAAAAAGTTCGATATTTTTCGAAAGGTCATCTTCGCACCTTGCCATTGTAAACCAAGACAGACTTAGTTCCTCCACAACACATTTCTTTTCTGGAAACACACGTCTAGTGAACAACTCCAAACAATTCTTAATGAATTCACTATCACTGTAGGCCTAAGCTTTTCTTTTTCTTGAATTATCTCAGATATCTCAAAGCTCAATTCTTTAATAAGCTCAAGGTATTTTTCATATGCATGAAATATATCTGGCATGCTCGAAAACTTTTTAAACTCCTTTATTTCATCAAACCGTAATTGACCTTTAATGCCGTAAAATTTGGCAGGATGTTCTGTGTAATGACGTTAATATTGTTCTCTTTCATTCCTGCTATAGCATTTAGGAAAATCAGACAAATTACATTTTGATTATGTTAAATAACGAAGTACTTTTTGCAACTCGTTGCGGAACAGTCTTCCTCCACAATCAACCTTCTCTAACTTGAAGACATTTAGGATAATTTTTAGGATAAACATTCATTTTAATTAGCAGTTCAACAAGCACAATGATGCAACAAGAGCAAATTGCCACGGTTCGTAGTAAAATTTAATTAGTGTGAGATAGCAATTAAAATAAAAATTGTTAAGCAGGTTAAAAAGAGTAATAAGTAATGGTTTGTCTATTTGACTTTAAAATTGTTTCTTATTTTACCACAAAAAATTCTTTAACTTTTTTGTTTAACTTGTGTTTACTTCACTACAAGTGGGGAAGTACCGCGGGCCGAAGCGCCTTTTTCCAAAACAATCCAGATCAAAACCGCTTTTAATGGCATTGACAATGCAGCTAGTAACTGCACATCATGAAATGTACCTCAGTAATATGAGCACCTCGATTGAGAACCAAACTCTCAATCTCGTGATCACGGGCACAATAACTAACCGCTACGGCGAGTTTTTTGGATTATTGGTGCATGTTATTGTGCTATTTTAAATGTTTATTTGTAAATCAGGTATTTTTATTTAACAAAAATGTTGCGTAGTTTATGAAAAAAGTTGTTTATAAAGTTTTTTCCACAACTACTAACTGACCCAAGCAAATTGTGACAACTTCGAAGAAGAATTGTAATTCATTAGAATTAAAAATTAGGCTTTCGATTTTGTTTAATGTCTTTATTTTAAACAACAAATGATAAAACAATGGATCCTTCGTAGTCTCTGAATATTTTCTGTCTCAAGGTTAAGTTTTACATCTGGTTCTGAATCGCACAAATTTGTTTGATCTGCGGTTTGTTTGATACGAGCAGTGTATAGTTTTTATCTCTATATCAGTGTTCTCCAACCTTTATAAAAAGCGACCCAAGTTAAAGAATTTATTAACAATACCAATACACGCGACCCCAAAGCAAATACAAAATGATTCAACTACAAATTTAAAATGTTAATAGCTATAGATCAGCGGTTCCCAAACTTTTTTTTTCACGGCGCCCTTTGAAAACTTAACAATACTCGCGGCGCCGTAATGAAAAAAAGGTATTCAGTTCAATTACTTCTTTGAACAATCTTTTTCTCCGAAACTCATAGTGTTCTCTAAAAAAAAAAGGTCTCCCACTTCGATTTCATCTCTGATTTCCCTATTTCCATCCCAAAATCAGGATGTTCTCTACACATTTTAGCTTAGGAATTTCAAGTGCAGAATTCCAGTAATAAAGCGACCCCACAAAATATTCAGGCGACCCACAGTTTGACGAACACTGCTCTATATTTATCATCCTGACTCACAGGAAAGCGACGGAGGCGCTAATACATAGGGCAGGGGTGGGCAAAGTTTTTAATAAAAGAGCCACATGTAAAAATTTAAAACTGCCGGAGAGCCGAAAATTTTGCTGAGGTGTTAATGCAAATACATTAAACAAAGCAAGTTTTAATCAAATAATAAAAACCAATACAACGTTGCACGATTTACAATTTTTCCGAGATTTTACCAGCATTAGATCTACTGTGGGTTTCCACTTTATTAGCTTGTGACCCGACGTTGATCGAAGCGACACTTGATTGATGGTTGTTGATTTTTTATCCCAAAAACATAGTAATCTATAAAAATAGGTCTTTGTATCTGTCTTTGATTTCTGAAAGAGGTTTGCAAGGGTGGACCCATGGTACGATGACCCCCCTAAATAACTGACTAGAATGTAAAAAGGCTGCAATAGGCATCTAACGAAACAAAACCATAACAAGAAATCTACTTGCTTCCGCTTTAAAAATATTTTGCCCAGGGAACTTGCTAAAAAACCCTGACCTTGACGGTGACAAAAAAATCATAAAAAATAAAAACAAACTGTCTTCTTACTGATGCTCTGCTTTTGATTAATCTAATTTACAGCAACGAAGAGTTTGTTTAATCGCAGAAACATACAAAATTTTTTTTTTTTATCAAGTGTCATTTCGATCAACTGTCGTAGCAACTTATTAGCTAGTAGCATTTGAAAATCTAAATGATATGAAGTCAAAGCGGTGTGAATTAATTCTCTCAAATTTTCACTTGTTAGATTTGCACAATATGATGATTTTACAAATTTCATTAGAGAAGCAAGCACTATCTTTGTTTCTTTCATTCTAATGTTACCAACGTGTCTAGGCGGGTGAGAAATAAATAAAGGTAGCGCTCGCTTTGCTCAAATTTTTACTGTAGTGTTAATGGTCATTAACAACAAACAAAAAATGCTTTATTTCCACGCTATAATCTGACATAGCACCTAATAAGAAATCTTCGACCAAAATTCAACTGTGAATAACAATTGTATCAATACATTGTTCCGATTTCACTATTATTGTTTAGCTAGAAGAGCCGCAAACAAAAGGTCGGCGAGCCCCAATTTGCCCACCGTTGACATAGGGTAAGCAATTACCCCGACCTGCTTCCGAAGATGCCAAGATATTGCTGTCCGCTTGTAAATTAATAGAGATATGACTAATTTAAGACTTATAGCGTTCCACATCCCTGGTTGCGCAATTTTTGGTTTAAGAATCCTTGATCTATAGGTTAATGTAATAAAAATGTTTACCAATTTAAAAATTAGTAAAAATAATGTTTTTTTCTCATACAAGCGAAAAACTCGTGTCTCTCAGCCTGGCCTGGTCGCATCTTGGAATTCCACCCGCAAAATTGCCGCTAATTATTACAGGAGATCAGGATGCTTGGAGATCCCAACTCTAGTTGCTACCCCTGCAACCCCAAAAAGACAAGCGGGCAAAGCGAAGTACACGAGCATGGAAGAATCGTTAACGTGTGATATTTCTTCCGAAGAAAATTGCGCTAGCACTATTGAAACAAATAATTTCTGGACAAAGGAAGGCGAATTCACTGCAGTTAAGGAAAACAAAAGTTTGACAGAAAAGCGCTACTTTCAAAACAAGTCATTGGAAAAGTACGACTGGTTGCATTATTATTTAAAAAAGCGATCAGTTTTTTGCACAGTTTGTAGAGATTACGCAAAACCTAATGATTCGTCTCCTTTTATCTATCGCGATGACGCTGATGAAATTTAAGCACTGGAAAAAGAAGAAAAGTTGTTTAATCATGCAAGAAGCAGATTCCATAAAAACGCGGGAGAGAATGCAAAACACATTTGTACCAGTCAAGTGGTAAATGTCCAATTAAACAATCGTTTAAAACATTTACAAAATCTTCGACGACAGGGATTTTTTCTAATCTTTGCACAATGTTCTTTCTTCGAAAAGGTCTTGCGATTCGCTGTGAAACTAATGATGAAGCAAACTTAACCCAACTTACTTCAAAGTTTTGAGAATAACTTACGTTTCAAATAGTAGGTAGCCTGGGAGAATTTTCTTTGCTGGAGGTAACTCAAAATTATTACAAAGTTTTAAAATCACCGCAGAAGAAGCCTTTGATAGGAGCGAAAGGGTGCAAATTCGCTTGCAAGAAAGGCGTTCAGAAAAAGAATTCGAGATAATTTACGAAAAAGTAAAAAAACTTGTAACTATTAATAAAGAAGTTGATGATCATCTGCTATCAAAACGCAAAAAAACTAAACCTACAAGCTTAAAAATTGTTTCGTTCAATATTGTTTTCATGTTAAAACATTACTCGACTGTCAAAAACGAAATGAAGCAAACGTTTTACGAAGCTATTGATGCTATATCGGGGTCTTTGGAAAGGCGCTTTCTTCATTGTGATTTAGATGTAGTTGTAGCCATAGGTGGACAGTACCGCGTACAAAAGTACCGCGGTACTCCGTCTAATTTTAGGGTCATTGAAAGTTTTTTTTGCAAGCATTGCGACATGTTTTTGTTTTTCGTATCGATTGCAGCTTCAAAGTAGTTTCTTGATTTACAGTAGTATTATCACAAATTGACATTTGTCAAACTTAAGTGTTTACCAGTACTTTCCCCATCCTTCCGGTAGTAGTTACTAGTTAATTTTAAGTAAGGTCAGGTTTAGGAACGTTTCACGCACTTCATAGCCAGTAGCCCTTTTGCAACTTTTTATTTAGGCTAAGCTTACTCAGGCTAGTAGGGTAGTCTGGGTAGACTAGCATTTTAGTTATGTCTTAAATAAAAATTAAAAAAGTAAATTAAAAATTCCAATTCACTACAATATTTTGGCATCTCTGAAAGCAATTATCTGCTAGATCTTCTGGTTGCTTGCGGACCTGTATATATAGCATAAGCAGGTACGGCATTGCTTAAAAGTTGCCCTTAGTATAACGTTTTTGTACGAGTCTGAAGAATAAATAGAGTTGAAATACGATAAAAATCAATAAAAAATTTAAATCTTGAAAACGAATGATGGGTTTGTGTATGAAGCTTATTTTGTCTTTTATTTTTCAATCAATCTTAATCATGTTATTAATGTGCATAGAAAAAGAAACAAATTTAAAATTGGTTGAAAAAATATTGTTTTAACTTATCCGTTTAAATGTCAGGTTTTGTTTTGACTAAATTGAAGAAAGATCATTAATTGCTTATGCGCTTGAAGTTTTACATTATATAATTAATTGTGTCATTTTTTTATACGCCAGCGTCAATCTATGTCATTCGACTCTGTGTTTTTCTTGAAACTTTATTCAAACTCCATTTTTTTGACCAATTTTAACAGAATAAAAAGAGGTTACTGAAATGAAATCAACTAATAAAATTCTAATTACCACAAAAAAATGGCACAATCGTTTTTTAGTGGTAATATTGAACTTTACGAAAAACGCACCAACAGAGGTTATTTGACTTGTTTTTATTCAAGCAGATGATACATCAAATGTAGCAGAGTTAAAAGATCCCTGCTCCAGCTTTTTTTTTATATTTTTGTTTGCAACAAGAACAAGCAGTGGAAAATATTTTACAACACTACGCACCGGTATTAAAATTTAGCATAAATGACTTGGCGTGAATAGCTATTTTATTTTTATATGTTACTTTCTGTACAGTACAATATCTAGATAGGTGTGCGTTCGTTTTTCCTCCTTGTAAGTTTATGTTTGAAATAACTTAGAATAGCCTACTTTTCTTTGTTGCACTGAGCGTTTGATGAAAATAACCAAAAAATCGAACTATATAGATTCATTTAAAAAGTGAAGTTTTAAGAAATATTTGTCGCGGTTTGCTTGAGGTGATCGAAAATTATCAAAGGACTTCCGTCCTATTTTGAATTATGCTGGGAACTGTATCGAACATTTACGTAAACAAAGTCAAAAGACATTCGAATAGCAAAAATATTGTGTTACGCTTGAGTGCAATATCATTAAGTGGTTGCATAGGCGTACCAGCCAAAAAAATATGGGGGCAATGAAGTTTTGCCCAAATTTTGTGACGTTTGCCCAAATCATAATTTTGTAGCACATTACGGATGGAACAAAAAATTGTCTTGAGATTCGCAAACCAAGAACAAATTTTGTCCTAAAATCATAGTAATCTCTAAAAAAAAAAAGTCTTTATATGCAGTCTCATATTTTTCAAATTTCGACCCAAAAGCAAGGTGTTCTCTACAAAAAAAAAGTCTTCACCAAAATTTGGTAACTATTTTTTGCAGTTTGATCATTGTCACTGTCCTAAAATTTTTGACTTTGCCCAAATATTTTCTTGTCACTGCCCGAAAAATTTCAATTTTGCCCAAATCTTAGAAACTTGGGTAAGCATTTGCCCTCTCTGCCCCCCCCCCCCCCGGCAGGTACGGCTATGATTGGTTGTACCGATGTTATGATACCGATATTCTAATGTCAAAATTCGTACTATAAATTAAATAATTCTGAAACAAACAATGTCGGTGTCGTAAGTTGCAACAAAATCAATATTAAAATTCCAAATTACTCTCGGTAGAAATTTATTTTGATGATAATGACTGTTTTAGAAAATGTTAAGTTGTTTTATACTCTGACGCAGGGATCTTCAATCTTTTAACCATTATGGTCCAACTTTTGTCGAAAAGTTTATTGCGAGTCGCAATCGGTGCAGAAATCAAAGTATCTTCTTTTTTGTTTTTACTTATTTTTAATGTGTTATTTTTTAATGAAACTGCTTGATAACAGGAATTCGGACTACAAATTTAGTTAAAGACCAAACAAAAAAGGTCACCAGTTTAATATATCTACGTGTTTTATTCTTACATATAGCGAAAAATCTCTAGTGAGACAAAAATTAGCCTATTTATTCCGATTTTTCTGCGAGTCATTGGGTTGATTCAAAGCATTACAATAATTTGATCGATTATGTAATTACAAATTCTTTGGTAGGCTTTAACAATAGACTTTGCGGGTCTCGGGTTTGGCAGCCCTGCTCTGACGAAATGTATTAATAAATAATTCAATGTACGGTAAATTTAAAATCAAAAAATATAAGTTTAACTATAAAATATTCTACTATGTACTATATATTTGTTTATTTCTTTCTGTTTTTGTTGTGGCGGAGCAGAAATAAAAGATACTGATACTGATATTGATGTAAGCTAGACTGACCTACTAAAAAAGAAAAAAAGCTTGCAAAAATCCAAAAAAATTTATTTCACCAAAATAATCAATCCTAACTAAATTTTTTAAATTGGGCTTATTACAACATTTTGAAATAATTATAAAAAAGTACGATGTGACACTTAAACTTTCAATTTTTTCTTAGAATGCATTGTATTTCTTTTTATTATATGAAAAGTTCATTTCCAAAATTGTTTAAAAAGTCCAGTGAATTTTAAAAACATTCATTTTTGCTAAGATCGAAGCATTTTAATAATAAAATCAAATTTTGTAGAAATAGAGTTTCTTCTTCTGTGAACTGCAGTAACCTCCCTAAGGGGATTCCAACTGTGAAAGAATTTTACTTTTAATCATACGATCAATCAAACTGCCGAAGTCGTTAACTTTCTGAAACCAATCTCTGCTTTTCGGGCAATTTACAAAATTTGACTACCTTTCGAAAACTTGCTTTTTCAATCCGAAATAATATTTTATTACAACATTTAAGTACCTCTATCCAAAGAGTATGAAATTTTTTTCTATGCTACCTTAAATAACACTTTTGTTTTCTGCTGGGATACAGCTGATTTCAGCTGGGGTCAACAACAAGCTGTAGTATCCTGACGAGTCCTAACAAGGACGAAACAGGTCTGTCGGCATTTGCTTGTTAATTGGCTTGACTATTCTTACTTAATGCTAGCAATGGAACTGCAAGGTTTAACTTGACTTTACCCGATTTGTATTAGCTGACTCGATGATGTGGTCAGCATATCAAAACCACCGTCAGTATGCCCTTGCGGCTTAGCCGTGCTTGTCGTAGTTATGCTGGTAGTCAGTGGTGAATATTCCAATTTAGGGGCCCGAGGCAAGAATTTTTAAAAATTGATGTTGTCTGAGAAAAAAAAGAGGTCTGATCTGGGCTTGCATATTTTTCTCCCAAAATCAAAGTGTTCTCTAAAAAAAAAAAAAAAGGTCTTCACTTCAATTTCATCTCTAATTTCCCTATTTTTCTTCCAAAATCAAGGTGTTCTCCAAAAAAAAAAGGTCTTCACTTCGATTTCATCTCTGATTTCCCTATTTTTCTCCCAAAATCAAGGCGTTCTCTAAAAAAAAAAAAAGGTCTTCACTCCGAATCGTCCTCTGAGCAAACATCTGCAGCGAATCCAAAACTGTATATGCTGTTTTCGAGGGGGGCCCTTAAAATCGAGGGGGGCCCCCAAAAAAAGGGGGGGCCTGAGGCGACTGCCTCATTCGCCTCACCCAATATCCACCACTGCTGGTAGTGCATTGTTTTCATTAAACTATATACGTTATAACATGTACAAAAAAAATTGTGCATGGTCACCGCACCAGTTGTGCAAAAAAAAGAGTGATTATCGTGTTTAATGTGCATATAGTAATTATTGTGCAAAAAAGACATTGTAGCTTTGGAAAAAGTAGCATTTTTGCGTGCAATTATGTCAAATCTTTAGCGCTTTCAGCGCTAAATATGATATATCAGAAATTATAGGACTCAATCTTAGTGTAGTAAATATTTTCTAAAGGTATTGCATTTGCAAGGAACATTCTAATTGTCTAATTATAAAAATGGAAATATTTTGCATAAAATCAAAAATCCACTAAACACCAGATTTCATATTCATACCAATCCAAAAAGGACTGATAAAATTTTAATTTTGTTGCTTTGCAAGCAAAAATATAAAAAATTATCATAACATTTAACGGCCAGCGAAGGTTGAGTAATTTTACTAAATTACCAAAACCAGAGTTTTCCAAAATGAGGTCCGTGATGAGCGCACAGCGTCCCGGTTTGCCCCTAAGGAAATATGGTATGCCTGTTTATAAGCATTTATTTTTTAACTTGTTTTTATTTTTGGGTTTGTTTTATCTTTCCTCGTTGGTTGGGGAGAAAATTGATGTGATATAAGATTGGGGTCCATGATAAAAAAAGATTTGCAAATAGAGATTCGTGACCCAAAAAGTTTGAGAATAACTTTGACTAAACCACAGTAATAGATTATATGGAAATTAGTACGATTTTTGACAAACTTTTTTTAATATAAAAAGTAAAGCAGAAGACAACGTATTCATTAGGCTTTTCATATATCCAAGGCATATTTTATGCGAAAATTCAAGTTAAAAACATATTCACTGCATGTTTTTTACATCCAAAGCATAATTGATTTTTGAAAGTGAACAGTTGTATACCTACGATAATGTTTTTGCTTTGTTAAATACAATTTTTAAATGTCAAATAAAATCCAATGTATGACAGAGTTTTAGTCATTACCATTAATTCGTATAATTCGAAAGTACCGAGTACCGGCACCGCGGTACAATTTTAGCAAGGTACCGAGTACCGGTTTTTAAAAAGTACCGTGCTCACCTATGGTTGTAGCGATCGCCGCATTTTTACGCTTGTGTATATTTTTGTTCGTTTATTCATTTTTTTCTTTTTGGATAAAAAACGAGAGAGTCTTGCGTTGTAAAAAAGCACATGTAGAAAACTTCTTGTACTGTTGGCTAAAAAAATAAAGAAGATCTGTAAAAGTTTGTGAAATTTACATGTAGCTAGATATACTGTATATATATAAACACTAACCGCTACATAGTAAAACACATTCAAAAATTCATCATTTCAACAGCTAACAATATCAGGTCCAATAAAGATGATATTAAACAGAGACTACAACTTGTAGGCAATAGTTGTGGTGAGCATATTTTTGTTTCCGTGCTTTTTGTAATTGTTACGTAACAACGCCAGAATCTTTGTTACCTCGTGCGTTTTTTGCTGAATCACAATTGTATCTGATTCAATCAATCAATCAATCAATCTATTTATTTGTTTTATGCTTCAAAACGAAAAATACACCAATATATGTCAAAAAAAAGTTTTCGAAAGCACAGGAAGGCATGACCATACGGTCTTCTAGTCCAGTGTTCGTCAAACTGTGGGTCGCGACCCCAAATTGGGTCGCCTGAATATTTTGTGGGGTCACTTTATTACTGGAATTCTGCACTTGAAATTCCTGAGCTAAAATGTGTACAGGATGTTCTCTACACATTAGCCTGAGCTAAAATGTGTAGAGAACATCCTGATTTTGGGAAGGAAATAGGGAAATCAGAGATGAAATCGAAGTGGGAGACCTTTTTTTTTTTTTAGAGAACACTATGAGTTTCGGAGAAAAAAAGATTGTTCAAAGAAGTAATTGAACTGAATACCTTTTTTTCATTACGGCGCCGCGAGTATTGTTATATAATAGATATTTGTAAATATGCTAATTGTGACTGGTTAAACTCTTATGCTAGTGAGACAAGAGCAAGTTACGACTACGGATAAGACAAATAGAATCAGGCAGAAGTGACAACCTGTCTACATTTACGATCTGATTGATCAACACAACTTTTTAAGAGTCTTGTTTGTTTTGATGAGCTTGCAGAAGAATTTGCAGACCTACATGTTCATATTAAGTTATTAAACAAAGAAAGTGTGAAAATATACCACGCTTACAAAAAAAACTAACAAAGATATCAACAATGTGCGAAATTTTAAACAAAAAATCGACAAGCAAGAAATGCCTTTCGGAAATACATAAATGCTGCAAACTTACTTCAGCATAGCTCTCGTTTTAGCTTCTGCAGAAAGAAATTTCAGTGTTATGAGAAGAATCAAAACATGGCTTAGCACTATGACAGATAACAGCCTCAGTAATCGAATGTTTGCAAATATTCATAAGAACTTGTTGGACAATATCAATTTAAGAGCCGTTGCAGATAACTTTGCAAAACCAAGCAAAATACGAATAGCCTAAAGATGATTTTGGGTTGCACTGATCGTGCAATGTTAACAATTGCATCATACTTTGATCTGTAGGGCCATTCATGCTCATATAATTACGTTTTTTTGCTTTACAAAATTCTTAACAGTTCTTTAAGTTTTTTGTTGTTTTATCTACTTAAACCTTTCCTATTATTGATAGCGTAAATTTTTCAGCCAGCGCTGTGTTGTGGGTAACTAGAAACTATTTACTGATTAACATGTGGCAAACATTTACTAATATTTCAAAGCAAAATAGATTTGATTTGTATTTATCTGCTTTTGGCTGCCGTGCATCGACGTCGCAATCGTTTAATGTTTTGGTGGTGGTGGTGGTGGATTTACCCGATCCATTCTTGGGGATGGGGGCGCGGATCAACTCCGCGGAGTCCCAGTAATCGGGCGATCCCCCACGGACGGGACCAGAGGTCTAGAAGTGACAGGGTGTGACCGAATATGGCCCGACGCAGATGGTCCAGTACAGAGCAGTCAAGCACGAGATGTGAAAGATCCTGTGGTTCAGAACCACAGTTGCTGCATGAAGAAGTCTCGGCTCGACCAACTCTGTGGAAATAAGAGTTAAGGAGAGTGCTGTGCCCGTTGCAGCGTAAACGGGAGAGAGCACAGCGAGCGGAGCGAGGGAGAGTAAGCTCCTCGGGAGATACTGAAGGGATTTGGTGTTGAAAGAAACCAGATTGGACACTGCGTCTCCAACTGGTGTAGAGGGATTGTCTTTGAGAGGAAATAAGGGGTGCGAGGGACACGGATATGTTGGAGGGATCGAGAGAGGCTCCGGCTTTGGCTAGAGAATCAGCTAAGTCGTTACCTGAGAGGGAAGAGGGTCGTGACTTGGTATCCATTGCAGATGGACTATCTTGGATTGGGATAGAGAATTGAGAAGGGATTGTGTATTGGATAGGGATTTGGGGGTTAAATATGGTAGGGGGGCAGAAAGAGTTGATAGGACAGATAAAGAGTCGGAGAAAAGGGTGATAGATTCAAAATTACATGCCGTGGAGTGAGAGATACATCATTCAAGACACACTTTGTACACTTGATGTGTATCCCTGCACCACTCTGCCCCATCCCGCCAGGTACCGAACCGTCAGTCCAGACAGAGATATCGCTGTGAGATAGAGTGGAAAGGTGGGAGGTAGCTGTGGTGTTGCGAAGGGAGGGGGTCTTTGCGAGAGCATGGGGATGAGAGATGGAGTGAAATTGTGTAAGTAGATGTGGTAGACCAGGGGGGTTTAGGAGGGCAGAGGATTAGAGGTTCACGGGGAAGATGTAGGTTAGGGGTAAAGTTATGTGATCTGGAGAAGGATCTCCATCAGCTCTTTTTGAGACGTGTACGGGGGTTAGAATTTGCAAGACAGACAGACAGACAGACAGACAGACAAGTTTATTTATTTTAATAATTCTCAGTCTGGTTCTGTTTGTCAACAGTTGCTTTGCGTATTCACTGTCGACTACTATTGATTGTTTAGATGATTTGAATTTATTTTTGGCTTCAAGTCGAACAGATATAGATAATTTTCAGTATTCTGATGCAGATTTTAGAAATAATTTAAATGACAACTACTGTATATTAATCAGGTAATTTCGGCAAATTTGAAAAATTGCGTTTATACAGATTTCTTAAATTTTGACAGTAGAGTAGATGTATTCCATTCTTTATTTATGCTTCATTTTAACATTAGATCCCTTCAAAGAAATTTTGAGACTTTTTATGAATCTTTGCAGTTGCTTCCGACTCTTCCACAAATTATTGGAATTTCCGAGACAAAAATTAATGATACTCCTCTTACTAATATTTCTATACCTAATTATATGTTTTTACATGCTAATTCTACTACTCGCGCAGGTGGTTTATATATTTTGAGTTCGATATCTTTTAACTTACTTGGTAAAAATCAACTTAGTAATGTTGGCTGTGAGGATCTCTGGGTTTCTTTAAATTTTCCGGGAGTCCAGCGCACAGTCGTAATAGCTGTCATATATCGTCATCCTAGATCTGATTCAAATGCTTTTATTGAAACCCTTAATAACAAACTGGGTGAAATTGACTGCAATAAGAACGATTTTTATTTAATGGGCGATATCAATTTAAACATTAGCGAAAGTGATTGTTCTTCATCTTCTATTAATTACTTATCTATGTTAGAGAGCAACGGTGTTTTTCAATTAATAACTAAACCAACCAGGGTCACCAAAAATTCAGCATCCTTAATTGATCATATTTTTACAAGCGCTTTATCTCATCCTATATTTCCGGGGATAATTCTTAATGATATCAGTGATCATTTTATTACTTACTGTGCAACTTCTCTAAAAAGTAATCCTGAATCTGTTAAACACAAAAAATATATTTGTAGAGACATTAAAAATCTCGATATAGAAAGTTATTTACTAGACCTTGATAAAAATATGAACGAATTCAAAAATTGTCTTGACTGTATAAATGCCAATAATTTTAATTTCATTTTTGATGATTTTATAAAAAGGGTAAGAGTAATAATCGACTTTTACGCTCCCTTACGTCAAATCTCTCGCAGACAAAAGCGTCTTCGAGCTAAACCTTGGTTAACAAAAGGTCTTCTTGTTTCCATAAAATATAAGCAAAAACTTTACCGTTCCCACTTTTTGTCGAATGATGTAGACAAAAAGACATATTATAAGCAATATTCAAATAAATTAAATAAAATTAAAACCAAAGCTAAAAAAACGTTTTACTATAATTTATTTAAAAATAACTGTAAAAATCCCCGTAAAACCTGGTCTACAATTAATTCAGTTCTCCATACTAAAGACGATATTAAGTCTACTCCATATAAACTTAATATTAACAATAGTACCATAATTGACCCTACTGTAATATCAAATTGTTTTAATAACTATTTTAGTGAAGTCGGTCGAAGTGTTGTAAGTAATTTGTCGAATTGCTCTGCAACCTGCGTAAAGGATTTTTTGATTAATAGAGTCACATCTACTATATTTCTAGAGCCAGCTTCCGTCAATGAAATCCTTAATATTATTAATGAATTAAATATTAACAAAGCTGCAGGTTATGATGATATCTCATGTTATTTTATTAAACTTTCTTCCACAGTGCTTACCCCTGTACTTTCAACATTGGTTAATTCGGCTATGACTCTAGGTATTTTTCCTGAGAAATTAAAGCTATCCAAGGTAATTCCTTTGTTTAAGAAAGGTGATAAACTTGATGTAAGCAACTATCGCCCTATATCTATATTAACATGTTTCACAAAAATTTTTGAAAAAGTCATTTTTAATCGTCTCTTAAATTTTTTTAATAAACATTCTGTTCTGGTTTCAAATCAATATGGTTTTCGAGAAAATTGCTCTACGTCTCACGCAATTCTAGATATAGTAACTTCAACTTATGATAATATTAATAATAACCAATATACAGGAATGGTTACACTTGATATTACTAAAGCATTTGATACTGTATGCCACAAAAGACTCTTGATAAAACTTGACCATAATGGAATAAGAGGAACAGCCTTTAATCTAATACAATCTTATTTAAATAATAGATTGCAATATGTGTACGTAAATAATATTGAGTCCAATCGAAAAAGAGTTATAATGGGTGTACCTCAAGGATCTGTTTTAGGCCCGCTTCTATTTCTAATTTATATCAATGACCTTCAAAATTGTTTGAAAAGTATCCCTAGACTCTTTGCTGATGACACTGCCTTGTTAATTAATGCTTCCAATATAACTGAACTCGAAATCAAAATAAACGATGAATTGTCTAGAGTTTCCCAGTGGATGAATAAAAATTGTCTTACTATTAATCCCTCCAAGTCGCAAGCTATAATAATACCGCCTTTGCTATCACAAGTAGTTTCGCCGAGCAATATTAATATTAAACTTAATTCTAGTATAATTGCGATTTCAGACAGTATTAATTATTTAGGCCTCCTAATTGATTCCAAATTATTGTTTCATGATCATATTCATAAAATTCGTAGCAAACTCTCTCGTGCAGTTGGTATTTTATGCAAACTAAAAAATTTATTTCCTTCTTGTATCTTAAAAAAACTTTACTTTGCTTTTTTTCATTCACACTTACTATACTGTCTTACAATATGGAGTGCTACATATAAAACTTATCTCGAACCATTAAGAAAATTGCAAAATAAAGCTATGCGAGTCATCAATAATATGCAATGGTCATCAAATTCTGATCCTTTGTTTAGAAAAAACAAAATTTTAAAATTAGATGACTTAATCAAGCTTGAAACTTCAAAATTAATGTTTAATTTAGACAGATGTAAATTACCGACTTCTTTTACAAAATATTTCAAACAGGTATCTCAAATTCATTTCCGTGTAACCCGTTCATCAGTCAATAATAAGTTATACTTACCAAGATATCGATCCAATCGTTTGCAAAGATCTCTTAAATATAGAGGAGTTAAATTTTGGAATGATGTTCCTTGTAATTTAAAAAAAAATTGCTACTCCATATATAATTTTGGCTACATGTATAAACGTTATATCTTAAATTCTTATCCTTAAATCCATTAATATTTCAAATCAAACTTATATCTACAGTGGTCCATTTTTTATCTTTTTCTATAACATACGTTTATTTTTATAACTTTAATTAATCGGTGGCTGCTCGACTTGAAGACCAATTAATTATTTTTGGTCACTTCGCAGTTTCCGCATACATTCGGTATAATTATTACCTTTTTTTTTTTTTTTCGTGTAACAAATTACGTCAATTAAACGCACTCATTTTCTTCATTATAATTATTTTTACTGTTATTGTTTTGTGTGCATTATATATTAATACGGAATTGTATGAAATAAACTTGTCTGTCTGTCTGCAAGAGAGGCTATGGAAAAGGTTGGAGGTAGACGGAGGGCTCGTTCAAAGACAGAGAGGGATTGGTGAGTGAGGGTAACTCGTAGTGGAGGTAAAAGTGCTTCTATATAAAGTAGAGGGATAAGAGTGGACGATAGACAACCTGTGATTACTCTACAGGAAGATCTATGCATCCTCTCCACGGAGGTGATGTGAGTAGGAGATGAGAAGGGAAACCAGCCAGGGGAAGCATAGGTGAGGATGGGGCGAATGAAGGCTTTATATAAGGTGCATAAGGATTCTTTTGATGGACCCCAGGAGGCAGAAGCGATAGAGCGGAAAGCACGGAATCGGCTGTGAAACTTTTTCCGTAAGAATAGGACATGATGTTTGAAAGAGAGGGTGCGGTCGAAGGTTACACCGAGAAAGGTTGGATGAGGGTTAAATTTGAGTGGGGTGTTAAGAATGTACAGAGAGGGTTGTATACGTGATTGGTAGGGGTCTAAGCTGAAGAAGCATGTTTCACATTTGAGAGGGTTGAGGGGAAGGCGCCATTTTGAAGACCATTCCACCAGTCTATTGAGGGCAGCTTGTACTATGGAAGTTGCACACTCAACACTCGGCGAGGAGGCCCAGATAGCAAGGTCATCTGCATAGAAAGAGGTCTTAACAGATGTGGGAAGGAAAGTGGGAAGGTCATTGATATATAAAGAGAAGAGAACTGGTCCTAGAACTGAACCTTGGGGAACTCCTCTTCGGAGACGGAAAGGACGACTGTATGAATTACAGATACGGACTTTCGAACGGCGATCTGAGAGGTAGGATCGTACCCATTCAACAAAGCAAAGAGGAAGATCTAAAGAGAGGAGTTTAGAGAGAAGGGCGGAGTGCCAAACTGAGTCAAAAGCTTTCGCAAAATCCACAGTGGCAAGGACTGTACGTGCGCCTGGCTCAGATTGGTGGAAGGAATCTGCGATTGACTGTGAGAGAAGGAGAACCTGGTCTACAGTCGATCTACCAGGTCTAAAACCAGCTTGCACGGGTGAGAGAATGTCTTGTTGTTCGAGAAAATAGGTTAGTCGTCCTAAAATCATTCTTTCGAAGAGTTTAGAGGTACAGGAAGTGAGAGAAATAGGTCTATATGAAGAAGGTGAGTCAGAGGGTTTTCCAGGTTTGAGAATGGGAATGAATGTTGATTGTTTCCAGGTAGACGGGAAGGTGTGCGTTGACCAGAAAAGGTTGAAGATATGTAGAAGGAAATGTAACGCAGATTGTGGGAGGTGGGTTAAAAGAGGGTAGGTAATTTGATCAGGGCCTGAAGAGGTTGAGGTTGAGAGTTGAGAGATAGCTGTAGAGAGTTCAAGTGAGGAGAATGGTGAACAGAAAGTGGAATGCAGGATGTTGCAGTGTGCGGTTCTGATATGATTCATCTGAGCTTTCTCGGTGCTTCGAAAAGGTTTTGGGGTTTGGGTAGAGAAATGGGACTGTAGATGTGAAGAGAGATGGTTGGCACAATCTACAGGGGTATGGCAATTTGGGAAGTTGGGGAGGTCAGAAGTAGTAGGAGAGGGGGAGCCAGAGATGGAGCGAAGTAGAGAAAAGACTTCACTGGGACGGGTTTTAGGAGATAGGCTAGAGCAAGTTTTCTGCCAAGACTTAGCTTTAGCCTTAGTAATCACAGTGGAGGTATATCTGGAAGTGGCAATATAGTGCTGGCGGTCTTCTTCGGAACAGTGTGCCTTTGCAAATGCCTTTCGGCGTTTCGCGACGGCATCTGCGACTTCGGAAGTCCACCAGGCTTTAGTAGGGCGATTGATGCTGCCGAAAGGAATGGCAGAAGTGGCAGCATCATTGAGGAGTTTGGTAAAGGTGTGGGTGGCTTCAGAAAGAAAAAGTGTTGTAAAGTTAGAGGGGGGAGGGCAGTGGGTATTAATATAAATAAGGTAATCGTCCCAGCTAGTTTTATTATAGTTAAATGAGGGGGCGGTGGATAGAGTTAATTAAGGGGGAAGTGGGAATAGTGATAGAGATAGGAAGATGATCTGAGCCGAGGTCCGGAAGGGTCTGCCATGTGCATTTAGAGGCAATTCGGGCAGGAACTAGGGAAAGATCAGGGGAAGAGCGGTTTCCGGTGGCACGGTGTAGTAGGGTGTGATGTTCGGGGTTGTTAAGAGGTAAAAGATCAGAGGAGAGAAGCCAATCAAACAGCTCTTTGCCTGATTGGTCTTCCGGTGAGTGGGAGTCCCAGGATGAATGATGGCTGTTAAAGTCGCCGAAGATGTAGGTGGTAGGGGATGATGGTAAGAGGAAGGGTGAGAAGGATTTTGGGCGAGAGTCGGAAGAAGAGGATCGGATAGGAGGGACATAGACGTTGAAAAGATGTATAGGTGAGGCTCCTTTTACTTTAACTGCGATAGCTAAATAATCGGAGCTGGGGTCGAGGGAGGAGAGGTATTGTGTGGAGAGTGAAGTGTAGGTTAGACCGTTTTTGACAAGTATGAGTACGCCACCTTTTAGGTTTTCCGTAGAGTTGGTGGTTCCTCTCCTTGTCATAGAACGGTTCTTTTGGAGGGTTTTGTAGCCGGGTATGCGGAAAGTGGAGTCAGAGGAGAGGTGTGACTCTTGTATGAAGATGAGATCGTACTGATTATGAAAGAGAAATTGTATGAGTTCAGTACGGCGAGGGCGAATCCCATTAGCATTCCACTGTAGGATTCGGAGGTTGTTTCGAGAGGGAGAGGAAGGATGGAAAGAGGATTGTGTGAGAGGAGAGATGGTATGTTGGGTTTGAAGAGAAGGTATAGATAATGCTGAGGGAGGATAAGTATAAATTAGTTGGGGGTGATTAGGAGGATAGGTGGGGTTATTCGTGGTTGTTTTGGGGGGTTCATTTTTGAAAATATGGTTTTGTGGGTGTTTGTGAGTGAGGGTGGGGGATTTTGTGTGTGAGTGGATCGACATACAGAGAAGAATAAAGATACAGGATTAGGGTGTGAGAGAGAGAGGGGAGAGGTTGAGAAGAGGATGGACACATTGGGCAAGTCCAAGAGTGTCCCGGTGAGATTTTACGAAAGTCAGCAGGAGAAAGACCAGAGCAGGAGAGGTGTACCCAGAGAGAACAGTTAATACATTGTACCGATCTGTTTCCCCAGGTGACTCTACGGGAGCAGACAGAGCAGGGGTCTATAGGGCCAGGGTTGGGGTGAATATCACCACTGATGAGGAGAAGCATAAAGATAAGTATCAGCGGTGGGTGAGATGAGTAGTGAAGAGGTTTAAGGTGGAAGGAGGGACTAAGAAGAGTTATCCGAAAGAGAGTAGAAGAGGTAGGGGGGCGGTCAATTGGGTTTAAGAATGCTGTCCATATGTGACCGCGCATTGGACAGCAGGGATAAAAAATGAGAAGAAGAATTGTCCGGAGGAGACCCTCGGGGAATTGACAAGCCATTTCGACCTCCCCAGTGCAGGGAAGGGGACTGCACCACCACGTTGAGGTGGCTTGTCGTTGGTGCTGTTTAATGTTTTTGAAACTAGCTTTGGAGCCTTTGAAAAAAGTTTAATTGTGGGTATATTGGGTAGGTTTAGGTTTAATAGTTTATAGATTTACTTCTTTTTTTAATGTGTAGTCAACTGAGTAAAATTGTCTATTGCTGCGGTTATCGTAGTGAGCGGTTATGGCAGAGTCAATTTAAAGGCTTTTACAAGATGCAAAACACTTCTAAGATGGAGATAGTGACCTCTGGGTTTATTTGGAAGGGTGGACATTGGGCAAAAATTGATTGCAAACCAAAATAACCGATAAGCAAAATAAAACTTTTTTGAGATACCTGCTTGTTCTGGGCAAACTGAAATTCTATTAGTCAATCAAAATTTCAAATTGCAGCATGGTCGCTAAAATTGGCTTTTATTAAAAGTGTCTTTTTTGAATTTTGCTCCCCTAAAAAAACTCCGGTGTCCCTGCTCATAAAACAGCATCGACTACAATTAAAAGCATCGTGACATATATCGTGATATAGCCATGCACTTTTCGAGATACCAAATTTTTTTATTAAAAATACGAAATACAAGACGTTTAAATGTTGATAAAAACACGTTTATAATTTCTCGAGCACCTTATACGATGTCCAGGCTTCTTGATTGCCATGGCTCAATTCTGTGACTAATGGCAAATTTAAAGAGGGCCGTGACGCCCGAATAACTAAAAAAACGTCTTTTAATAATAATTTTTAATAAAAATCATGGCATATTTACCTGTGAGCTTTGCCCACACCGCTACAATGCTTCTACGAGGGTCAGTCAATAAGTAATGAGACTTTCTCAATTACTTTGGTGTTCTTGGAGTTATGCAACTGAAATTTTATGTGATGATTATGAATGGAGTTGTCATCTTATTTACAACAAAACTTGTTTATTTTCAGATTACTGTAGGTGTGACGATAAATTGAAATGACTACTAGGCTAGGAAACAGCTCATGCTTGGAACAAAGAGGAGTCATCAGATTTCTGTTGGCAGAGAGTGTAAAATCATGTGAGATTCTGTCTAGAATGCAAAGACAATATGGTCCTTCCTGTATGTCTAGAGCAAACTTCTACAAGTGGGTGCAAGCATTCAAAGATGGACGCGAAAGCATTACTGATGATCTGAGAAGTGGAAGACCTGTGGATGTCTCTACCCCAGAAGCAGTACAGGCAGTTGAAGACCTGATCAAATCTGATAGAAGGGTCACTTTAGATGAAATTGCTACAAACTTGGACATCTCCCATGGCACAGTGTACGCAATTGTGCGTGAGAAGCTGCGTTTTTCAAAAGTCAGCTGTCGCTGGGTTCCAAAGATGTTAACGGATGATCACAAAATGCAGCGCCTGATGGCTTCCAGAGCATCACTACGCAGATACAGAAAGGAGGGAGATGTATTTCTATCGAGAATAGTGACAACTGATGAGACCTGGGTCTTTCATTATGAACCTGAATCGAAACGACGATCAATGGAGTGGAAGCATGTTTCTTCCCCAGTGAAGAAAAAATTCAAATCTCAGAAAAGTTTAAGGAAAGTCATGCTCACTGTGTTCTGGGACAGAAATGGGCCGATCACTATCAGTTTCTTGGAAAGGGGCAATACTGTGAACTCAGAGAACTACTGTGAGCTGCTAACTCAAGTGAAAAAAGACATTAAGAACAAACGGAGAGGACTTCAATCAAGAGGTGTGATTCTTCTTCAGGATAATGCAAGGCCCCACACAGCAGCAAGAACCCTAGCCAAAATTGAAGATTTAGGCTGGAAACTTCTAACACACCCACCCTACAGCCCAGACCTTGCACCATCTGATTTTCACCTCTTCGGCCCACTCAAAGAGAGTATGAGGGGAATTCACTTCCAGACTGATGAAGAAGTGAAGGCTGCTGTGAGCAACTGGCTAAGGACCCAGTCCACGGAATTCTATGCCAAAGGAATAGACAATCTAATATCAAGATGGAACAAGTGTGTTGCAAAGGAGGGAGACTATGTTGAAAAATAAAAAAGCATTTTTTGATTACCAGTCATTGCAAACTTGAGTTATTAAAAAAGTCTCATTACTTATTGACTGACCCTCGTATCTCGAATTCAACTCTGATCTCAATCTAATTCTTTTTAAAGGTACATGTAGAAGCCGCAGCGCACCTTCGTTTGGCTCTACACCAGTGGGCGTCTGACCCAAGATGACCCACTGCAAACTATTAAAGCTGACTTGGATTAAATGCGTCAACTGATCCGAAAAGAAAATTACTATACACTGAACAAGACCTAGGTGTTCACGCTAGTATAATATTTTATTATTGCCGGCCACGGCGGGATCGTATCGACGGTTTAAATCGTTAGTCCACTTTTTTTTGCTTTACAATACCACGAATAACCTTCCGACACACTATCGCTGGCGACGACACGTCTATCTGCCACGACGACGATTTCCAACTGAATGAATGAAAACCGCCATCGAAGCAAACGACCACGCCGCAGCCAGTGAAGCGCATCGGATAAACCGAAAAGAGAAAAACGGAAAGGGAGTAACTATTTAGACGCAACAGTACATTTGAAAAACAATTAAAGAAAGTTAATACATATTTGCTTTTTAAACCTTTTAGGTATTTTTGGCCAATCGGTATGATTTATTAAGCTGATCTTTTGATATACCTGCCCGGAGAGACTGAGATTTAAACTCCCATTTGTGACAACTTAACAAAACTACTAAACAAGCTCGCTAATTAGGTAGCCTATCTACGCTGCCCAGTGGACAAACTAGATATAGAAATAGTGAAACATGAGTTAAGTTAAGCCTGCTGATCATCATTATTTTCGGGAAAAACATTGAATTAATTCAGTGTATTTTCCTTCTCCCGCTTGTACTTTTGGGGTTGATGGGGCATTAGCTCGGGTTGGGATCTCCAAGCATCCTGATCTCCTGCAACTACAGCGGCAATTCCGCCAGTGGAATTCCAAGATGAAACCAGGCCAGGTCTTCAACATAATTCCGCCAGCGAGTTCTAGGTCACCTACTAGGCTTTTTGCCATTCGGAAGAGCATCACTAGTTGCTTTTGTATGTTGTTCGCTCGTGGGACATTCGTGTCACAAGCCATACCAGCGCAGTTGCGATCGTTCTATGCGGAGTAGTAGCGGTTCGATGTTGAGAGATTGACAAATGTCAGTGCTTTTAACCATGTCAGTTAAGGATAAACCTCTGGCTTTTTGCAAGAAACCCATTTCGGCCGCTGTATTTGGAATCTCACTCTTTCGGTCATTACTCAACACTCATAACCATAGGTGAGGATAGGAACAAAAGCTGATCTGAAAACAGAAAGCTTTGCGCTTGTACACAGCTCTCGTTTCAGTACAACCGATTGGTAAAGTTGGTGCATTACTGCACTTGCTTTTCAATACGTGAGTCCAGTTTGTTGTCTTGTCTATATCATCACTCAAGAATATGACTTCAAGATACTTAAACTTTTCCATCTGCTGGAGAGTTACTCCATTTGTTTCAAAAGAACACTGGACACTGGACAGGTTATCTTGACAAATGAGAGAACAAATGTGAATGAATTCGAGCTTCGTGCTTTTATTTCCTAGACCACTTGCCCAGAGGTGGATTCCTGGAGACATGTCTCGAGACACGTTTTTCAAACTTTCCGTCTCGTAACCCCAAAGTCTCGTTTCGGTGTCGGACCACTGTGTCTCGAATCCAGGTCGAGACATCGCAGCGTTGTGAGCAAAGGTCAGAGGTGTTATAAATCTCTCATGATTTTTGGTAAAATACAAAATGTACGTTTCATTTAGCCATTCGAGCGTTTTAGTCTTTTTAAAATTTGCATTAGTCACAGTAGTATTGAACCATGGCAATCTTTATCAGGATTGCGGAGTCGAAAGATTATGATCCGACTCCAACTCCTAGAATTTCTAGAATGCCGACTTCAACTCCGATTCCAGCTGCTAGAATTTCAAGGATTCGGACTGTGATTACAACTCCAACTCCCGACTCCCTGCACCGACTCCCCAATAAAGGTAATAGCATTATGCAAAATACGATATGCGTTGTAGTGTTTTTATACAGTAGTATGATGAATTAATAAAACACTCAGAGGTCATTAAAGAAAAAATTAATTTATTATTAGATTCGTAACAACGATAAACAAGGGAGCAGTACATTTTTCTTAGAATTGCATCAAATGTTGTAATGTTATTCAACACCTGCTGTTCACAAACACTTATATACCTAGCCAATCCATGTAAAAATCGAAAATAATTATTGTAGGCTACCCTAGCGTACCGACGGGGGGGCCACTGTGCGATGACCTCCCCCTCAGACCCTAAAAATGTAAAAAATATGAAGCAAAACCAAGCAGTTTTAGAAGCACTAGCGTGCTGTGGCCCTCCCCTGAGACCATAAAAATGAAAATTTTTTTTAGAAATCACCATGATTTTGGGAAAAAAATAGGAAAATTGGAGACGAAATGGAAGTGAAGACCTTTTTTTTTAGAGATCACCATGATTTCGGGAGGAAAATGGCGAAGTCGGAGACGAAATCCAACTTTGGCCTCCCCCTCGGAAACTTTCTGCGTAAGCCACTGGTAGGCTACATGTATTCTTTTTAGACTAGAGGACAAAAACTCCAGGTTTAAAAACATCTCTTGAGTTTTAAAAGTGGCAGGCGCGAGTTTAAGTCACAAAAGTTTGAAATATAATCAGAAAATTAACAAATAAAAAAGATAATGTGCACTAGCGTGAAAAAAAGAAGCGTGTTTTAACAGTGGTGGATATTCCAATTTAGGGGCCCGAGGCAAGAATTTTCAAAAATTGATGTTGTTTGAGAAAAAAAAGAGGTCTGATCTGGGCTTGGATATTTTTCTCCCAAAATCAAGGGGCCTGAGGCGACTGCCTCATTCGCCTCACCCAATATCCACCACTGTGTTTTAAAATGTTTAGAAACTCCAGGTTTAAAAACATCTCTTGAGTTTTAAAAGTGGCAGACGCGAGTTTAAGTCACAAAAGTTTGAAATATAATTAGAAAATTAACAAATAAAAAAGATAATGTGCACTACCTATGTACAAATGATCTTTTGATCCACAACAGGATTTCTTTGGGTGGGTTTGTTTGCCTGTTGGGCTGGTAGAATGTGTTCATGTTTTTGCATATATTTGAAGGACTGATCATAGTCTTCGAGCCAAACTGTGCTATGGTCCCACCAATGCACCGCCCCCATAGCAGCGTTTTATTAAGCAAATAACCTCGGTCTTATATTTTATTTTCTTTCTTTTTTTCTTTCTATTTTTTAAACAACTTTATAACGAGGTGAAGCAACCTTGCTTCTACGTATATGATACAACAGGTCACACTTTTTATCGCAAATTAGCAAGTCACAACGTCAACTCGTTTTGTTGCTTCTCCCTTTTTCTAAACCCGTCTTTCAACAACTAACAAACTTTTCAACATTTTGTTATTTTGTTCATGTGGCGGAGCAGAAATAAAAGAAAACTGAACTGAACTGAACTGAACAATAAATCAGAGAGAACAAAATTTTGTTTCAAGTAAAGCAATCATATGTTGCTCTGCGACTCTGGAAGATAAAAATGCAACCAACGACCTATACTTTAAATTCAATTTAGCCTTTATAATTTTGAAAATTTGATAGCAAAATAAAGAATTTACAGTGGTGCCTTGGGATACGATTGTTTCTGCTTACGAATATTTCGGCTTACAAACCGAGTCTCGAAGAATTATTTGTTTCGAGATGCGACGAAAAGTTAGAGATACGAATCAATTAAAACACAAAGTCAAAAAAAATTACGTAATGTACATGAATTAAAGTATAAGATTACGTACACTGTAAGTTTTTGTGATTGTTTTACACTTTATATTCAGTTCAGTTCAGTTTTCTTTTATTTCTGCACCGCCATATGAACAAAATAACAAAATGTTGAAAAGTTTGTGTGTTGTTAAAGATGGGTTAGAAAAAGGAAGAAGCAACAAAAAGAGTTGACGTTGTGTCTTGCTAATTAGCGATGAAAGGTGTGACTTAAAATATATATTGCACGACTGTTCTCGGGCGGGTTGCAACGAAATTGCCATTATTCATAACAACAACAAATGTGCATAATTTTTTTGTGATTTTATTAATGTCTCAGTGTTTGTTTAAATCAGTGGTTTCCAACCAGGGTTCCGCTAGAACAGTCCATGGGTTCCGCAAGTGCACATTGAAATCCGAGAGTCTATTTTATTATTGTATTGTACGCATATTGTGTAAATACACAGTGATTTTTGATCTATTAAGTCCCATTGCAATCATATAAGTTTCTGTTGCATTCAATTAAGTCTGTGTTAGTTTTTAATAGTATTATATTTTTAATAGTACAGACAACTTCGGCTAAAACACACAGCACGTCATAATGCCAAATGAAAATTATCAATTATGCTACCTCACAATGCGAATTAACTGGTAATGAACAGGGAATTACAGTACAGTAGGCTACTGTACTGTACTGTACTATAATTCTCTGTTCGTTACAGTATCATTACAGTATTAGTTAGTTTGCATTGTGATGTAGCATAATTGATAATCAATTCGCATTATGACATGCTGTGTGTTTCATCCGAAATCGTCTGTAACAATGGTTCTCAACCGCCGGTCCGCGGACCAGCAACGATCCTCGTTATTTTTTTCCGATCAACAATCCGCGAACTAAAATCTATATTGGATATGGTGGTGAAAATAGTTAATTACATCAAGATGAGGCCACTTAAACGTCGACTATTTACGAAGCTTTGTGCAGGTATGGAAGCAGAACATTCCAGTTTAATCCAGCACACAGAAATACGATGGTTGTCAAGGTGAAAAGTATTGTCTCGTTTTTACGAATTAAGAGAAGAGCTATTGACCATCTGTTTTTTTCAAGAAAACCTAAAAGAGTTTGTAGAATGTTTGAGCGATGACCATTGGTGTTCCAAGTTAGCATACCTTACCGATATATTTCATGAAATGAACCTTTTGAACAGTGGCATGCAGGGCAGGAACAAAAATATCTTGTCTTCTACTGAATAAATAAATGCTTTTTAGAAGAAAGTGACAATATGGAAGAAACGCATAGCTGCAAGAAATTTGGAAATGTTTCCAAGTACTCCAAGCAATTGTCCAAAAATTCACAACTAATATTGAACCACTTGCACGCTTTGTTCGTCGTCATCGTTTGAAGGGCATCCACTCCAGGCCAGACACAAACAGAACTGGGGCCGAGGGTTTATCCTTTTACTACCCCAGACTGCTGCACTGCCTGGATCAGATGCTGGCAGCGATGTTATTAAGCCAGCATCGAGTTTCGTCATCCAAAACCGTCAGACCGCGTGCTCCATGTGGTGCCCGATGTATGGGGCACATTGTTAGTACATGGTCTGCGGTTTGCTCTGAGGCGCCACACTCGCAATTCGGTGAAGGAGCGAGACCCCATTTGTGCATGGACGAATGGAATCGCCCAACACCAGTCCGCAGGCGGTTGAGCTTAACCCAAGCTGCTCGGGGTAAGCCAAGGCCTTCTATAACTTCCAGGCCTGGAATCGAATTCAAAATGGCGGCACTACCAGGCTGATAAATAGAAACTAAAATTTTTCCAAACTTCATTTGAAATTGTTATACTATCTACTAAATTAACTCAACAAAGCTCTATAACATTTTTGTTGGAAAATAATGTATTTAAATTAAAATAATATGATAATAATAAACTAATATGTCAAATATTAAATAAATATTAACGAAATTTTAATGTTAAAAAATTAAGCAAAATGCTTTATGATGCAATATTTAAAAAGTATATTACTTTAAAAAATTACTATTTGAAAATAATTTAAATCTCACTCAAAAAAATTAATATTTAACAACATAATGTACAATACGCCAAAAAAATATGGTTTGAATTACTTTTAAAATTTTGAAGCTTTTGCCGCAAAAGCAGCAGCGTAAGTTGTTTTGTCATTTTTACTTATTGAATAGTTATTAAGTAAAATGTTGGAAAATATATTGACACAAATTTTTAAAATATCGGATTGTTCTTTGCCACATGTGGGATTAGAGCACATACTATTTATTTGTAGATAATCGGAGAATTTCCAGAAATTACTGTTTAAATCTAATAATACGGCCTTTTGGTTTTTCAAGTTTAAAAATTTCTCTTCTAAGTTGCTTGAAATACAAGTGTTGAAAATGCTGTACGAAGCCTGGAAGGTATGAAGTAAAATTGAAGATGGATAAGTTAGGCCACCTCTATTCAAATTGTTAAAATATTCATTCAGTGAAGAATCAATTTCGGCATTAATCACATTTTTTCCTGGTGACAAAATTTTTTTACCGTTACTGCAATTCAGCTTGCTCATCACCTTTGAAGCAACAAAGCCAGCCACATACACAAGAACGGGCAAGTTTTCCGTTGCAAAACTTACGGTGATGTATGGAAATTCCTCTACAAAACGTTGATCTAAACTGCACAGGTTTTTGTCAAGGTCACCAACACTTGAAAGATCAAAAAGAATGTCTTTTATAGTTATCTCTCCATCTGCTGCATAAAGTTTCAACATGCTGTTAATTTTTATTTTCTTTTCGGTTTCAAGTATTTCTTGAATAGAAACAAGTCTGTTTCCACCACTCATTTGTCTGTAGTGACCAAATCTACTTTCTAAGTCATCGGTTTGAAATTTTCTCGTAAGAACAAAGTCGACATTCATTGTCACCAATAAATGCTTTAACAGTTCAATCAGGCTTTTCACTGTATGTCTGAAAGCAAAGTATGTGTCAGATGTTAAAAAACCTTCTTTAGTTTGTTTATCACACAATGCCCAGCAATCTAGTCATTCTACCAATTGCTCCAGAAAACGAAAACGTATATTATCAACACTACAAAAAGGTTCAGCATTGCTATTACGCGTATTTCTGCCTTTAAATGGGTGGTGAATATTCACCATATTCCACCACTTACAGATTATTGATATAAAAAGTGACGTTCCTTTCCAATTCTCAAGGTTTTCATGATCTGGCACATAGCATTTCAATGCAGCAATGTTGGAATCATTAAAAATTTTTAATGCTAATTTTACATTCTGTCTCTCTAATGAGTGTAGATGCAAGGCTTTCCAAGTTAGTTGGGGTGCTTTTTTCAAAATCTTACTCATTTCCAGGTTATGAATTACCTCTAAGTCAACAAATGATGCTTGCAGCATATTTCCCAAATTATCTATTTCAGGAAATGTCAGTGTCTTTCTATAGTTTTTGAGATTAATCCAGTTATTTCGAATGCATTTAAAAATATGAACCGAGTCAAATAACAAAAATATTTTGCAAGTAGGCATTTTTTTCAGGCAGAATATCATTTCTAATAATGTCCTCTTCTTTAAAATGTTTTACACAAACAACTGTATGTTTAGAAATTATAAGATTCTCACAAGGAATTTTTCGTATCCACTTTTTCTTTAATTCTTCTTTGGAAGGAAAAGTAAAACAAGTAACAAGACCAGCTTCCTTTTTGCTGTCATAGTTAGAAGTACAATTGGGTACACAGCACTCATTAACCATTCTAAATTATTATATATCACACAATTCTTATTAATCACTATTCACAATCACTGTGTTAATGCAAATTTTAAAAAATGTATTAATTTGATTGCAAACAAAAATAAATAAATATATAAATGTTGCTGCAAAACTCTACACTTGTCAATAATCTAACACAGGGGTGGGAAACCTGCAGCCTCCGCATACCCGAACTGAAGACCTTTTTTTTTTTAGAGATCATTATGTTTTTCAAATTAAAAACTATATCAAACTTCTATGTGGCCTACACCAACTTTTTTTCTTGATCTTACTGTACCTAAGATTTTATGTTATGCATTTGTGTCAAGTATGCCAACAAGTTTGGTAGGGTTAAATAAAACTTTTCTTAAAAAGAATTTAACACTTAATAGTAAAAAAAATGGGTCTTTTTAAAAAGTCACCGTAAGCAATTTCTTTCAATGCAAAATCTCCCTTTCAGCATCAACATGGAATAGAAAAGAAAACAAGAAAAAATGGATTTCTCAAGAAGTGCTATTAACCACAAGGGTATTTGGGTTAGTTTGACAAACAAAAATCAATTACAGAGACTCAAAAAAACAAAGTAAATTGTTTTACAGTGTCTTAAATTTTACAATAAGAAACCACACAGCAGAGTTGGAGTAATTTTAATTTATAATTAAATTGAATATTATTAAGTACATCTTTTTCAGTTATTGCAATTAAATTTTTTTCTGTGTTTAAAACTTTTGACATAAGTAAAAAATTAAATTTATGGGATCTTTATTTTAATTGAGTGCATGTCAAACATATTGGACAAAACTATATAATTTTATAATTTGTAATCAGAATCTATAGCTAATTAAAAGTTTAAAAATATTTGTAATATATCACAATTTAAATAAGTTCTTGGTTGCACTGAATTTAAAAATAATAAAATTAGTTATTTTTAAATTCTAATTAGCATTTTTAAACAAAACTAGTAGTAATTAACACAAATTTTGAAGTAGTTGTATTTATAATTACAATTGAAAAGCAATTATATAACTGATTTGATTTTATTATATTATAGTGTGTACAAAATAAACTAATTATAACAAGGGTAGTAACAATGTATTGGTTTAAAAATAAAAATTTTCTTTAATTTAAAATGAAAATCAAGGGATCATAATTTTAAACAAAAAAATTTTCAATTTAAGAAATTTTTTGTTAACAGTTTATTTGGTTTGCATTGACTAATGGATTCATATCTTTTATTTGAAACCAAAAAATAAAAATCAATTATTATTTGTTATTTGTTGATTTCACATAAAAAATATGAATCCATTAGCCTATGCAAATCAATAATTTATGTTTTAAAGTTAGCTGAAATTTATTTTTTAAACACCACTATACCATCATTTTTTGAACACTAAAATAATCTTTACACTATTGTAATAAATGCTGAATACAGGTAAGTTAAAAAAAATTTGTCATGGGATAAATGACAAAAATATTCTAATTAATTTCTAAATTAATAAAAAATCTAAGATATTGAGAACAAAGCCAACATTATGCAGTAATTAGATTTTAATAAAACCATAAAATACTTTTCACTGATTAAAAAGAACTTAATCAAAAGTACATTTTCTTCCAATATGCTGTTAGTTTAAACACTAAATACCTTAATTTGAAAAAATATAATAATCAAAATAATAATCTTAAAACTCAGCAAGCTTTTTAATGAAAAATTTAATTTTGCTATCTCAAAACTTTTTCCAGCTTTATCAAACTCAGTCAGCCTGGTATGATGACGTCATCGACGCCATCGTGCGTCGATTCCAGGCCTGGAAGTTATAGAAGGCCTTGGGTAAGCCCATCCCAACAGGCCTGACACTGGTCCCGGGCACAAAAGCACGGAGCCTGGAAGCATTTTCACAGTACTCCGCGTTCCATTTGTGATTCGTCCATTCAGAGGCGCGGATGCCAAGTCTGGCAAGGTTGTCCAAGAGATTCCGCGCAGTCTGGATCTTAGTCTCACTTGGCCAGTATCTGAGGACCCATTTAACAGACCATGCAAAATATGATCGGGGTCCAGAGATCCACGGTAAGCCAAGGAGAGTGTCGCTCCCAGTCGGCGAAGCTCAGCTGGCTGGATGCCTGAAAGTACAGGTAGGTGGTCCGTTGGAGTGGGACGCAGGCATCCAGTAACTATGCGCAAGGCGTCATTCAAGACACTGTCAATGAGGCGAGTGTGAGCACTGCGACACCAGACTGGCGCACAGTACTCAGCTGTTGAGTAGACTAGAGACAAGGTGGCTATGCATAGTGTTTTAGCACCAGCACCCCATCCCGAGCCCACGAGTCGCCTCAGCAGTGTGACGCGCAAGGATAGTTTTTTGCGCAATGCCACTAAATGGTGACGAAACGTGAGCGATCTGTCCAGTTTTACCCCAAGGTATGTAGGGGTTGGACAGAACGGTAAAAGTCTACTATTGTTGTAGACCTTTAGCTCACGTTTGGCCTCTCGGTTGTTTAAGTGAAAGGCTGTCGTCACCGTCTTAGTGTGACTGAGCTTCAATCTCCAAGTCTGGAGATACGCTGACAGTGTGGACATATCTTGGCTTAAGGTCCCCTCAAAGTCCTTCCAGTTTCCAGAAGAATGCAACAATGCTAGATCATCAGCATAAGCAAACTTTCTGGAAATCATGGAAGGAAGATCGTACGTATAGATGTTAAATAGGAGGGGAGCCAAGACCGATCCCTGAGGAACGCCGTTTTTAAGACGGCGTAGCCTGCTTTGCTTGCTGTCACCGGTAGTAAGGGTGAAACTTCGATTTTGGACAAGCTCCATAATCATTTTGACCATGTGCTTATCCGGAAGTAGTCTCAGCAGCTTGCAGGTAAGGCCACGGTGCCAGAGAGTGTCATAAGCAGCTGTCAGATCGATAAATACGGCACCAGCCTTCTTTTTAGCCTCGAAAGAATCCTCGATGTTCTGGGTTAGCAGAACAACTTGATCTACGGTTGACTTCCCGCGTCGGAACCCAGCCTGCTCTTTAGGGAGCAGTGGATCGATTAATGGTTCAACGCGGGCGTAGATAAGCCTCTCGAGGATCTTGTAGGGGACACAGAGCAGAGATATCGGTCGATAACTCTTTGGGTCCCCCACGGGCTTTGCTGGTTTTGGGATCGCGACCACAAGCGCTCTTCCCCAGATCTTGGGAATTTTGAGTCGGCGCAAACAGGAAGAAATGAAGTCACGTAACCAGGACTTCAAAGCAGCTCCAGCATGGAGTATAAGCTCGGGGCAGATGGAATCAGGACCCGGAGCTTTACCTGGTTTTAAATGTTGAAGGGCAGCAGCAAATTCTCTCTGTGAAAAATTGTCAGAGATATTTACTGCGTCTGGTGTTGTGGCCCTCCAAAGGTCAGACACTTCTTGAAAGACAAGTCGAGATGACTTGCAGTCAACAGCCTCGTATTTCCCATTTCTAACCAGCTGAGATGCAATAGCATCGGCTGAAACGGGACAATGACGAGGAGAGTGTCGTGACCTACCAGTAAGGTTGTTCAAAATACTCCACGCTTTTCGACTAGAGTGTGAGAAGTCAATGCTCCGAACTGCTTCGGACCATCGATCCCTCCGTTTTCTGTCAAGCTTGGCAAGCAGAGTTGTAGCAGCCAAACTTGAGTCGTCTCCCTGAGGAGACTGCAGAAAGGTTTTATAGAGGGATTCACACTCTGCATCCCAACACGGAATATAGTTGTTTCGATATCCGCGTGGGATAGTCTTTTTGGCTGCTTTCTTAATGATGTTACAGAAGTACTGGTAAGCCGCATCCACATCAAGTGAATCAGGCGGCAACAAAGTCTTTGCGAATTTATTCGTCAAAGCAATGTAGTGACTCCAATTGGCCTTGCGGAAGTTCCATCGCTTAACAGGCATGCTTGGCACTGCCATAGCAAACCTTGGTGGTGTAATAAGCGAGGGTCGATGTTGTGACCTGGGAAACTTCTCAAGGACACGTCTATCCGGTAAGCGACTGTTTGGACCTACGCTAGCGAAAGCTAGATCTGGATTGGTGCCAGTGTTCCAGCGGCCGGAATAAAAACTGGCAGCGTCCTTGGCATTATATAGGAGGGCAAGACAATTAATACTTGCCCAGCCAGCCAAGCACTCACCATCCGGACTGTTGTCATCATAACCCCAGTCAGCATGACGACAGTTAAAATCGCCAGCGTACAGACAGGGGTGAGGAAACACTGGGAGATCCAGGGTTCGCAATCGCGTTGGCGGTGGTTTGTAGACGTTGACTATTTTATAGCCATCAACGTCCACACACAGCCACTCGATCTCCGATGTCGGTGGAGATTGGTCCAAAAGCGTGTATCTTAGTCGCTCGTGGACAAACGTGGCAAGGCCATGCTTCCTGCTTAAAGAAGACCCAGTTAGTTGGTAGTTTGGTAGTACCAACTTCTCTGCATCAGTGCAGTGGGTCTCCTGCAGTAGGATGACGAGTGCCTCAGACTGCATAGCGAGGTGATGAAGAACGTTCATCTTGCTTGCAGTGAGGCCTTCGATGTTCAGCTGAAGAATAGTGGGTCTTCGGAACTTGTTGGCAATGTGCCCTGAAAAGGGCAGTTTTATCCTGACATTGCCCCGTCCTGAAAAGGACGTTTGCCGATTAACAGACCCACACTGAACATCGGAATGGGTGGATACCCTTCCGTTTTGGTAGGTTCGGTTTCGGTCTGTCATTTTAAAATCAATGAACAGACTTACTCACGGCCCAGGCTCACGCTTTGTTAATAAATCTTGACAAATATTTTCCATCGATATCTGTTGACCAGTATGACTGGGTTACAAGCCCATTTGTGGAATTTGAGCCATCTGAAGAACAATTCACATTAACAGAAGAAAAAGAACTTGCCAGTATTTCAAGTGATAGAATATTAAAGTTGAAGCATTCTGAGCTTAGCTTGGATGCATTCTGGTTGTTGGTTGAAAAGGAATATCCTGCAATTGCCCAAAAAGCGCTTCGACTTCTTTTGCAGTTTTCAACCTCCTACTTGTGTGAGTTTAGATTTTTAGCTCTGACAACAATCAAGCACAAGAGGCGAGCACAATTGCTGTCTGTGGAAGATGAACATCGTGTGTTTCTGTCAAAAACACGACCCAATCTTAAAGAGTTGTGCAAGAAACATCAGGCTCAAGTTTCACATTGAATTTTTTACGCGAGTAGGCCTAAATGTAATTTTTTACAGTTTGTATTTTTATTGTAAATAAATCTGAATATGAATATTTTAATCTCATTTTATTAATCAAATGATATTTTTTGCATAAGAAATCAAATTATTGCACAGGGGTTCCTCAATCCTTTGGAATGTTTCATTGGGGTTCCGCTTCACCAAAAAGGTTAAAAACCACTGGTTTAAATGTATATCATTAAATATGTGCTTATGATATCCAGTTTTTTCCTGGTAGCGGGGGTATAATATTCGCATTTTTTAAGACTGGGTTTGGGTAGGTAGGAACAGATTATAGGCCACTTGTATGTAAATCTTGCTTATGCATACGAATAAATCACCTTACGAACGCCGTCCCGAAACGAATTAACTTCGTATTTTGAGGTAGCTACAATAAACCTACTTGTTTAATTATAATTAGGGCAACTAATTTTTGATCAAAAAATCTTGAAATTTTGACTTGAAATTTTACAAATTTTGACCTTATTTTGACCAATAAGTTTATGCGCTTGCAACTGTACAAAATGCAAAAATTTTATTAGAAATCAAACTGTTAGTAAGAAAGTCTTCTTGTTTCCAATGAAATAACACAAAAACGAAAAAACATGAAAGACTCAAGCAAACTACAGGTAAGAAACAGGTAACGAAAGTTGCTCGAAAAAGAACAAGAGATGAGTATGTAGTATCTTTCACTATCCTGAAGTCACTGACAGGATTACGCGGTGTTGCCTCACGTTACCATCTTTAAAGTTTTTAAAGTTTCTGTCTCTCGCCAGAAGTTTTCGTAAGATAGAGAAGCTTCTCTGTACTGACGCAGAGGTTGCTTGGGAGTTGCTTAGCAGGCTGTACAAATGTGGCGAAATATCACCTCGTCCAATTTTCACAATGCAGTTAATGTCATTCCTTGACATTCTTTCTTGAATATATCTTCCAATTTGGTAGCTATCAACACCAAAGTCAAGGGACGTCATTTTTTGGTAAGCTTCTCGAATGGTGCAACGGCTGTCTTCCATCTTCTAAATTATGTGAATTAGTGCACTGTACTGCTCTTCCATTTCTACAAGTTGAGTAGCTAAGTTGGGAGCTTTTACAGCCTCTTGAGCACGCCGCACGAGGACACCACCATCATGGAAGCCTTCCAGAATTTTTCTTACTTCTGGAAGATTTCTTGAGTAATAGAAAGCAGCTGTCAACCAACTGCCCCATCTAGTTACAACTGCCTGTGGAGGTTGACCAATGGAAATAAAAAACTCTTCTTCGTCGTCGTCGTTTGAAGGGTATCCACTCAGGACTGGGGCCGAGGGTTTATCCTTTTACTACCCCAGACTGCTGCATTGCCTGAATCAGATGCTGGCAGTGGTGTTATTAAGCCAGCATCGAGTTTCGTCATCCAAAACCGTCAGACCTCGTGCTCCATGTGGTGCCCGATGTATAGGGTACGCTATCAGAACATGGTATGCGGTTTGCTCAGAGGCGCCACACTCGCAATTCGGTAAAGGACGAGACCCTATTTGTGCATGGACGAATGGAATCGCCCAACACCAGTCCGCAGGCGGTTGAGCTTAACCCAAGCTACTCAGGGTAAGCTCATCCCAAAAGGCCTGGCACCGGTTCCGGGCACAAAAGCACGGAGCCTGGAATCACCTTCACATTACTCCGTTTTCCGTTTGTGATTTGTCCATTCAGAAGCGCGGATGTCAAGTCTGGCAAGGTTGTCCAAAAGATTCCGCGCACCTGGCACAAATGGGTGTCTGGATCTTAGTCTCACTTGGCGAGTATCTGAGGACCCACTTAAAAGACCATGCAAAATATGATCGGGGTCCAGAGATTCACGATAAGCCAAGGAGAGTGTCGCTCCTAGTCGTCGAAGCTCAGATGGTAGGTGCTTTTACGCAGCCTGGGCCGTGAGTAAGTCTGTTCATTGATTTTAAAATGACAGACCGAAACCGAACCTACCAAAACGGAAGGGTATCCACCCATTCCGATGTTCAGTGTGGGTCTGCTAATCGGCAAACGTCCTTTTCAGGACGAGGCAATGTCAGGATAAAACTGCCCTTTTCAGGGCACATTGCCAACAAGTTCCAAAGACACACTATTCTTCAGCTGAACATCGAAGGCCTCACTGAAAGCAAGATGAACGTTTTTTTTTTTTTAAATTCATTGTTTTTCTGGTAAAATCAGAGGCAAGTAAAACTTCAACAAATACAAAAGGTCCGTTGGAGTGGGACGCGGGCATCCAGTAACTATGCGCAAGGCGTCGTTCAAGACACTGTCGATGAGGCGAGTGTGAACACTGCGACACCAGACTGGCGCACTGTACTCAGCTGTTGAGTAGACTAGAGATAAGGTGGCTATGCATAGTGTTTTAGCACCAGCACCCCATCCCGAGCCCACGAGTCGCCTCAGCAGTGTGACGCGTGAGGATAGTTTTTTGCGCAATGCCACTAAATGGTGACGAAACGTGAACGATCTGTCCAGTTTTACCCCAAGATAAGTAGGGGTTGGACAGGACGGTAAAAGTCCACCGTTGTTGTAGACCTTTAGCTCGCGTTTGTCCTCTCGGTTATTTAAGTAAAAGGCTGCCGTCATTGTCTTAGTGTGACTGAGCTTTAACCTCCAAGTCTGGAAATAAGCTGAAAGTGTAGACATGTCTTGGCTTAAAGTCCCCTCCAAGTTCTTCTAGTTTCCAGAAGAATGCAACAATGCTAGATCATCAGCATAAGCAAACTTTCTGGAAATCATGGGAGGAAGGTCGTACGTATAGATGTTAAATAGGAGGGGAGCCAAGACCGATCCCTGAGGAACGCCGTTTTCAAGACGGCGTAGCCTGCTTTGCTTGCTGTCACCGGTAGTAAGGGTGAAACTTCGATTTCGGACAAGCTCCATAATCATTTTGACCATATGCTTATCCGGAAGTAGTCTCAGCAGCTTGCAGGTAAGGCCATGGTGCCAGACTCTTCTTGACCTGTTCTTAATGGTCACTGCTTTTACCCTGGCAACCAACTCATCAACAGCAGGGTAGTTAGCTCTCGCTTTCAAAGCACAATTATGCAGAAGATGAGCCATGCATGTTATTTGAAAGAGTTTGGTATATGTTTTTTTTTAACTGGACTCCAGCAGCAGTCATGTATCTCGCTCCGTCAGTTAACAACAAGCAAAAGTTGGGCGATTCCATTCATCCATGCACAAATGGGGTCTCGCTCCTTCACCGAATTGCGAGTGTGGCGCCTTTGAGCAAACCGCATACCATATTTTAATAGCGTGCCCTATACATCGGGCACCACATGGAGCACGAGGTCTGACGGTTTTGGATGACGAAACTCGATGCTGGCTTAATAACACCACTGCCAGCATCTGATTCAGGCAATGCAGCAGTCTGGGGTAGTAAAAGGATAAACCCTCGGCCTCAGTCCTGTTTGTGTCTAACCTGGAGTGGATACCTTCAAATGATGACGACGACGGCGACGACGATGACGACGACGACGAAGCAAAAGTTTTCTCGTGCAACACCAAGAGAGTGAACTGCATCGTCAATTTCTCGAGTTACGATGTTACTGTTCACAGACTGCGAAAAAGTCTTACAGTTGAATAGTAACGTTTTTTCAGGAGCTGTCAACTTACCAACTAAGATATTCAAAAACTCTTTGCCATTTATGTCACTCTCATCCACAACTTAAAACATTTCTTGGTCTTTCAAATAATCTTTCAATCGTAATGCTTCTTCTTCAGCTAACTTCTCAACTTTCGAACGACATTTTCCCTCGGAAGGTAACGGATTACCAAGCTCTTTAAACAAAGATGACAGGTGGCTATTTCTCAACTTGTGCAATGATATGTCAGCACAAAGAAACGTCTTAGTAACTTTTTCTGCAAAATCCGGTATAGGAGTTTTAAGAAATGTTTGCGTATTTGCCTTTTCATGTAAGAAGCCTCTTTGGTGTTTTGCACTGTCGCTGTGTGAATCTACCATAAACTTTTTGTCGCATTTTACTATGCAGTCACAGACTTTGCAAAAAAGTTCACCTTTAGGTGTTGAGGTAAACTCAGAAGCGTATTCATGCAATATACTACGAACTTTGGAAGAACATGATTGCTTAACCTTAGGCATGATAGCTCAAAGCAAACGAAAACACTAGTAAACTAAAACTCAACACTGTATGCAAAATGACTTGACCATTTAACTAACCTAGAAGAAAGACCACATTACCTGCCTTCTACGTCTAGTCTACTTAATACTCAATCGCCCATTACTTGGCAATACAAAACTATTATGTCACAATTTGCACAATAGACCAGCTGAAAGCTGAGACATGTGAAAATAATGGTGGTAAATCAACCAATCCAAACGGCAAAATCTAGCCTAGCACAACCTACCTAATTTATTTGTGAGTCGTGACACGCAAATAATTAATGTCGAGAAGAAAATGTGCTAAAAATTTTTTTGACCTAACCCTGAATTTCGGCTTTTTTTTGAATTAATAACTTAGAAACCTCTCATCGCATCAACCTGAAATTTAGTTTGTGGACGTTCATCACTTCTAAACAAGGCAGAAAAAATATGACTTTATCGACTTTTGGTTGCCCTGTAATCATCAAGGCTAAACATGGTTGCTACTAAATTTTCATTTTACAGAAACCCATTTACTATATGCTTTAAGTAAAAAAATTAAAAACGCGAAGTAGGATACTTACTTTCGCATCAAATCATCAACCTTTTGAACTGCTTCTTTGTACATTTGTGGTATTAAGGTCATTTGCAATGTTTTTCTTGTAACAGATGTTTATCGTCGTTCCAAAAATTTTAAAAAATGCCAAAAATGGGAATTTTCCGTGATCGAAAGAGAACAACCAACAATTAAATCTTTGACTATTGGATTATTAATGGTCTTTCTCCTTGGATGCTTTTCATTGAAGGCAGATTTCTTTGTTGATTGAGATGTCGATGGTTTAGATAAATAATTTGCATTTAACTAAAAAAATCCACAGTGGTTTGGCCATCATTTTGGTTTGCATTTGATCGCATTTAGTATTCTTTATGTTTTGCCGGATGCACTAAACGCAAGTGTCGATTGAAAGCGGACGTTGTTCCTAATCGTTCCGAGATTGTTTTTCGCTTTAAGCAAAATTGACATCCAGCCGAACGCTTTCTATTCAAAGCTTTGTCATCAAAAAACTCAGTATAATTTTTAAATCCGGAGAGTACAATTGCAGATTGCCCCGACATTATTTTTTATTTACACTGCAACAAGATTTATAAATTTGATTGAGAATCATCATTTTGAAATGAAATTGGGTCATTTGAAGGCAATGAGTGGTTCGCATAAACAATGGGCTCAAGCAATGATAAATTTACAAGAAAAATAATAAATTCATAGACGTTCTACTGGAATTACTGAAAAAAGACTCTTTAGCTAACCTTCTACATCAGGGATAGCGAACCTTTTTCATAGAACAGGTCAAAAATTGACAATTATATCAAAATTACCATTAAGTGGGCCATTCGCTTTACATTTGGCCGAAGTTCAAGGTAAAGACCAAAAAAATTTTTTTTTCACTTTTGTTCTTTTTTTTTCTTTTTTTTGTTGAAATGAGAGAATTCTGCCAGAATGACAGTGGTTTATATAAGACACATTGGGCTTAGTACTTGTAATTGTTAAGTGATTGTAAAGATTGTGATGTTAATCCTTTGTAAGTCAATAGCGCATGCTATGGTGATTGCTAAGAACAAAAAGCTCAGTCATATATGCAGTTGATTTGGTAAACAAGTTACAAACAAACAAACAAGCAAACAAAAGAACAAACTTTTTGTGATCAATATGCTGCCAAAGTGATAAAGAAATATTTACCAAAATTACTAAATATGATACACACAATGTACAAGCACATAAAAGAAAAGTAAGCATTAAATTCTATCACACGTTCTCATAAGCAAGATTAAAATAATAAGCTTTGAGGCAAGACTTACAATTTGACAATGAAGTTGCATATTGTGATAGAAGGTGGTAAATTATTCCATACAGTAGGAGCAGAATATCTTAAGGCATTTAAAACTTTGCAATATTTAGGAAAAGGCAGAGGCACAAGATGATTACCATGATTTGAGGTACACAAACCAGTTTGGGGCTGAGACAACACAATTAAATCTTTCAGATAATCAGGTGCATTACCATGTATTCATTTGAATACTGTCAGTAAAACTTTATACAGAAAACAAAAATGAACAGGTAAAATGTGCAATTCTAAGGCAAGTTTAGTAACAGACATCTTCTCTCCAACAAAATCTGTGGTTAGCATACACAAAATGAACGGATCTCTTTTACTATTGGCCATCACCTTCATTTTTAAAACTTTTTTCTTCTCTTGATTAAAAACTTTCTCTTATTATAAAAAGTAAATTTTTGACTTTCTTCACAGTATCAAAATTTGGGTCTTTTCAAGAAGTCACTGTAAGCAATTTTATTTATAAAACTGACCCGGATTCTCCCTTTGTTGCTATTATTATGTTTTAAAAAAATCTTTTTTCTCTTGGGTTTTTTTATTTCATCTTAATACAATAAAGAGGATTTAAAGTTAGTAGCACAAAAATGCTTACAGTGACTTCTTGAAGAGACCCCAAAATTCAAATAAATATTAAAATCCAAAGACAGTGAAAAATGAGTAAACACTCTTGTCACTTTGCACAAGACTAGGGTATTTATTTCCATAACATCTGTCTTGTCAATGTTTAATTTGAGAAAATGATAATGCATCCAACCATTTATTTTTGATGAACAATTTTGGAGTTTGACAAGGCAATCTTATCCATAAATTCAAATCTGTTTGGTTGAAAGTTAAAAAACAATTTTAGACTTTGTTATGTACAACTCCCTAGATCAATTAATTACTGAGCTTACTCATCGTGATGGACACACTCTTGATTTGCTACTTTGTAATTTATTTGGCAAAAAATATTTGATAAATTATTATGTAGGCATGCCTTTTAGTATCTCTTGTGACCACTCATTGATTCATTTTTCATTGCTGTGGGAATCAAGTTTTTCAACCTCCAAAACATATCGCCACTGTTTTAAAAAAGCTGACTTTAGTGTCATTTGATATTTACTTTAACTAATTGGACAAAAATTATTCATTTAAGTAAAGATGTTGTTTAAGTTTTTTATAATAATGTTATTGATTATCTGAAGTCAATAATAGATATCTATGTTCCATATCAAGCTATCACCTACTAATCCAAAAAAAATTCACAGCTCTCTTGTATCTTAAAAGAAAAAATTAAGCATTATCGTAAATGTAAAAGTGATGTCAGTCAGTCAGTCAGTGTTTTTTTATTCTCGATCATTATTAAACAGTTTAACACAAAAATTATAAACATTAAAAAGATCAAGAAAAGGAAGAAGCAGCACAACGTCAGACGTTAAAACATGCAAATGACAAACAAAGTAAAAGTACAAGATAATATAAAGCATGGCTGCAACACCTTAATCATATAAAGACATAAGTGAAAAAAGAAAAAAACAAAATAAATAAATAAATACGTAACAATAATATTATGAAACAAACTGAACAATTAAATAACCAGTGCATGACTAGGCTGCGTAATGGTGATGGGTGGCACAGCTAGCCAAGACGGGAATTTAGCTCAACTAAGCAATTCCCATCTTGGCTAGCTGTGCCACCCCTCATGTCTTATTGAAATCTAAATATAAAGCTAAATGTAAGCAATATAATGATTGCATGAAACAATAGTATGATCAAATTAAACTTTCTTTGTGTGACAACAGTAACCCAGCAAGATTTTATAAGTATGTCAATAGAAAAATGAAAACTAGATATAGCATACCTACCCTCAAAACTGCAGACTCAAACATAGCAGCTTCTGATAAAGATAAAGCTAAAATGCTTAATGATGCTTTTCATAAAGTTTTTACTGTTGACAACAATACTAAAGTGAATTTAGCAAGCTTTTCTACATACCAGTTACCTCCTAAGGCAGATATTGAAGTTGTCCTGGAAGATATTGTCAAATCTGTTAACAATCTGAAAGCATTATTTGCTAGAACTCCAGATAACATTCCTGCATTCTTTCTTAATGAAATTGCTTTCTCCATATTGCCTGTATTGGCTCACCTCTTTAATCTCACTTTATCTACAGGTATTATACTCTGCCAATGGAAAAAGGCTATCATAACACCTGTTCATAAAAAAAGTTTCCGTGACTCTCCATCCAACTACAGACCTATTTCTCTTACCTCTGTAATATGTAGGATTTTAGAAAACATTATTGCCAATAAGGTAATGGATCATTTGCTAACTTCAAATATGTTGTCAGAATATCAATTTGGCTTTATACCAAATTGATCTACTTGTTCACAGCTATTAACAACCCTTAATCACTGGTTTACTAATCTTGATCAAGGTGTTAATGTAGATATTGTCTATAAAGATGTATCTAAAGCTTTTGACACTGTTCCACACAAAAACGTACCAGATGTTTTAAAATCTTATGGAATACTGAATAATGTTTTAAACTGGATACAAACTTTCATTTGTAATAGGAAACAATGTGTTTGTGTTAATGTTTTATTGTCATATTTATCCATCAGTAATGGTATCCCACAGGGCAGTGTGTTGGGACCTATTTTGTTTATTATTTATATTATATATAGTGTATATTATTTGTTGGCAGCGTGTTCAAGTGGTTAAAGTGCCAGGCTCATGACTAACATGTTCTCAGTTTAAAACCCACTTGCGCCATTCTGTTGTGTCCTTGGGAAAGACACTTTGCAGCACATTTCCTTGCTTGGTGGTCCTGGCAAGCAGCTCTAAATTACAGTCACATCTCTTAATCTACAAGCAGACAGCAATATCTTGGTATCTCTGGAAGCAGGTTGGGGTAATTGTCTGCCCTATGTATTAGCGCCTCCGTCGCTTTCCTGCAAGTCAGGAGGATAAATATAGAGATAAGATAAAATAATAAAAAATAAATTAACCATTTAATAAAATTTTGTCATCCCCACCATTCCAATAGTGGCATCTATCTCTATCCTGATGACATTAAAGTTTTTAGCGTTGATTCTACTGACTTACAAACCAGTTTGGACAGCATTCAGTCATGCATGAACAATCTCCAACTTCAACTTGCTCTGGACAAATGTAAACATCTACCTATTCATCAAACTCATGATACCAATAACTTATATGTATCATGTAACAAAAATATTTCTACTTGTTCAATTGTTTGTGACCTAGACATTTATATTTCTATTGATCTCAAATGGCATAGTCACATTTCTAGTATCACTGCTAAAGCCTCAGCCAGAGCTTATTAAATCCTACACTCTTTCAGCAGTAATAATGTTTGGATATTGCTTAAAGCATATACTACTTATGTTAGACCTATTTTGTAGTATAATAGTGTGATGTGGTCTCTTTACCTAAAAAAAGATATTATTAAAATTGAATTTGTACAAAAACAGTTTACTAGAATGATTTGCAAGTGCTGTAATTTACGTTTCTCATCTTACTCTAATCTATTGTATATGCTGAATCTTAAATCATTGGAATATTGACTACTTGAATTTGATATGGTGTTTTTGTACAAAATGTATTATAATATGATTGATTTGGATTTTAAGACTATTTTATAAAAAATGACAACTGCTATGACTTGTGTAGACATACTCATTGTATTAGACCTAAAAGTAGACCCCACACTGATCATTATAAAAACTTTTTCATTCATAGAGCTTACAAAATTTGGAACAATCTGCCTAAAAGTATTGTAAATGCTACCAGTATCACCCAGTTTAAATGCAAATTAAAAAAGTTTAACCTTCACCAGATTTCTTCCCTAGTGTTTGCAAATGCTGGAATAGCTACATATCATTTTATTACTTTTTTTTTCTTTGTTAATATATGCATGTTTTTTATTTTTTTTATTTTTTTAATTTTTTTATTATTATTATTTGGCTTGTTTTGTTTTCCTATTGCTTTTCATTTACTAGTATGTATAATTGTTTTAAGCATATTTTGTTACATTTTCTTGCTGTATATCTTGTCTTTTCTTGCTTGTTAGAGTGCTTGGGTGTTGACGTAGGCACCATAGTGTTGTATACAAATAAACTGAGTGTCATCAACATAACAGTCAAAATGCATGTTGTGAACATTTTGCAAGCCTTTAGTGAAGAGTATGAAAAGAAGGGGGCCCAAGTATTGATCCTTGAGATACACCAATATGTTGATTATGAACTTGTGACTGTGAGCCAGCAGTAATTACAGAAAAGGTACATGAGTCAAGGTAAGAGTGTAACCATTCTAGTATTTTATTGTTCAATCATAAGTATTCTATAAAGACAAAAAGCAATTGATTATGATTCAGAGTATCAAATGCAGCACTAAGGTCTAACAGCATGGGGAGAGAATTATGTAGACCAGATTGATGCTGGTTAAAATTACAGCAGTCACCAGATGATAAATCATTGTGAATATGGGTAAGGGCTGTTTCACAGCTGTGACCAATATGGTAAGATTGGAATTGGAATTGACAAAAAAGATGATTATAATTCAAATAGGATTGTATTTAAAGGTAGACACATTTTTCAATCAATTTAGAAACAAAACTTAAGTTACTCACAAGGCAAAAACTTTTATACTCTTTTGTGTTTAGGTTTGATTTTTTTAGAACAAGAGTTATGATGGAGTGTTTTAGACAGGAAGAGGCATGTGATTCATTGAGTAATGAATTATCAATAAAGTGCGAGATAGGTATAAGTACATCCTAATTTCAGTTCTTTTAGTTGGCATATATTACGATGACATAGGGTAGCTGGTTGTTTTATGAATCCATGCTTGCAGTCTGATTAATGGTGGCTCTAACTTCAGATTGAAATCTTGGGCATTTTTATTTATTTATTTAATCTCTATATTTATCCTCCTGACTCACAGGAAAGTGACAGAGGCGCTAAGACATAGGGTAGGCAATTACCCCGACCTGCTTCCAGAGATGCCAAGATATTGCTGTTTGCTTGTAATTTAACAAAGATATGACTGCAATTTAGAACTGCTTGCCATGACCACCAAGAAAGGGAAAGTGCTGTAAAGTGTCTTTTCCAAGGACTGTACAAAATGGCATGAGTGGGTTTTGAACTGAGAGCCATATTGATCATAAGCATTAGGGTGGGCTGAATAGAAAAAAATTTTTTATTTTTAAAAGGCAATCATTCTAGTTTTTGGGTTTTGATGCAAGAACACTATTTATGATGAAAAAAGCAATGTTTATCATAAATAGTTGACCCACTCCACATAGAATTAAGTGCAAATTTTTTTCAAATTTTCATGATTGTAAAAGAAAAATAGCTAAATTTCTTTTTATTTTACATGCAAAATAAAAAGTTTATGCATCAAAAAGATGCAGAATTAAATTTTAAACATCTTTTATTCAATAACATTTTTACATAAGTCATTTTTTGCAAAAAACTGTATTTTTTTAAAAATTAAGTAAAATTATGATTAGTGTTGGTCTAATAATTACAAAAATATACAAAATAAGAGCTAAAATTAATTATACACTATAATCAGACCATCTCTACAGTCATGACCAACTACTGTTTTGTGTTTTCGCAGTTTTTTTGGAATGGGTCAACTAATATGAGAGACCATTAACTTTTTTTCATTATAAATGGTGTTTCTACATCATAACTTAAGTACTGGGTAGGTTGCCTTTTTAATTTAAAACTTTCAGCCCACCCTAATGAGCATGGCACTTTAACCACTCATCTATGCTGGCATTTGTTACTTGTGGTTGTGTGACCAACAGCATTTAAGCAAAAGACAAGATTGGAACTTTGAGCACAATTAGAACACTTATACTTCTCATACTCTTTATTTGCCTTGCATAAATGGTTTTTTGAGAGGTGATTTTCTGAGTAGTATAGAAAAATTGTCTTGTTTTGATTTTTTAAGGGACAGAGAGATGATTTTTTTTATAGTTAATGATTGACAGATAGCAATTGGATATAGCATTGGATCAAGTGTATATGATCAGAAACTTTACAAGATGACAAATTAATAAAGGTTTTGTCACCATTATTTCGTAGATGTTGCTGAATGATGGATCAACTTTTGCAAAAACAAAGCTCTCGTTTTGTTGTTTGTCCAGACTAATGAATAAAATGTCAAACTTCTTCATTTGGTTCTTCACTAAATTTTAAATGGCTTCATTTTTTCTCAAAATAGTTTGTTTCATTTGGATTAATCCATTGGGATTGTTGGCATAAGAATTTGTCTTTAAACCAGATATTTTTTATTTTAGGTAAGAGAAGCTTTGAAGAATTGTCCTACTCTCAACAACAAATGCAGATTTAAGATTATTTGCTGCCATGTCATAACTCTTTTGATCAGGAAAGGACAAATAACCTTGGCCTTTTTTTAATTAATGTTGCTTTGCTAACAGAAATGTTAGGCAACTGTTTGGGCAGTTTCTTCTTGACAACATCAGTGCATGTGGCCTCATTGTATAAACTGCCAGCTTTGTTGGGTTTAATTAAAAGTGCATGCTTTACTGGAGGAGCTTTGTTAGTATAAGACTTGATTTTTTGTAGAGGTTCCTTATTTTCTATGAGTGTATCAAGAACTGCATGCACAACATCAGTCTTAATTTTTTTTATTATGTGTTTTGAAGTCAGTTTGTAATTGTTAAGACCTTTAGGAGTCTGTTTAAAAAGTCACTTTAAGCGATTTTTTTCAGTTAAACTAACATAAAATCTCCTTACAATACCAGTATGGAATAAAAAAAAAAAACCAAGAGGAAAAGGATCTTTTTAAGAAGCAATAGTAACCACAGGGGACATCCAGGTTAGTTTCACAAACAAATATCACTTCTTGAAAAAACTTGATCTGTGCACCTTTCCAATCTGCAATAGAGGTATGCACATGCAATCATTTGCTTTCTGTTTAAAGACAGAAATTTTTCAGTAACCATATCTTAACTGTGTGACCAAAATCAATACTTCAGCACAAAGTGATCAATTTCTGGTTGAGCATGCTTAGTCAGAATTTTAAATATTAAGCTTTTGCAGAGTACAATTAATTTTGATGGTGCTTTGGGTTGTGATATGTTTAAAGTTTTAGTTTGTTTTTGGCCAAACAATTAAAAGCAGACTGCATGATGGTTTCAAATTTTTTGTGATTTCTAGCATATTTTTGGTGAACCATGCTGAGCAAGTGTGTATGATAAATCAAATACACCAAGATTGGTGTGTGACAAGACCTTTTGTTTTTGAGCTTGTCTGAAGTAATTACAGAGTAGCATTGGACAGCTACAGCTGTCATCACAAAACAAAGTTCAGTTGGTATGGACAGTCCACCATGGTCAGCTATTTCAAACAAAGTTCTGTGGTTGGCAAGAATATACCCAGCAATGTTAGCAGCAGGGTCAATAGCTGCCACAAGTACAGCAAAACATGCAGAGCACGTTCTTCATCTAATGATACTTTGACCAATATATCCACTCACAAAGTAAGCAACATTGATGTTAGACTCAGGCACGCTGTCTAAATTGGGCACTTGTTGGATGAAAAGATCCTGAAGCCATCTGTACTCAGTGTTTCCTGTAGCATACAATGAGGGTTTGGAGAGGATTCAAGTAATGGCAGATTGCAAGCTGCAAGCAAACTTTATTGCTGCAATGTAGTCAAATTTGTATTTTCTTTTCAGCCTCAAAAAGTTGTTTGATAGATATAAAGAAATTTGCTCCATTGACCTGCCTGTGCCAACCAAAATGACCTTCCAATGGATTGGACATGAATTTTTCAAGCACAACATATGAAAACCCATGCTTCTGTAATAAGTACTGTGCTATTTCAATTATAGCTTCAATACTCTGAATGCTCCTAAATGAGTCAGCCTTGTCAAGGTTAGGACATTAATAGTTGCTTTTCAACCACTACAAATTGGCTCATTTCTGGTTCCTATCTGATCTTTATTGGGTAGAGCTCTTGCTTTATTTTTGAGAAAAGATTAATCTTGGCTTCTTGGGACAGTCAATCTTTCAGTTTACTCACGAATTGGATGGTCAGATTGCTGCTTCTCGGGGGTGACATACACCCAAACTCTGGACCACAAACACACAAATGGGTTTGTGACATTTGTCTCAAACCTATCACTAAACATCAAACATCTATTTTATGCAACTACACAAAGAACCGGGTGCATTTAAAATGCTCCCAAATCACAACAAAGGACTACAACAACTCATGGTACTGCACACTTCACAGCACTTTTAACCACAGAGCACAAATGAATGCAACATCATCAAAAAACTTTATCAAAGTTCTGCAACTTAATGCAAATGGCATCCCTAAGAAAACAGAATCACTCATTAAAAACAACTACTCATTAAAAACACACAAACTGACATCATAACAATACAAGAGACAAGACTTAATCAATCTCACAAAGCACCAAACATTCCTAACTTCACACCTATCAGAACAGACTGCATGCACAAACAAGGAGGAGGCATCCTAACTTACATCAAAAACAACATCAGTTTTTATCAAAATTCACCTTTCCACATCACAGCAATTACATATCGCAAACATGTACATTCCACCCAGCTGTTACAAACAAATGACTCAATCACCATATTTTTCAGTTAATAAGCCAAGGCTAATTTTTAGCCCTGAAAATAAGGGCTTTTTCTTTATACCACCCAATAAGCCAAGGCCATTTTTAGAAGTGACAAGTTTCTTCAAAATGATTTCTTAGTCTTGTTTCAATGTCAGCATGCATGTTAACATCCACCAGTAAAATACAAGTAAACTTAACAGCCACTACTAAATTTCATTTATTATTTAAAGCACATGAAAGACTTTCATGAAATATTTTATTGAAGTATTAAACTAGCAATTTGGCTAATAAAGTGAAAAAAAACTTGCTCTTAAAAAACATTTAATTGCAGTAAAATTGATTTTTCTAAAATTTAGTTACACCTTCGTATTATAGCCATTTAATTGCTTGCATAAAGAAAATTAAAGATTTTGGCCTTTGGTATTTTCTGGTTCAAAGCTGATGATCAGCCAATAAGCCCACCCCCAAAAATCAGTCCAACATTTAGGTCCAGAAATTTGGCTTATTAGGCAGAAAATACAGTTTATCCAGCACATTTACAATCATAACAAATTTTCCAAACACAATCATTACAGCAGATAGATGTTAACACTGACTTATCATTATGGTACTCACCAGCTGAAGACCATAGCTGAGAACTGATCGAAGATGTCCTGCTTAACTTCAATCACATTGAAGTTTGAGCAATATTTTTATGTCTACCACCCAATGTCTACCACCCAATCAAACACAACAACCAACTTCACCAGACATAACTACTGCTTCAGCAGACTTGCAAGATTGCACTGGCTGGCAGACCATCCACTTCCTCACATTCGATTACTTACCTTTACTCACCACCTTCAGTATACATCACAACACCAAAACAACTCACGCTTACTTTACTAAAACAATAGCAAAATATTAAAAGACCAATTGGACATCATCATAGATGACACCTGCATTAACACATTGACTTTTTAATTACTTGCAATAATTAAGTGATTATTATTTACATTTGGTTTATGCAAATTATCTAGTAAAAAAATAATTTATATACATTAGAATAGAATGGCAATTATTTTACTGTTACCTGTTGCAAATATGGTTATCTGCAGAAATTGCTACCACAAAAAATATCATTAAGTATTGGGTTGAGGAATATGTTCGTAGCGTTTTTTTATTTTCTTTTAGAATGATTTTTTACTATTTGGCAAAATGTATTTATTCGATAGAGCTCTTTCTACTGTAAAAAAACTGTGCTGATTGTCTTTTTGAGTATTTGAGATTTTATTATTTGTGAGGCTTACATATGGAATATCTAGGGGATAAAAAGCACCATTTTTGACACATGCTATTCTTTGCTTTTCTGAAGCAGCTCGGGACGTTTGTATGGTATATGGGGAAGGTGTCATAGGCAAAGTTCAAAAATGGCAATTTTGACATTGATGACACGCCCCCATTGGAAGACCTTCTGAATTTTACGAAGACCATCTCAAAGCACTTTTGAAGGAGGAAAGTTGCCAAACAAGTCATGAATTGGCTGAAAAAATAAACTTTGATCAAAAAACGATTCTCAATCATCTTCATTTAATGGGATTTGCTGAAAAATTGGGAGTCTGGATGCCTCATAAGCTGAGCAAGAACAACAAAGAAAATCACCTTCAAATTGCTTTTTAACATCTCGCCCACCATCAACCAACACGTGGTCACAAACAGCGCTTTTTGTACTGAATCGTCATGGAAGATGAAAAATGTTGCCTATATATAAATATGAAGCAAAGAAAGAAATGGGTGGCTCATAAAGATTTTTTTTTTTTTTTTTATTTTAATCTCTATATTTATCCTCCTGACTCGCAGGAAAGCGACGGAGGCGCTATACATAGGATAGGCAATTACCCCGACCTGCTTCCGGAGATGCCAAGATATTGCTGTCCGCTTGTAATTTAGTAGAGATATTACTGCAATTTAGAACTGCTTGTCAAGACCACCAAGCAGGGGAAAGTGCCGTAAAGTGTTTTTCCCAAGAACACAACAGAATGGCGCAAGTGGGTTTTGAACCGAGACCATGTTGATCATCAGTCCGGTGCGTTAACCACTCGACCACGCTGCCAACTAGATACGATAAAGCCGAGAGTTAAGCCTGACCTACATCCAAGGAAGACAATAATCTGTGTTTGGTGGGACTGGGAGGGCATGGTGCACTGGAAAATGCTCAAAAGGAATACCACGGTCAGCAAGGAGCTCTACATAGCCCAGCTACATTGCATGAATGAGGCTATTTGACTGAAAAGACCCCATCGACAAGGCCAAACCATACTTCTTTATGACAACGTTAGGCCTCATGTTGCACAAGTCGTCAAAGCTGCACTCCAAGAGCTTGAATGGGAGGTCCTTTAGCATCTGCCATATTCTCTGGACCTTGCACCCACAGATTACTATCTTTATAATTTGAATATCTTGACTGGACAATAAAGGCAAGTACAGTTTTTGAGGAAATACTGTTAATCCAACAAAAGCACCATTGGAATATTCTACTCTTTGAGTAGTGTACACTTCATTAATGATTAGGGTTACAACTTTTTCCTGCCCAGAAAGATTGCTGTCCTTTTCTCACATAAGTCAAGTCAACAGCACCACTGGTAACAGTTAAATTAGAATGGTAAGTTTGAAGTCAACACATTGAAGGCAACCTAAACAAGTCACATAAGTTTATACAATGCATGCTTGTTAACTGCCACAAAAACAAAGTGGTGATAGCAGCAGTTGAGTAACATTGATATTGTTTAAAAATGTGCATTAGCTTTAATTGCTCAGTGGCAAAGATAAGTAAAGGTAAATGCAGCAAGTCATCATTTTCTGAATTTTTTACAACCTCAATGCAGTTATCCAACAGCAAAGCAGTATCAAAAAATTGGTTTGTAGATTCTTGAACAAGACTTGCAAAATGCCAGTATGTTTAATATTTGTGTTATTCTTTTCAGTGAATCATCAGGCAACAGATGAGCATATTGAGAGAAACGAAAAAGAGTGGATGCACAAATGCTTTTATATTTAACCCTTTGTTGCCAGATCTTGCAAATTTGCCTCATAGCACGTATTTGTATTTTTTTAATTCAAAAACTTTTTTTTTTCTGCAAAAATCTGTTTTCACTAATTTTAGACATTCCTTTTTTTTGTGGCAACATTTGACACAAAAAATTATTTTGTATAGGGCAACACTGAGTTTTAATATCAGAATTAAAACTGCTGACTCATTGCAAAGCTAGTGGTGTTTTTTAAGTACACTTGTATTTAAACAAGAATTCAAACTGCTTGTTATGTTTCATAAATAACGTTATTTTGTGCTGTTTTGATTAAAATGATGTTTGTCAAAAATCATTCATTTTGCAACCTTATGGTCAATTGTCACAAATTTGTGACACCCCCTAGAAAGTAACCTATAAGATGAAAAATTAAATATTTTGATTTAAAATCTTAAATTGCACTCAAAATGAGCTGTATTTACTTACTTTTGATTTATTTTGGGTTATGCAAAAAAATGCTGATTACGAAAGGTTAATTGCTCATTAATACCCAAAAACAAGCAGTGAGGGAGCAGCATTTTCATCTGCAGGGGAGTCTTTTTGTTATTGATTGTTATTGATGACACAACTGTTATTGATTAAAGGTTTAATCTTATCAGAGCATTTTCCAATCCACTCAGCAGTAGGCAAACAGTCCTACAACTCATTGCAGCTCCTTGCTGTTCTTTGGTAAAGAAAGCTTTAACTATGTCTCAACTTGTTCCAGATCAGGCTTTAAAGAATTTCTGTTGATTTGATAATCCAGCAATTTTCAGAAACTAAAATCCCTTAAAATAAACTGCAATTGCTGTCTGCTATTCAGCACAAACAAGAAGTGATGAGAGACACCTTCATTAGTGATTAGTGATATTAGACAGTAATTAGATCCTTTGAAAGCTGTAAAAACTTCAACTCCTGTCAAATTAATTTCATTATCTTCACAATGATTATTGATCTATTGCTACTAAAGTAGTATGTTACTGTGCTACTAAAGCTATTAAAGTTTTACTGCAATTTTGCAGTGGTGTCTGCTATTTAGCACCAACAAAAAGCAATGAGAGATGCCTTTATTAGTGTGCTAGCATTGCCTGAAATATGTCAGCAAATTTTAGAAAACCCACATTTAGATTTGCAAGCAATGTTGGCAATAGCTTGATCATTAGACACTGCCAGAAATAATTTTTTTCACTTCAACAATCTTACCTCAACTTCATCCCAATCTTATACAACATCAGTAAAATCTGCAAAAGATAGTCTCTGCATGGATGCAACAGTGGCATTAATGCATAGAAAGTGCCAATACTGTGGAAACAGTTACCATGCTCAAAAGATTTTGTCCAGCAAAAAAGGTAAAATGCTTTCAGTGTTTAAAATTTCAACATTTTGCTAAAGTGTATCGCTCATGTCACTCACCAGTTATAAATACATCTGCCACCTTGATGTCAATAAATGAAATGCAAAAAATTGAAAAAGCCAATAAAAGAGTTAATGCTTCAGTAACTATCAATGGCAGAAGTACAAATGCTCTGATTGACATGGGGTCAATGTTATCCCACATTAATGAAAACTTTAGTAAATTGCTGAAACTAGATTAAATGGAATAAAGCCAGAAGATTACTCTTGCAACCAGTGATTCATATTCAAAAAGTTTAAGAACGTGTCAAGTAAATTTAGAGCTTCTGGGTCAGAATACAAAAACATTTCTATTACTGTTTTGAAAAATCTCATAACCAATGTTATCTTGGGTAGAGATTTTATGATGCAACATCAAAGCATCAACATTCACTTTGGAAGTGTGAAACCTACACTACAATTAAATGCTTTGGAAACCATAAAAACTTCAACTCCTGTGAAGTTATTTTAATATCTTCACAATGATTGTTGATTTATTGCTACAAAAAAGCAACAATACTTATGGCAAAATAAATCGTTTATTTCGTCAGAAATAATATGGCTATTGGCTGATGATTTTATTGAACAAAGCAACTTGCCATGGTGATCACAACTGCTAGTGTTCACTCAAGATAATTACAAGAAATGAATGGTGATCGATTACAGTTGGACAATTAATAAGTTTACCTTTGTCAATTCTATTTGAATAAGCATCTTAAGTTAATTAAATTGAATTGAAACAGTTAATTAAAGAAAACTTATTATGAGAATTTAAAGATAATCATTCTTGATTACTGAACAGTGCAAGCATATAAAACAAAGGTGAAGCAATAAAACAAATTACAATCCTTCAACAAGTAGAGTTTGATTCCATAATACAATAGTATATTAATAATACAAAACATACGATCAATGATAAACATTGGAATGTTTTCCTTAAATGTACTCTAATATAAGAATTTTATGATGGATGTGGGTTTTGAATTATATTGCATGGAGTTCTTGTGAACTGCCTCTGACCATTGTATTTATAAGTTTTGTTTTTTGCTTTTTAAATAACTGTACATTGTGTGTTGTTTTTACCTGAAGAAGTCTTCTTTATGAAATGAACAAAATGTTGTATATGAGTTTTACTGTAAGAAATGTACACATCTTTTATTGTATTTATTGAAATTAAACTGGCCTTTTAATTTATACCAGATGAACATGTGATTTAATTAATCATTTGTTATCTACATAAAGTGAATCCTGAAACCTATATGCTGCAATGCTCACTGTGTTTGTGACACACACATGACACTAATCACCTCTTAAACTGCAGTCAAATACTAATGCAACACAACACTACTAGTCTGTGGAAAAAGCCTTTAGAAACATCAGAGGTAATTCTAGAGTGGGCATTTTAATTGGCTTGTTTGAGGTGTTGTGCTTCAAAACGAAAAAATACAACAATATATGTGACAAAAAAATTTTTGAAAAGCACAGGAAGGCAGCGAAATGACCATATGGTCTTCTAGTCAACTGCCTCCCTCTAAATAGTAAGACGAAAACAAAAATTAAAAAAAATACAACAGTACATTTAAAAAAACTAAAGAATTATTAGCAATATTAGTTGTTATTAAATAACTTTCCACATGTCAGCTGACTTCATCAAAATTGTTGTAGCTTTGTATCTAATATTGACTAGTTAGAAAAAGTTTAAATTTCTTTTTAAATTGATCACAGGAAAGTGACTTTAATTCAAAGTGTACTTCTTGCCATATTTTAGGTCCAATGTAAGAAAACGTCGTTTTACCTAATTCTGTTCTCTTTCTAGGTTGAAAATAATTTTGTTTTGCTGCCAGTCTTGTTTCATAATGATGTTTTTGGGTTATACTTACAATAGTTTGGGACTTATTCTTTGTGGAACTTTTATTAAAGCAAAACATTGTTTTTGCAATTTCAAGTTTAACAATATCTTTTATTTTTAAGAAATTCAATTTTTGAAAAAGAAGATTTGTATGTGACAAAAAAGGACTATTTGTAATAATTCTTATTATGCGTTTGTGTATTCTTACCAGTGGATCCAGGGCAGTAGTTGAAGCCAGTCCCTATGTTGAGACACAGTATTGAAGATAAGAGTAAATTGAAGCATAGTATGTACTGTTTTTAGTGTTGTAGTGTCAACATAATTCTTCAGTTTGAGCAGTGCCCAGGAACCACTGGAGAGCTTAGAGCAAACATGTTGTACAGTATATGAGACTTCCAAGAAAGCTTATCATTAAATATTACACCCAAATATTTTATTTTATTTACTTTTCTATATTTGTCTTTCCTATTCTAATATCAATGATTCAATAGCTATTCCAAGATATCCTTGAAAGAGGGGCAATAACAACAACAACAACAAATTAATAATAATTGCACTGCTACCCTTTGATTGCATTAAACTCTACTAGAAGCAATCATGGAAGCTTAATGTTGGGACAAAATGTGAAAATAATGTACATGTGTAGGCTAACTGCCTGCATCCTTGAAAGAGGGGCAACAACAACAACAAATTAATAATAATTGCACTGTTACCCTTTGATTGCATTAAACTCTAATAGAAGCAATCATGGAAGCTTAATGTTTGGACAAAATGTGAAAATAATGTACATGTGTAGGCTACCTACCAGCAATAATTCAGAACTATAATAGATGCATGAGTGATAAATCTTTATTTTATTCTAGAAAAATATTATTTTTTCATGAAATCATAGGGTTAGTATACTATACAATATGTTTTTTGGCATTTTGCAATGATCCCATTGGTAAATGTTTGGTTGCTGTCGTGCTATGGTTGTCACATACAAGGGGTGTGTAGCAAAAGTTTTTTCTCGAAACTGCTTTTAGTCAGAGATTCTCAACTTTATTAAAAAAAATACTGGCAAGCACAGAGCCAGACCATTGGCCCCTGCTGGTCAAAACAAGACTGCCTATCTTCACAAACAAGCAAAAATTTTTATGTGAAAAAGTTAGACATGGTGGATAAAAATTAGACAGAAAAAGAATTAGACATTGGCTGAAATTTTACACTAAAGTTCAAAGCAACATCTTTCCCAATGCGATGTTTGTCTATGTCTCAAGAAAAAGCAAAATTTCTTTGGAAAGTCTTTGGTAGGATATGTATGACCTAAGCGTAGTATATTGTAAAGTTTCCTTGATTTTGTAGTTGTTTCACATGCTTTCAACAAGATTTATGACCAAAAATATAGCTAATTGTATTTTACAAAAAAAAACCTTAATTTTTTAATTATAATTGCTTTGACTTGATGTCATTGAGCACTTTTTTGATAAACACCAACCAAAAAAATTTTGAAAAAACTTTTGTATATATATACATGGTGTTTCATACTTAACACTAGGATTACCGCCGAGTCGATTTCGACTCGGCATGTTTGTTTATTGTAGCATTCCCACTTTATTATAGCAAAAAGATTTCTAAAAGTCTTTGACTTTTCCATTAATTTATCGTAGTTTCTAAATTTAGTTTTTCTAACTTTATAAGTTGACCGGAAGCCGACCTTTGACCCCCGCAAAATTGGCACCCCGTGTATTACCAATGAGTCGATTTCGACTCAAAGCCTGGATTGGGCGTTTATAGTTGTGTATTTCGACGGGAAGCACACAGTGCTACCAGCTGGTGATCTAATTATTGCCAGATAATAATCTTATTTACAAATATTGACCCGGTCTTAAATAATTATTTTCGTTTTCACAACATGATATTCAGGTCATCGCCCTCGTTTCGTTGATATTTGTTCTAAATGCTGTAACGTGCAGAAGCTTTCCAGCTACTTTGTTATAATTGTACCTAGTGTTTTCAATTTCCATTTGAGCTCAGTTGAGCAGAATCGTCAAACCGTTTTAGAAAAATCAGGCTATTAGTGCAGAATATAAAGCATCTTCGACATGAGCGTATTAGAGAGAATTATTTGCCCGAGCAGTTAGATCATCCGCAAAGTAGTCGCGGTTTTTGCATAATTGTTAGGCTATAGGTCTACATATATGAATTATATTACTCATTAGTTGCCTAATTACCATACTAGTTTTAGTGCTTCTTTCGCTTTTACAGATAAGATAGCCAAAAGATAAATTGAACGAAAGCTTTTTTTAGCAAAATTTATTTGATAACTAAAAATAGTTGATATGGCTAATCAAAATACTGCTGATGAAGCTGCAAATATAATTGTGTCTTGGGACACAGATGATGATTGTTCAGATGAAGACGACATGCATTTTGCAGATAGTTTAGGTGAAGAAACTGCTGGTGACTGCTCAAATTTAGCTGTATCAGATGCTGAAAGCAGTGACAATAGTGACGATGAGAGCGACAGTGAACAAGCTAATCTCATGCTACCTCAAACTGCAACATTGTCATCTAACCAGGTGTTAGGAAGAAACGGTGCTTTGTGGGAACGTTTTTCATCAAGAGTTACCGGAAGAATCAGGGCACATAACATTTTTACTGCCTCTTCCGGTGTTCCAGGAGCAATTGCAAGAGGTATTGTGACCCCTTATGATGCTTGGAAGCATTTTATTCATGAAAGCATCCTGAGAAATATTGTCAAGTACACCAACGAGGAAGCGCAACGCAGAGGTGCTACTTCATTTTTGTTGGATTTGCAGAAACTGGAAGCTTTTATTGGTCTACAGTACGCACGAAGAATCTACGGAAAAGGCCATCCAGTTGCTTTTCTGTGGAGCAAAAGCTATGGCATTCCAATATTTTACGAAACAATGGGGCGCAATTTGTTTCTCGAAATTTTGAAATTTATGCGATTTGATGATAAGCCAAACAGAAACAAGCGAGGACCTGATATTGACAAGTTTGCACCGATAAGAGAAGTCTTTGAAAAGTTTACCTCACTGTGCCAAAGCAAATATGTGTGTGATTTTTCTCTCACTGTCGACGAACAACTTATGCCTTGTAAGTCACGGTGCTCTTTTATTACATTTATGCCCAACAAACCCGACAAATATGGAATAAAGTTTTGGGTAATTGTTGACGTAAATTCAAAGTATGTCTCCAATATTATACCTTATCTCGGAGCGCAAGAAAAAGATGAACGTGGTGGTGTGCCTCTTGCTGAGTCGGTTGTTATGAAGCTAGCGCAACATGTAACTGGAAAAGGATACAACATCACTTGCGATAACTTCTTCACCTCCTTGCAGTTAGCAAAAAGGCTTGCAAATGAAAAGATTTCCATTGTAGGAACAATGAGGAAAAATCGAAGAGAATTGTCAAAAAAAATGACAGAGGCAGAAAATGGAGGTCTACATTCAAGTCAGTTCTTTTGGAATAGCGACAGTGAAGGCCTCTTTGTAAAGTATCAACCAAAATCAAAGAAAACAGTATGCATGCTATCAAGTATGCATCGATCACCGGATGTGGACCAAACTACGGTAAAGAAAAAGCCAGAGATCGTACTGTTCTACAATAAAAACAAAGTTGGAGTCGATTGCTTTGACCAAATGGCGCGTCTGTACACCACACGATCTGCAACTCGAAGATGGCCTATGAGTGTTTGGGGAAATATGCTGGATATTGCTGCAATCAACGCTTGGATACTCTATAAAAAATCAACACGAAAACAAATTAGCCGACGAAAATTTATTCTTTGTCTTGTGGAAACACTCATCAACAGAATGGCAAACAATAGCGCAGACAGTGACCTCCCTCAATGTAGACCAAACAGCACTGCAACTCGGAAGCGTCGGCATTGTCATGGAGCAAATTGTAAGAATATGACTGTAACATTGTGCATGACTTGCAATCGTCCATCCTGCGGAAGCTGCTCACAAAATAACACAAAAGTTGTGTATGTAAAATGCAAACAGTGTGCTTCATCCCAGTAAAACATTACAGCTGCATTATCATCCGGTATTTTATTGACATCATTTTAGAATAAATACAATTTTCTGCATATTATTTGCATTTTCAGTGATTGTTGTTGGGCAAAAAAACACATAAAAACGCACTTAACAGATCAATTATAATGTTGAGTCGAAATCGACTCAATGGTAAGCGAAGGGGTAAAAAAATCGCGGTAAACCTAGTGTTAAGTAAACCAGATTTCCACATTAAATATAATTTTTAAAACAAATGTTTGGTCCTTAAAGTCCAATATCATTTTGAAAGTAACAATATAATCTTTCCATTTCAGGTTTTTAAAATTTAAATTTACAGTTTACACAATGCCTGCAGATCAAAATATTATTATCAAGGTGCACAAAAAAGGTGAAGTAATGTATCAATTGCAAAAAATTTGAAAATATACTGATCAACTGTTTGGAAAATTGTTAAAGAAGTTTAAAGAGATGGGTACAACCTCAAATAAACTAGGATAAGGCCAACAACAAAGTGTTTAGACTCTGAAACTTATCAAAAAAATCCAGGAAAAACTGCATTGTAACCCATGTCAATTTTATCAAAAACTGGCTGCAGCAGCTGATATAAGAATATTTTTAATATATCAAGTGTTGAAGGAGGATCTGGGAAAGAAACCTTATAAAATGTCTCATTGTCATGAACTTACTAAACATTATAAGAAAATGAGAGCTGAAAAAAGTTGTCATATCTTTAATGAGATAGCTCAAGGCACACTGCCAAACTTGGTGTTCACAGATAAGAAAAAATGTTAACATTAGGCAAGATGTAAACCAGCATAGCAACCGAATTTGAGGTTTCTCAAGCAAAGTTAAATTTAGGATTGTTACGAGATCTCAAAATGTAAAGTCTGTTATGATTTAAGCAGCTGTGACAGCCACAAGATCTCTGCTTGTTTTTGTGCCTTTAGGGGTCAAATTTAACTCAGAATGGTATCTGATATTTGGGATATTTGAAACCAACTTGCTACCATGGCCTAAGGAATGCTTTGAAGGTTTACCATAAAGCCTCCAACAAGATTCAGCACCATCACATGGCTCCAAATTGACTAAATTATGGATTTAGAGGAACATCCCAGCATTCATAAGCAAGAATGCATGGCCTGCAAGGAGCCCTGACTTCAATCCTTTGGACTTTTCTATCCGCTCTCTGTTTCCCTTCACACTTCTCTTGATTTCCACTAAGCAAAACTGCAAAAGGAATGGAAGCAATTGTACAAGAACAGATATGTGTCACCTGCAATGCATTTATACATAGACTTGAGGCCCATAGTTCATAATAAGGATGGTTACATTGAATAAATGGGACTGTATGATCTGCTTGCTATTCACCTTTGTTTCAACTGTCAAAATCAAATTCAAACCTGTAAAATTTTGATAAACTTCATCATAAACCATGCTATATATTGGAACTTGACCTCACCAATCCTTTTTTTTAAAACTGTTGCATGACTTTTATAAAATGATAAGGTGATTGTATAAAATAAGTAGCTGCTGTTGACTGGTTTTTAATTGGCTTATTTAACTTTCACTGTTACCAAAAATATTACAGATTTTGTATGTTAGTTAATTTGAATCTGTGTTTTTAAGGTAATTTTGAAAAACAATAAAAAATATTACTTTTATAATTTTTTCAAAGTTTTTTTGAAATTAAACCAAAAATGACTGATCGAAGACGACGTAGAAAACCATTATCTAATCAGGAAATTTTATCTGAAGGGGAATCGCAACAAAACGATGAGCTATTATCTTTGTCTGAATCAGTAAGTTCAACTAATTGTGTTTAAATATTTTGAAATAGTTATTTTTACTTGTACATTATGTATAAAGTTTTGTTTTTTAAACAATCTTTAAATAACTTAGAAATTGTTTATATAACTGGTTGTGTTAAAAGTCTTTTAACAGAAATCTGTTACCCTTTTCAGCAAAATCAAATTGACAATTTTATTTAACTGATCAAATTCATTAATAAAATTGATCAAATTTCAATGTGCCAAATATTTAACATAGAAATTAAAAATTAAAACCAACTAATTTCTTGCAAAAAATCAATTTTGACCTATGAAGGTCATCATTAGTTTCTGTAAAAAATTAAAAATTGTTTTATTTTGAAAAATTTCAAAAAATTTAAAAACTCTACTCACACTAATCGGATCTTGACTTAAAGACACAAAGTGAAGCCTTAATAAAAGCTAAAAGGCAAACGAAACAACAGCTGATGTCATGATTATCAATCATGTAACAAAGATGAAAAAATGCACACTGAAAACTTGTAGTGAAATTAAAAACTGCAAATTCTTGCTAAGATTGAAAGCATTGACTGAAAAGATCAACAAAGCTGCTGTAGTTTCCTCATGGTGTGTGTAGTTTGAACAATAGTGAACCAATAAACAAGTTTAAAGCTCAATCACAAAATTTTATAAGACAGAAAAATTCTATTAATACTAATTTTAGCATTCAAATAATTAATCCAATAAAGTTTTATCCAGTTGTTCTACAAATATGACCATAAAGCATTCAGTGATGTCAGGTTTAATTTTTTACAGAAACTGATGATGACCTTTTTAGGTCAAAATTGATTTTTCATTAGGAATTAGTGGATTTTAATATTTAATTTCTGTAATTTCTGTATTAAATATTTGGCTCATTGAACTTTGATCAATTTTATTAATGAATTTATGCATATAACTGGTTATGTTATCAACTTTTTTACTCTTATAGTAATCTTCTTAAAATAAAGAGAGCATCTGGTAATCATCTCTTTTCTGCACATAAAACTAAACTGCTTCTCATTCAAACTTATATTATAATTTATTTTCTTTTATTAATACTCTGATATACTCATTCTACCTGAGTGGTTTATGTTGTAATTTTAAGAAAGGTACTTTGTGACAAATTCTTAAATGAGGTTGTGTTGCTTAGCTCCAGTAGAGATTGTGGTACACAGAAAGCAGTCACCATGCTTGTAATGGTAAATGATGCTGAAGTTGGCTGATTGCCACAAAGAAAATAGTCAAATAATGCATTTCTGGCTTCCTTAAAAAAAGTCAAAATAACCAATTATGTTTAATATAAATAAAAAATAATAAGCAATGAAAGTGTAATAAAGTGTATTGAAGCATATTGAAACAAAATGGTATTCTGTAAATAAGGAGAACAAACTAAAAATCAAACATAAAAAAAAACACACACAGTTGCCTTACCAGCAATTCATGTCTGTGCTGACTAATGGGGAAAAGGAAACACACAAACAGGTATATCCAATCAGGTTTAGTACACAACTAAGTTTCTCAGACTTAACCAGCTGCCCACAACTATTGCTGCTGGTTGCCTCACAAATTAAAAAGTGAAAGAAAACTTGAAAAAGCCAGCACCAAATTATTAGGTTGCAGAAACAGACTATGCTTGGGGAAGAAATTAACTAATAATTAAAATTTTAAGCAAAAAGCCATTGGCAGCAAGTGCTGCATGTGTAAATAATATTAGGAAAACAAAAAAAATAAAACAAACACATGTGTCGGTAATTTTCTACAAGAGTGATACAACAACAAGGGTGAAGTTTTTTTTAGCTTTTTTTTTGTATAATTTTCATAACATCTCTTTTCCCTGTAACATGTTTATTACAGTGTGGTATGTATATTTACTAATTAGTGCATTATTGATATACAGTGTGGCACATATTTGTACCAATGCTTGTATTTAACAATTGCTTTATAAGTTAAAATTCTATTTAAATTTTTGATAAATTACTTAAATTTTATTTACTTTTTCATTGGTTGAAAATATTAAAAATCAGTTAAATATTTAAACCATTTATTATTTTAAATACAGGGTGATTCAGCAAAGTGTGCACAAATAAAAACTCATCTTTCGGACTTATAATTAGGTCAAATGAAACAAGTTATATGCTGTGAAGATAGTAAATTTAATAAGCTTTCAGAAAATATACAAGTTATTCAATATAACCCCCTTTGTTTTTGATTACTTTCCGAAGTCGTGGCAGAACCTGGGCACATGTGGCACGCACCACTTCTGGGTCAATTTCGTCCCATGCCGATGTCAATTTTCGCTTTAGAGAGTCCAGATTTGGATGAGAAGTACGGCAGGCTTTTGTCTCTAAAATAGACCATAACCCAAAATCCATAGGGTTCAAGTCTGGTGAAGACGGCGGCCAAAGCTCTTTCTCCCAAAAACCTTTGAAATTGCATTGAACGTCTATAGGCGAATGCTGGAGGAGAAAGTCCTTCCCTGGGTCCAAGCTTGAACTGAGTTGGCCGTGTGGGAGGTTGCACCGTCCTGTTGAAGAGTAACTCCTTGTTCTCCGACTACTTCTTGGACCCAGGGAAGGACTTTCTCCTCCAGCATTCGCCTATAGACGGTCTGGTTTATCTTGACCCCTTCTTCAATGAATATGAGAGGAGTTTTCAGCCCTTTTGATGTTGCGCCTGCCCATACCATTACGGAGGCGGGTTTTTGTCTTCTGAAAGAGCTGCGACGCTCAACTGGGACCATGTTTATGTCTGGAAGCCAAATCCTGTCATTTTGATGGTTATGGACAGCTTGAACAGTGAAAAGTTTTTCGTCTGTCCATAAGACTTGAGGCTGCGTGCCATCGACAAGTTTCTTGACCAAAACCTTTGCTCTATCGAGCCTTTTCTTCTTAGTGGCCTCCGACAAGAGATGTCTTTTGGTGAACTTGTATGGGTAGCGTAAGGTTGTAAGGGTGTAAATAATAAGAAACTGAAATGTTAATAATTGAAAGTTAATAATGGACGAAATACATGTACATAAAACTAAGAAAAGTATTTGTGCACACTTCGCTGAATCACCCTGTATAATTATCATAACTCAAATGTTACAAAAAGAAAACTTTCAACAATCAAAAGCCATGCAACTGCAAAAATAAAGACATCTGCTCACTAAAAGGATTTTGCCGAAAGCAATCTATCATCTGTCAAGCAGATATAGCTGATGGAAATACAACAAAAAGCTGTATAGGTTTGCAGTAAAACGAAATTTAAATCTTGATATTATAACCACATGCAATCATTTAACACCAGAACGACCGTGCTTTCAAACTACCTAAAACGACCAAGTGCATCAATTGACGCATAATGCACAAAAGCTGTAATTTCTTCATTTATTTGGTCAAAAAACATTCTTAAAATGGAAATGGCATTAAACGTTATTAATTGCACTCTTAAAAATTACCAAAGACTTACATGATACTCTTTTTGGAAGAAGAAACAGAACAATTAAAAATTGAACCTCTTAGGCATAAACTAAAAATTTTGTACTTTAGCGGCGTTCGAAGGCGAAAAAATATAAAAACAAGTTAGTGTTTGTAGAATAATAACTTCAACAGTTTACCAAGGTAAGCGACTTGTTATTACCTTTAATTAACACAGTTTGGGCAAATTGTTATAGCGTATTTCCCACATACCATGCCCCAGCAGCTGTTGCACAAATTTGTTGTTCTCAAAGAGCACTTTATTGTTGTGCATGTTTTTCTTTTTTTTAGAAGGTTTGTCAGTTTTGATAAACTTTCTTTGTGTGACTGCAATTTTTCCAGTATTTTCTCCTGGAGTTGTCCCGGTAAGTTCTTCAACCATTTGTTGTATAAACTTCTGGTGACTGATGCCTGACTTGCAAATGTCTTGAAAGAGAATCCAGCTATTGATCAGTGCTAGATCAATAACATTGTAAAATACGTGAATGAGCCACCTTCTGCTCACAGCCTTTACAGAGTATTTCCTGGCCATCTGATCAATGACATCAACCCCAGCTTTTGTTTTATTATAAAATAAAACAGTGTCTAGTTTTTTCTCAGGATTGTTGTGTGAAGGAATCTCTGCATCAGGATATAACGTGCTCATTATTACTACCGATTTTTGTTTTATACACTGATATGAAGTCAAAGTAACAACAGCTGTTTGAGTAGATGTAAACAAAAAAGTGTCATGCTGTTGCTGCTTTCTTTTTGCAGCTTGTGGTAGTTCTCTACGATTCTGTCAGACTGTGGCAACAATGCTACATTTTTGTTCTGCCAGACGCAGAATAACATTGAGACTTGTGAAAAAATTGTCACAAGTGACATTATAGCCACATTTGAAAATTGTTTGTATCAGCTTTGTCATGATGTATGCTGGCAGGCTTACAGAAGTATCCTTGCTTCCATCTTTCCCCAGATACGGAAGCTATTGTAGAGGTATTTTGTCTCCACATCAACTGCCATCCAGAACTTGATTCCAAACTTGTCAGGTTTATTTGGCATGTATTGAATAAACCTGCATCTAGCCTTACATGCAAGTAATTGTTTGTCAATTGTAATGTAAGGACTAGGCACATACGCCTTCTGAGAGTTCTCAATAAAAGCTTCAGAGAATACTGTTTTGTTGTAACTGCAGACAATACTGTTTTGACCTTTTGGGTCTTGTCAATGCAGTGAAGTTATGCTGGGAAAGAACAAGACTCACCAATTTGAACCTTGTGGCTAATCTTCTTAGAGTCAAAGCCCAGTGATGGCAAGAGAGCTCAAATCATATGAAATGATGAGCCTTGCATAGCGCAGCAGCATCACTGTCTTCCCAGCCAAAGAGCTCAACTTGCAAAAGCAGGGAGCATATTTAACTGCAGACAGTACTGTTTCGACCTTTCGGGTCTCGTCAGTGCAGTGAAGTTATGCTGGGAAAGAACAAGGCTCACCAATTTGAACCTTAAGCTGCCAGATTAAGAGTAAAGATACTGGAACAAACAAAAATTTTTAATTAAATTTTATATAGGATAAAGCACTTTATGACATTGCAAATGCAATTATATAATAAAAAATACAAAATTGATTATTTAACTTATCACAGTGGTTCCCAAACTTTTTTTGTTCACGGCGCCCTTTGAAAACTTATCAATACTCGCGGCGCCTCAATGAAGCCAAAATTTGCAAATTTTAAGTTTTACCAAGAAATTGTATTTAAATCATGTTCATTATTCAAAATGCACAAAAATGTCAGCATTATTCGCAAAACACTAAAAAACATTTAATGTGAGCAGTAAGCTTGTTGCTCTATGCACATTTTATTAAACCGCGATGCGATGTTTAATATTGCAACATGCAGCGATGCTTCGGCCTGATTACTACTGCTGCAGAAAAACCGGCTTTACCCTAGTATGACGTTGCAAAAGGCACAAGAACACTGAGAGCTTTACAGCCTACAAGTAAAACCCAGATCGAGCCTTAACCCAAAATAAAATGAGTAAATTAAGGTTGTATAAGCTTTTCAAAGTGAGGTTAGAAGAAAGATCGATAAATTGTTGAGCTTCCAGAGATGTAAACCCCTGAGAGGCATTTGGATTATCAACAAAAGGATACTATCCTTGCGCCTCACACTATTGAGGCGACTCATGGGCTCGGGATGGGGTGCTGGTGCTAAAACACTACGCATAGCTACCTTATCTCTAGTCTACTCAGCAGCTGAGTACTGTGTGCCAGTCTGGTGTCGCAGTGTTCACACTCGCATCATCGACAGTGTCTTGAACGACGCCTTGCATATAGTTACTATATGCCTGCGTCCCACTCCAACGGACCACCTACATGTACTCTCAGGCATCCAGCCAGCTGAGCTTCGCTGATTGGGAGCAACACTCTCCTTGGCTTACTGTGGATCTCTGGACCCCGATCATATCTTGCATGGTCTATTAAGTGGGTCCTCAGATACTTGCCAAGTAAGACTAAGATCCAGACGCCCGTTTGTGCCAGGTGCGCGGAATCTCTTGGACAACCTTGCCAGACTTGGCATCCACGCCTTTGAATGGACAAATCACAAATGGAAAACGGAGTACTGTGAAAATGCTTCTAGGCTCTGTGCTTTTTTTCCCCGGACCAGTGCCAGGGCTGTTGAGATGGGCTTACCCTGAGCAGCTTGGGTTAAGCTCAACCGCCTGCAGACTAGTGTTGGGCGATTCCATTTGTCCATGCACAAATGGGGTCTCGCTCCTTCACCAAATTGTGAGTGTGGCGCCTTTGAGCAAACTGCATACCATATACTAACAGCGTTCCCTATACATCGGGCACCACATGGAGCACAAGGTCTGACGGTTTTGGATGACGAAACTCGATGCTGGCTTAATAACACCACTGCCAGCATCTGATTCAGGCAGTGCAACAGTCTGGGGTAGCAAAAGGATAAACCCTCGGCCCCAGTCCTGTTTGTGTCTGACCTGGAGTGGATACCCTTCAAACGATGACGACGACGACAACAAAAGGATTTCTTATCCAATTGTGCTTCTCCATGTCTTCAGAAAAATATTTCTCAAAATGCGAGATTAGAGCATCCAAATGCAAACACATCACAGTCTTCATATCACACTCATCGGTATTCTGCAGGGAGAGATTGCCAGATTGTGAGTTTAAATAAGATTTTAAAAGTGGAAAGTTATCACATTACTCGTTATTTATCAGCAGATCAGTTTGTCACAACTTTTTCTTTCAAAGGCTGTAATTTTGTCATGGAGTTGCAGAAGGTGAGTTTCTTTTCCTTGGAGGGAGATGTTTAATTGATTTAATTTTAAAAAATACCACAGAGATACGCCAACTGAGTCAGGAAAACTTCATCCTCAAAGTAGTAGCAAGTGCATGGTTTTCTTCTTTTAAAAATATGGAGATTTTGTTTTTCAATTCGTACGCATGCAAAAGAACTTTGCCTTTGGAAAGCACCTTGCACTACAATAAAAGAATAAATTGTTTTGCTCTGCTCCTAATTCATCGCAAAGACGTTGGAAAAGCCGAGCTTTAAGCGGCCTTACTTTAATGAAGTTCACAGTTTTGACAACTGCTTTAAGCACTCCATTTAGGTCGCCATTGAGCTGTTGTGAAGCCAGCGCCTCACGTTGTATTAGGCAGTAGGTCCATTTTACGTTAACGGCAATGCCCTGCACTAACATTTGCAGCCCCCCGCCATAGCAGCCAGACATAACTGGGGCGCCATCCGTGCATAAACCAACGCAATATTTCCACTGGAGATTATTTTCCTGAAAAAAATTGTTCAGTATTGCAAACAATTCATGCGCTCTACAATTTTTTAAAATGGGTTTACAAAAAAGTAAATCTTCAACGATATTGCTGTCGTTATTGATAAAACGTACGTAGCAAATCAAATAAGCATCTTTATTACTGGTACTAGTTGTTGCCTCATCTAACTGTAAGCTAAATTCATTTCTACGCATTTTTGCTACTAGCTGATCATTAATATTATTCGAAATTTTATTGCTCCTCCTACTAATGGTGTTGTTTGAGAGTGAAACAGCTTTTAGTTTTTAAGCAGGTGATTCTTCAATCATTGTCGAAACTAAGTCAAGAGCAGCAGGAAGCACAAGTTCTTCCGCAATGGTATGCAATCTTTTACATTTCGTGATTCCGTATGCAACTTTAAAAGACGCAAGCTGTGCTTTGGCTGGTGTTTGCAAAAAATTTGAAAGTACGACCGACTGCTTATTCATTTCTGATAACTTACGAGCAAAAAACTCGCATGGTTTTCTAGATAAGTTGTTGTAACTAACAACTAACAAGCAGTTCCACACAGCTGCTGCTTACCACACAATGTAAAATTGTAAAAAGCTGCTGACAATTTTCACATTGCAGTTTTTATGAGAAAAGCAGTAAATGCTACAACTTTCACAAGTTTTCACGGTGCCCCTGGCAAGGTCTCATGGCGCACCAGGGTGCCGCGGCGCCCAGTTTGGGAACTGCTGACTTATCAGATAAATTTGTTTCAAAATAGTAGATTATATAATGGTACCTTGACATACAGTAGTGGGCAAAATAGTCCAGACACTTGAGTGCATGTAATTAAATTCATTATTATGAAAAAACTACCAGCTTTTAAAATATTTTATTTGTATATTCTGATAGAGATTTTTATGCTCTTTTGATTGATGTAGGTCACAAGTAAGGAATTTGTGAATAAAAAAAGTAGCATTGTGAAAACAAGTTTTTTTGTAATTATTAGCCCGAACATAATAGACCAGACACTTTGTCATTTTTTATTTTACATAAAAGTAACATAATAAAATTGATATTTTTTTTCTATTATCATTAGATTTTAAGATTAAAGGTTAATTTTGATTATTATAAATAGTTTTTGATTGTATTAGATGACTCCTAGACACAGCTTAAGCCCAAGAACACGTCATAAATTGTTCAGCTTAGACAGCAAAACATTTCCATCAGAAAAATTGCAAATTAACTAGATGTTGCAAAATCTATCGTTTTTCTGACATTTGGAAGTTATTTCAACAAACTGGAGATATCAAGGAACGAAATAGACCAGGAAAAAGCAAGATAACAGATGCTAGAACAGATCAGTACATTAAATGCCAATCATTATCAGATAGAAAAATAACTGCTGTTGATATTCAGAGAGAAGTTAATAAGTGGAAAGGAGTTAAGATGTCTGATTAGACACTTGGAAGAAGACTCAGAGATTTTGGGTTGTATGGGAGACTAGCCCATAAGAAACCTCTTGTTTCTCTCAGAAACAGAGTTTGAAAATTAAGCTTTGCAAAAGATCATTCTGATTGGGCTGTTGAAGATTGAAAAAAAAGTGCTCTTCACTGATGAAACCAAAGTTAATTTGGTCGGTTCTGATGGCAAATCTTATATCAGACATTTTAAAGGAGAAAATTTAAACTCACAATTTATGAAGGAGTAATTGCAAGTTGTAGGTGGTTCAATACTCATGTGGGGTGCTTTTCACCATGATGGTATTGGTCCCATTCTGCAAGTACAGAATACATTTAACTCAGAAAAGTACATAGAGTTGCTAGAAGAAACGGTTAAATCATTTGTGAAAGAGAATATGGCTAGAAGATCTGTGTATCAACAAGACAGTAGTCCAGTTCACAAATCAAAACGAGTTCTAGCATGGCTCAAGAAGCAAAAATTGTAAAAAGCAGAATGGCCAAAAAAAGTGCAAAAATACAAAAGAACTGTATGAAACTTTTGTATGTGAATGGAATTCAATTCCTCCAGAAATCTGCCAGAATTTGGTAAAATCAATGCCTAAAAGAATCAAAGAAGTCATAAATTGATATGGATATCCTTGTAGC